>JAOXJK010000012.1:91360677-91376026 GCA_025774025.1 Xenus cinereus | reverse complement strand
AGGTGGACCTGCTTTGGCAGGGGGGTTGGACTAGATGATCTCCAGAGGTCCCTTCCAACCCCATATCATTCTGTGAAATAGGAGCTGTGTCCCCCCTGGGAAGCAGTTGCCACCATTTGTGGGACACAAAGAGTAGAACTTGGGGGGAGAAGAGTAGGAAGGGACAGACGGTGTGTGGAGACGAGGGGGCTGGTGTGCTGATCAACTTCTGCACGTCCGGCAAACCCCGCGCCGCAGGGAGGATTGTTTTCAAATCCCTGGGTCGGCAGCTGTTTCAGGTTGGGGCAGGGCTGCACACTGGGGTTTGGGGTGCTGAGCTGGGCTGGGGTGGTGGGTGCTGGGTGTGGAGCCAACAGCAAGACTGGCTGTAAGTATTCACAGAGGTATACTCTTAACTAGAATGTTAGTAAAGATAAATATCCTGCCTGTGTGCATTTCTCCTGTTACTAACGAAGTCATCATCTAAGGATATGTTCACAACAGGACCGCCATCAATTATGCTGGCGTCTTGATAACTCCATAATTAAAAATAAATTATGTTTGGTCCTTAATAGGACTAGTATTAAACTGAATGCCTGTTTAATCTCTGTTAAATCTGCCACAAAGAAATGACACCATGAGAAGTGTGAATGAATGATATCCTTTTTTCCCCCCTCCCTGTTTCTAATTACACTTGATGGCACTTGCAGTGTCCCTTGTGAATGCACAAAATTGGTGCAGCGGGGGAAATGCAAGCTTCCGTATGCTGCAGTCTGTTCATTAGCATCGATTTCTGAGGCACTGCCCCTAAGGATGAGAGGATAATTTCTTTTTTTCAGGTTCTCATGATCCCAGCTTATAATAGACTATTAAAAATAACTTCTAAACCTCGGTGTAAGTTCTGGAACAACGAGAGATTTAAGAAACTCCTCGTAACCCGCCTTTCTCTGGAGTGTTAAAGCCCAACAAACCACACCTACTTTGTGCCTGTCCTGTGTGTAACACTTCTCTAAAGCTGTGCCTTGAGGCTGCAAATCCATTGTGGCAGGCATTCATTATCTGCTTGGCTTTCTGCTTCTTTTTTTCCTGGTGCCATTGACTTCAATATGAAAGCTGATACTACTACAGTAAAAATGCCACACTTCATATATGGAAAAAAGCTGACATTTATTTGCAGTTATAATATCCTGGTAAAGATTACAGAGTTCACAAATTTTTTTCTCCCCCTTTTTTTTTTTTTCTTCTGAGATATACTAGCTTTTGTGGTACGATGCAACTACCACCATGCTTTCAAAGTCTTCAGTATATCCAGTGTAACAAAAAAAAAAAAATAGAAGCCTGATCAATTCATCTAACTGGCTTTGATCTGATTTGCACGGTCTCTTTTATTAACTTTGGGCCCAGGAATAAACGCTGAGTATTGGTGAAAAGCGTTCAGATTTCCTGAAAGTTCAACATTCATTATTATTGCAAAAATTGCACTCAAGATACTTTCCTTGATTTGTTTTTTCAGCATCTTCCTCCTTTTTAAAAATGGCCATCTAAAGAAAGAATCAAATTTAAGCCCAACTACCTTAAGTAACAAATCATAGTATGTGCATTTTAATGGTAAAGAAAAAACCAAATCATAGGTCAGCCCTAAGTTTGATAGCTCTTCATCCGCTTCGCTCTAGTAACTACTTTTAGATAACATAAAAGTTGATGCAGTGTTATGAAAGGCTTCCTAACAAATGTGGAATATAGCGGTAGGGACATTTTGTAACAGTTTGCTCACTTTCCATTAACGCTGTAGTGGGAGGCTTGTTATCTTGTACCGTTTTGCTCTGAATTTTTGCTCCCTAAGAAACAGACAATAAGCTCGGCGACGTGTTTTTTTTTTTTTTATTATTATTATTTTTGCAAGCTTTCCTCTTCGTTTTCAAGCCTAGAATTCCATGTTTTGAAACTGTTCTCTCTCCCTTTATAAGCTTTATTCCAGATGCTGTGCAGGCAGGTTGGTTCACATCCCCACGGTCTCCAGTACAGAAAAAAAGACGGCTTCTTTGCCCATCTTGCTGAAGACAGACCTGCCTGTAGTCTGTGGCTTTCTGCCCAGCTCTGCTGGAACTGGCTGTTGCGTCGCGAGGCTTGCCAAAATTTTGCACAATAACAAGCTCCAATCTACATAACACCTGGCCTGTACAAACCAGGTCATTATGAACTTGATCCAAGCTGTCATTCAAGCGGCTTTGTTATTCCCTTCTTAGGCTGAGCCAGCCATCCGTAAGCAAGAACTGGCTTAAAGCTTCCAGTACTCCCACTACTTGGGTACCAGTTTTCTTTCTTTGAGCCCCACAAAGCAGGTGAGATCCGTGTAACAAGAGGATCGCAAATTGTAGAAACAAGAAGAAACAAGTGATCTGGGCTGAAAAACAGCCTGACAGTTTACTCCAAGTTCCAGGCTCTTTCATGCTCTACATTTGTGCTTTTATTTTCCTGTTGCTGCTTCTCGGTCTCTTACTTCAGCTTTTCTACTGAAATTGAGTCGAAGCGGGTTTATTTCCTGTGTTTTCTTACGTGTTGACTCCGTATTTATTTCCGACACGTCTTTCAGTCCTCCATAAATTTTTTGAGGGAAACTAAAGTCTGAAGGAAGAGAATCAAACCAGAAGGTGTGCGGTGAAGCACTCAGCAGTGTGCCGCTCAGCTGGCTGCAGGATGGTGAGGACTCTTCTCACCCTCTTGTGCTGCCTCTTCTTTTCATCGGTGCTGCGAGGAGCTGGGGGAGCTCACGCTCTCGTACCCAGACATGAAATCAGCTGCATTAATGCAAACTCGACGTTGGCAAATTAAGCTCAGACTTGCAGCGGTGCAGTTTGCCAGACGCTTCAGCTCCAGGTGAACCGCAGGGTGCAAAATGCATCTGCTCTGGGCCCGGGACAAGGCTGTAGGAGGGGAAGCAGAGCACAACTGCCTGCACGGGGCCAGTCAGGAGAAGAAACAGACGTGTCGCTTGTGAAAAACCCCTGACATTTCAAGAGGTGTTTTCCATTCTGTAACAGACAAAAATGAGACCTTTTAAAACTTTTCAGTGGAAAAAAGAAGCAGGCAGCAGAGAAGCGAAGCTGGGGCTGGTGCAGCCCCGGTGGGTGCCCTCTGCCACTCACTATTGGGCATTTGGGGTCGGGCTCTCTGACCTGAGCTACATCTGAGAGAAAACCTATTAAAAACAAATGGTCTTTGACAAATACAACTTTTCTCACAAAACTTAGTTTGGAACGTTCCTGACCAGCTCAAGTGCAATCTCTGCTGGACTTCCTCAGTAAGCTTCCAGGATGATGCCTAATAACTCGTGAGAGCGATGGGCAGGACTGAACCTGGAAGCCAGAGGCTTGTGTTTCAATCTCTGATCACCTTATGATAAATATCCTCACATCTCTCTGCCTTCATTTCTTCTCTGCTATCTCTTGCCTTTGTAAGACAAAAGCTGTCTGAGGCAGGAACACTTGTTTGTTGTACGGAGCCCAGCACGCCGAAGTTCTGGTGTGATCTGGGGTCCACAGGTGCTATGGTGAGATGAACAATCCTTGCATTAGGATTTACCAATATTTAATATTTCTGTAAAGAAAAAATAAGATTTGAAACACGGGTGACATGACTATGTCCATTAAAACATTACATACATTCCTCCTGTCGAATGGAAAATGTCTGGTGAGCTGATTTTCGGAGCCTGAATAGGTTATCCCCGGGGTACAGCGTTAGCGCAAAGGTGATGTATTAGTCTTAGAGGGCCTGATTGTCATTCGTTTATACCAGCTTCATGTCAGTGGAGTTATTTCTCGTTCTCAGTAGTCGTAATTAATTTCACACTCCACATAGTGTGAGCACGAACCTTCTTTAACAACGCAGAAATAAAAACTGTGTGAAAAGCTAGAATAAATATTGTAGTAATTTCATTGTGTGTACAGCTGCCTAGTACTTTCTAAATTGGATATATGCATTAATTTTTCTGGAATAACACCTAAACGGGTGTTATATACCTAGGCTGGGTATATAAAAAATGTTGGTTGTGCTGAATAACGCCTATCTGAGTTTTTAAACAGTGCAGATAAACTAAACTGGGATCATTCACTTCACGTGTTTAAAAAGTGATGGATACAGTATCCACCCTGCCTCCTCTCCCTGCGATCGATAAATATTCCCTCCTTAATTGAGGACTTCAGCCAGTTTGGTGATCTCTTGCACTAATTAAATTCCTGAAAGTATGACTTATATAACTTTGAAAGTCGATGGGGCTAATGTTGCTCAGGCAAAGCTTGTAGAGAGTGCATTAACGATTATCTGGAGTTGTTATGGAAGTACTGGAAGGGTCCTCAACACTGCACGGCAAACAGGATTAGAAGATTGGCCAGCAGGTCAAGAGAGGTGATTCTGCCCCTCTGCTCCGGTGAGACCCCACCTGGAGTGCTGTGGCCGGCTCTGGAGGCCCCAACATAAGAAGGACATGGACCTGTGGGAGCGAGTCCAGAGGAGGGCCACAGAAATGATCGGGAGGGTGGAGCACCTCTGCTGTGAGGACAGGCTGGGAGAGTTGGGGTTGTTCAGCCTGGAGAAGAGAAGGCTCCGGGGTCACCTTCTTGCAGCCCTTCAGTGCTTAAAGGGGGGCTACAGGAGAGATGGGGAGGGACTCTATCAGGGAGTGTAGTGACAGGACAAGGGGTAATGGCTTTAAACTAAAGGAGGGTAGATTTATACCAGATACGAAGAAGAAATTTTTTACAATGAGGGTGGTGAGACACTGGCCCAGGTTGCCCGGAGAGGTGTTAGATGCCGCATCCCTGGAAACATTCAAGGTCAGGTTGGACTGGACTCTGAGCAACCTGATCTAGTTGAGGATGTCCCTGCTCAGTGCAGGGGGGGTTGGACCTTTGGAGGTCCCTTCCATCCCAAAGGATTCTATGATTCTATGCAAAGGTCAGAGCTAGAGTTTTCAACAGTAGGACTCTCCTGGCGTTAAGTGCTTCTTAGTTTCAGGTATTTCAAGCCCTCGCAGAGGTGCCTGCCTGGACACAACACGTTCCATCGTTCTCGGAAAAACGCAGAGCGGGAAATTTGGCGTGGGCTACGTGTACAACTAAAGCTCAGCATCTACTCACTTTGTTGAGATACGGCGTGTTTAATAAGACGGGTGGAAGCCTCGGTCCGTGTTTGTTTTAAGAGCCCGAGAAATAACTTTCCACGGGTTTTTAAACCCCCGCGGGGTTCGCGGCGGCCGAGAGCCCGGGAGCCGGCGGTTGCGGAGAAGCCGAGAGCGATCCTTCCCGGGGCGGGGGGGGCACCGGGGCCGGGAGCGGGGGGGGAGCCCCGGGAATCCTGACCGACGGCCGAACCCCCGGGGCCGGGAGTCCCCGTCCCTTCACCCCCCTCCCCGACCCCCCCCAGGGCGAGGGCCGGGGCAGCCCCCCGCGGAGGCGGCAGTGTCCGGGGAGGGGGACGGTGGTTGCGGGGGGCTCCGTCCCGCTGAGCGGCTTGTTGCCTTCCGAGGTGCTGACCCACTCGTGAAAAGCTTTCCGGGACGGTGACTTACAAGGAGCCTTGTTTTTTTGTTTTTTTTGTTTGTTTGTTTGGTTGGTTGGGTTTTTTTTTTGCCGTTTTCAAAATGCTCAGTGATGTCTTAAGTTGGTAAGAGAGACAGTGGTTGCATCTGGGTTTTCTGTTTTTCCGGTTGGTCTGTTGTTTGGTTATTTGTTTATTTTTTTAAAGTTACAAATGGCAAAATGGTAAAACTCCAACTTTGTGGCTAGGCTGCATTGAAACCCGGTTGTTTGACGCATGTGGGGAAAAAGGAAGAAGTGAGGAGACAGGATGCCCTGTGACCAGGCTTTCGGTGATGCTCCGCTACAGGCTGCGATGAAATTTTGCTAACTTCATACGTTTAAACGGGCAAATTTACCCAGGCACCTGATACGGTTAATGGAGACTGTAATTTGCAGTTAACGGCACACTTTGTCAATCCGTGGGCATTGACAGAAATCTAGGAAAGCAAATCAGGGCTCCCAAAGTTGCTTGTTCCTAAAGTTGTGTAGGGTAAACGTTCCTGTGTGTCTGCAGAGGCTGTAACTAACTGCAGCGTTTATTTCCCGTTCAATGAAGCACTTTCAGAGGATTTTCTAGTTTCACGAGTAGCACTTTGTTTTTCAGTTGGCTAGATAGAAGAACATCCTATTAAAATATCTGTGTTTATGCAACAGACACAAACTTCTACAAGCCATGACAGAAAAGGTCTGTTTGCAAATGTTCACACTTTCTCTTTGGTGTGCTATTCTGCTGCAGACAGGGGGTTGCTTGGAGTCGTAACTCCCATCGTCCGTCTTTTCTGGGCCTTCCTTGCAAGTGATTGCAGGTCATCACCGCAGGCAATTTTGATAATCCCTTACCTTTTATTGCAATGCATGTTGTGTTTTACTTCTTAATGGAGGATGTATTACAAGGTCCTTTCGGTATCCGTTCCTACAGCTCTGAATCCGGTGCCCTGCTTTTATACTTAATACTGTCATTTATGGCTAAGGAGTCAGATTTACTTGCCTTACGGATTTCCTGAGGGTACTAAGAGTGCACAAAGAGATAGCTGAGTGGAGATCCCTAACTGTTAGTTGACCACACTACTCCGTGTTCCTGCTGCCTTAACTTTTGCCCTCGGTGTAGCAAAGCCATGCTCTGGCATCCTTTTCCCTTCTTGACAAATGTAGGAAACCTGAGAAAAAATTTGTTTTCAGTAATCAGTGTCACTTTGGTACCTGGATCTAGGACCATCTGAGCAAAGGATTGCATATGTGACAAAGTAGTCCCTCATCTGAACTCGGTTACCAGCAGACAAAGTAAACGCTATTGGAAGCCTTTCTCTTTGGTACTATTGATTTTTATTCCTTGCATCTTATTTAGTATTGATTTATTCTCTTTATACAGGTTACCCTTTCCCTACTGCTCCTCCTGTGGATCCATTTGCAAAAATCCGAGTGGATGACTGTGGAAAAACCAAGGGATGCTTCAGGTCAGTCTGAGATAAGAGTGCAGATACCCCTATGTTTGAGAATGCTGACTGATTGCACTGGAGACTTTGGTAAATGACCCATATTCATATTAATAAATGTTCATCTTTTGAGAACATATTTTATAGTTATAGACTATGTAATTTGTCTAGATTATTTAAGGATGTAGTTATGGACCTACAGTTATTTCATGTTTCTTATATTTTCAGGAAGCACTTAGAAAACCAGGGCTAGGAAGGTCAACAGAGTAATACCCTGTGTAATCACTTCTTTTCTGTACTGCTTAAGTATTACACTAAAATATTATTATACTTAAATATTACACTGCTTAAATTCTTACACTAAAAGACTAATAATTACAAACACTTAATTAATGGTACTTTGTGCATGGCATAATGTAATATGTTTTACTGACATTATACCAAAATGCATTCTTTTAGTTTTTTCTTGCAGAAACGTGATCAAGTTCCATAGCGGGAACTTGCAAGGAAAAGTTACATATTTTTCCAATTCCATTTAGGTACGGTAAACCTGGATGCAATGCAGAGACTTGTGACTACTTCCTAAGTTACCGCAGAATAGGAGCTGATGTTGAATTTGAGTTGAGTGCCGATACTGATGGCTGGGTGGCGGTGGGATTTTCCTCAGACAAGAAAATGGTAAGAGATGTACAGTTCTTCATGTTGATAGTATGCACACTTTTACATGCTAGGATAAAAATGGTTTTTATTTGATCTGTCACAAACAGAGCATATAAGGAAAAACGGTCTTGCTGAAAACAAAGCATCGTTTGGTAGCGAGCCTGGGAACAGAAAGCAGGCCTACTGCCTCACAGAAAACTGCCTCATCCTTCCTAACATGTCCTTTGCCTCATCCTTCCTAACATGTCCTTTCCCTTCTTCTCTGAGAATTACAACAGTATTTTGGTTCAGCTCTGAATGGCTGAATGTTATCAGCTTTTTGCCTTTTTATTCAAAAAGCCCTCAGAGCTTTTTCAAACCAACTCATGTGGAAATGTCCTGTTGCGCTTTATGTCAGTGTTACTTGGACAAAAAGCACATCAGAAACTAAGTAGCAAATAATTTTATTCTTCAGTAAATCATCTGACTTTCAGCAATATAAATATGGCTTTTACCATTAAACTTTGGAAATCTTTTTGTTTCTTTCATACCTCTGTGCTGTTCAAAATGATTCAAAATCTTCAAAATTGTTCAATGTGACAAAATGACTCCTGCTAATCAAAACGTATGTGCTCTAGAAAGAAGTCTTGTTAAGAGTTCTTATTCTGTCTTTCTCCTGGATTTTATTTGGTTTGGGTTTATGCTTATTCCTGTGCCTACTTTTTCATTCAAAAGCTTCATTTTTTCACTGTGTTTCAATGAGCAAAGCAGGAGCACGTACTGTGCGAACTTTAAAAAACCTGTGCGACAGACAACTGAGGCAAAGATGTTTTGTCCGTGATCCTTTGTAAAATATTTAGGATTAAAATGCAGTTCATAATGAGGTGTTGGTAGACAGAAACACTCCTGAGTATACAAAACAATACAGGGCCTATGTCCTAAATCGCACGTCAGAGGACAGGACTGTTTCTTGTACAGTTGTAAGCAGTAGTCTGAAAAACCACGTAATTCAGACGTCCTGGGCTAGGATCCACAAAAATGAATGGGAAGACTTGCGCTGACTTAACAATGTTTTTATCAGACTCCAAATGAGAAATAAAAAGAAAATGTGAGGGGAGATGCTTTTCAGTTATTACTATATATGTTTTAAAATGACAGTGTAAATAAACACAATAAAGATAAAAGTCTTTTGTGTTATGAAGAACAGTTCACGTTGCAAGAATAGTTCATGTTTTCAATGTTGCGAGGAACAGTTTGCAGCCAAATTTTGGGAAGAGCTTAGATGCCCGGAAATGTAAGTACTCCGCAGAGTTTTCGAAGCAGCTCAGCATGTTTAGGTATTTGGCCCCAAGCTATCAGAGATTGTGTGACCAGTTTGTAACTCTGATATATTTGCAGTAGGTCCCAGGGTCCCACCGCCTGCGCGGAAAAGCACCCCTGGAAGGCCCCCATTACGTTTTATCCCAGGCACACCAGCAGCATGTTAGGTCTCGGCTTCCAGTGAGAAGAAGAAAGTCAGTGTGAAGTGAAAGATTTTGCTTCCAAAATCGCTGTGTACGTGTTCTGATACCCATAGATCAGTTGGACTAAACCAGCTAGCATTTGTCTTCCTCTCTCATTCTCCTGCTGACTTCATCCTTTTTCATAACTTCCAGGACGTTTTGGTGTCCTGGGATACAGAGGCTGTAATGGTAAAATGACAGTGGGTCAAAACTGTGAGAAGCTGGCTGTGCCTTTGAAGCCCTAATCAAAATGGTGTGGCCTGAATAGCTACACAAGTTCAGGAAAAAAAACCCTATTTTGTGTCCTCAATAGAATTTTTTTTAAGTCCTGTGACCTGTTTCTTTGTCTCAAATAACATTATGCTTTTCCAATTGCAGGCTTTTGTGCCTAGGCAGGATTTTGTAATGTCATTCTATTATTAGTTGAGATACAGAATGCTATTTTATTTCCTTTTAATTTTTTTTCTATGTGACAACAGCTTTATTTTCGCCTCTGTACTTAAGACAGGGATTTGGACTCAGATGTATAAAATTAAACTTGGAAAATAAGTTATGGAGTAAGGATGGGCTCAAGACAGAAGCTAGAAAGGTTGCCTGTAGCAGCATCAAGGTGCAGAAGCTGTTCAAGCATGTGTTTTACCTTGCTCTCCCCTTTTTCCCTCACTTTTGGCACATCTTTTACAGATCCACATAGCAATATTCCCAGAGAGCACCCTTAAATGCACCCTTTTCCTCTCCCTATAACAAAGAACCGGGAGATGATCACGCTAGCAAGCATCATTGTCTATCCTCAGCATGACACATCGGAAAGATTAGCATTGGAGAAGTAGGGCCTGTATTTAATATGTCACCGATACCTGTGGCAGTGGGGTTCGGTAAAATGCCATTCATCCAACTTGCACAGTGTTTTAATGGGTCTAGATAGTAAGCCTTCTATGATACTAAGGCTTTCTACTCCTAAAATTAATGCTAATCCCTGAGTGATACATGCTCTACCACTTTGGCAGTGACCTTGAGTAACTGTTCTAGCAACTGGCTTAATATTTCTAATAATGACCTCTACAAGTAATTGTTCTCACACTTCCTTCTGTCCGTTGTTTCTTTGCTTGATTGTAATGCTCCGTGGCTGTTTATGCTGTGTGAAGAAGCACATATTGATTCCATTTATCTTGTATCTTATGGTATTCTGTTACTACCTGCTGAACATTTTCATTTTCTCTTAAGAGATACAAGAAGTGATGTTCCCTTAAGTGAACGTGAGATAAGATTAGAAAAGACAGGCTGTAATTTGTGCTATTATTTTCCCATATATAGTTGATTCATCTCCGCTACTTCACTAAACTATATTGGTTTTCTGTCCATGATTTGATGCAGTGGACTTTGTAGACATCAGGGATTCAAGGTCGCCAATTTTTATGAAGCGGGATCCCAGAACTTCACAAATTATGAAAGAAAGCAGCCTTCCACTCGTCAATTAATTATGTGGTGTCAGGGTGATATTATGTCTTAAAAATATGTTATATATGTCAGGTAAAATAACTCGTAGAAAGAACCAAAAGAGAATTCAGAGATAGTAAGGGTAAGTAAATATTGCTGTCTACTTTGTACTTTTCAATCTGATTGAAGACACGTGGTTAGGGAAACAAATATTTGTGTATATATAACTTAGAAAGAAGGAATGAGAGCCCCAGGTTTTGATTAGTTTTTAATAATTAAAATTATATGCATAAATGAGGAAATGTTTTGTGACATGCTTGTTTTCCTTCTACCCTTATGTTTTTACCATGTAGGGAGGAGATGATGTCATGGCTTGTGTTCATGATGATAATGGAAGAGTCCGAATACAGCACTTCTATAATGTTGGTCAGTGGGCTAAAGAAATCCAGAGAAATCCTGCTAGAGATGAAGAAGGGGTTTTTGAAAACAATCGTGTAACATGTCGATTCAAGCGTCCGGTATATGTTCCCCGAGAGGAAACCATCGTAGATCTGCACTTGAGTTGGTACTATCTGTTTGCTTGGGGTCCAGCAATTCAGGGTGAGTTGATTTCCATGCTTCTGACAGAACTAGGGTTCCAAAATTGATATATGTCTTTCAATTTCAATATTCTTCCTAGACGCCCTTTTTTTAAATGAACTAAAATTCTGGCAGCATGAGGCTTAAAAACAGATAAAAAGGAAGTCAAGGTAAATAACAGTCCTACATTTCATGTTTCCTTGACTATATAATTATTACCCCCACTTCTTAAAGCTAAATTTAGAAGAACTTCATAACTAGAAGTTCTGAATTCCGTTGAAGGATGTTTATTGTTTAGTTGAATTTAATTTGTTTTATTCAGAAGTTTAATTTCAGAAAGCAGAGAAATGTCCGTACTCACTGAGAGTGCAATATTGCATGCTCCTGTAGGTTTGAAAATTACTTGGCTGTCTATCTGTTTCTTTGATAGAGTTATAGAAAACAATGTACCTGACATTATTTCTTTCTGCCCTTACCTGTTAAAGGTTCTATAACTCGTCATGATATAGACTCACCACCTGTATCAGAGCGTGTTGTCAGTATTTACAAGTATGAAGATATTTTCATGCCATCGGCTGCCTATCAGACCTTCTCTTCTCCATTCTGCTTGCTCCTCATTGTTGCACTGACCTTCTATTTATTGATGGGAACCCCATGACTGATGGAAGATAGCAAGAATTTGTCAGTGGAAGTTTCTCAGGATGGACTGCCCTGCGGATGGACGATGCATTTTTCTATTGGAATTTATATCACACCACCATCATCATCTAGCTGCTTTTGAACATAGTTAGCTTCTCAGAAGAATGAAACAACCATCTCCTTTGAGTGGCAGAGTGGTGGCAAATAATTTAAGAATAATCAGTGAACAAATCAGTGTTGTGACTACTTGCTTAAAGAAAAGGAGACTTTTGTAAAATAAATATGTGTGCATGTGTGCGTGTGTATGTGTGTTTGGGAGGGGTGTCTGTATGTGCGTTTAGGTGAATTTAGTGATGGACATCTTATCAAATAACAAAATTGCCTTCCAAATTGCTCCCAGAAAGCAAATTTGGGAAAACATTATAACGCTGTTTGGTAGTTCTGATGCAGACAGCGCAGCTCCAAGTGCAGTTTCTGAACTTAAGCTCAAGATACCAACGTAGCAGTATAAAACCTGCCGTTCAGTAATGGACAATTCTCCCAGATGTTTTTATATTTATCAAGGTTTACTTGCTCTGGTACTTTCCAAAACTAAACTTGCATAATCAAGCATTAACATGATTTTTTTCAATGGAAAAGAGGTGGTGAATGTCTTTATAACAATAGTGCTTCAACAGCCTTCTTGAAAGAAATGGCTACTTCTTTTATGAGTGAGATATAGTTATTTTAACAAAGGGAAGGAAGAATACAGTAATGTAAATTCTCCGTATATAGGAAAAAACAGGTGTAAAACACAGAGAATACAGAAGTTCCCAAGAAGCCATAGGACATCCTCCTAATAGATTAAACCTTTTTTTTCCTCTTTTTGTGAAAAAACAGTAATATCGCTGACATGTAAATATGTTTTTAAGCAGTTGTGTAGTAGTACAAAGTAATCTGTTTTTCCGTGTTGTATGCCTGTATATCTGTTCATGTTAAAGATGAATATGGGCAGCTGGTGTTAATTTGCAAAGAAATGGAAATATAATTGAGATTATTTGTTATAAAAGGTAGGGATTAATAAGAAGAGTAGTATTTTTAGTTTCATCAAACCATTGCTAAAATGAAGTTACTGTGGAGAAAGATAAGCTAAAGAGGAAATACATTACATTTTTTAATCACCAATAAATGTTACAAAGATGTTAACAAATGTTACTGAAATTGAAAGTGTCAAGTGGTACTTATGAGCCACAGAAATTCATGAAAAACTTTGATTTCTTGTGAAGAATTTCTGTTCTTCACGTAATAGGAAGTGTATGACACGTATACATGTAGTAGTCAGATGTGCTTAGGTAGATAAGGCTGCTCACTCCCCAACTTGCATTAAAATTCTCTTTAAATAGAATTTTAAAATTGACTGTGGCAAAGCTCTATCTAATGTGGTATGCTTGAGGACTCTGTAACATAGGATCTGGTAAAGTATGTGGTGAGCCACATTTCTATTTTCATGGCTGCATAGAGTAAAAAGATTAACTAGCTTTGCTGGGTTTGCATCATTATTCACAGACTGAACTTTGTAGACTAATATTTTTTAGGCTCAGCCTTCTTCAAATCTATGCTTAAAGTATATGAAATGGGTTTGAAGAGGAATTTATTTCCATCACAAACAACTTATCCCTATTTCAAAAAGAAGATTGCTTAGTAGTATATACTTTCATTGATATCTTTGAGAATTTGTTCACTTAAAATTGCTGGACTAGAGTTCAGGAGGGAGAAGAGAAATTCGGAATGAAGTGAAATTTAAAAGTGCGTGTAATAGCTTGATTTAGTGTAAATTACTTCTCTCAAGTTGGATAGTCTACTTATCATCTGATGAAATACGTAGTGGAAATCACCTAATAAGGAAGGTTGGCTTTGGTCCATCACAGCTGTAAAGCTGAGCCTTAAGATTGACTGAAGCAGAGAGCTGAAGCCTTGGATAATGAGTTTTATATTCAGCAACCAGGTGAAGTGAAGAAATCATTAAGGCAAATTCTTTTTCCCTTGTGCTAATTTGTAGGCAGCTGAGAGAGCTGGCATGCTGCAGTTCCTTCTCAGAGATCACAGCTATTTAAAGTAGCCTTGGGGTTGCTTTAGTTTATGGCCTTGTATTTACTGTTTTATTTTCAGGTATTTACCTAATTACCCACTAAAGGGCTAACCTAATAATTGCAAAGTGCTGAAGTAGGATAGAAACCCATTTTGGTTCCTCTTTTCTTCTTTAATACAGCGCTGGATTTAGGATAGCCTGGGCGGACCCGAGCATAGAGGTATGTTAAAGGTGACAATAATAATAGAGAGGTAAATGTGTAACATCCATAGAGCTGCTTTCCGCTTACAGGGAGTCAGCTGTGTTTAAAGTCCAGGCTCTAAAGCAACAGCAGATTCAGAGCAGAGGCGAAGCTGCTCTTCGCAGCTCACAGGGTATGTTCCCTGTAAAGTGTATCTGCTTCAGTCTTCAGCTGTCCCCCGTGTTCTCAGTTAAGGTAAAAATACTGTTTCTTTTCAGGTTACTCGTTAAGTGTGATGGCTGGTGTTTTTGTCATATTTTTCTCTTGTTGAAGTATTAGCAGAAATGTGTACATCGAAGTACCTAACTAACACTAATTAAGTATTTCTAATCAAAATGGGAGGAATAAAAGTCCACAGCAAGCCCCAAACCAATCTATTCTTTGATATTTCAACTGCTGGCTGAGTTTAGCTAGTAAACCGTTCCAGAATTTTGCATATTACTTGCCAGATAGTAAAGCTGTAATTCCTGCTCTAAACACTTTGCAGGTAATAGAAGTAAAACAGAAGAAAGTGTAAGGAGAGCTGAAAGCTGAAAATAACTGTGGCAGATTAAAAGCAAGAGTTGGGGTAAGTTTCTTTCACTAAAAGAAGCTTGCTGTCTTGTGGTGTTTTTTCTGAGAGTTGCTCTTTAGAGTGGGAAAAGCAGGAATAGGAGATTCAAGTTGACAAACAAAGAAGGTGCAAGTGCTTAGAAGTTAGTAGTTGGGAAGAAATATGAGAATAAGAAGACCATAAGAGAAGCAAAAAGGCTTTCACTCAATGGTACTTACATTTGTATGATATTTGGTAAGTTTTAACATTTGAGTGGGCATAGTAACTTGTCATGGAAGGTATTTTGGTTTTCATGGGCTTTTTCCTTTTAATATTGAAAAACAGGATTAATCCCTGTTATACAAAGTACTACAAAGTAGTACATATATACTATACTACAAAGTAATTTTCTTTGAAGTAATTTTTAAATTATTAGATAATTTCAAATAGTTTTTCATATTTCTCTAATTAACAGGTTGTGGTTTAACCCCAGCCAGTAACTAGGACCATACAGCTGCTCGCTTGCACTGCCCACCCCCAGAAGTAGGACAGGGAGAAGAGGGAGAAAAAGGAGGGGTGAAAAATGGAAAAAAAAACAAAACCCAAACAACTCATGGGTTGAGATAAAGACAGTTTATTAGGACAGCAATGAAAAGGGAAAAAAAAAAAAAAAAGAAAAAAGGTAGTAGTGGTAAAATAATATAAAAAATAAATTTATGCAACA
>JAOXJK010000012.1:91229839-91343746 GCA_025774025.1 Xenus cinereus | reverse complement strand
ACTGTTCCTTGGTATTCACTATAAATATCAGGCCTTATCTCCGCTAGAAGATGTATTAAAAATACGCCATTAATTTCAGAGAGTTAGAAGAGGCTTAACTGAAAAGCAAAATTACTGAAAAGAAAATTGGTTCTGTTTTACCTCAGACAAGGACAGCCTGACATTTTGCACTTATGGTAATAAACAGGCAATTCCAACTATTGGTTGTATATTCTTTTTTTTTCAGTAGGGATCATGTGCTCATATTTATTTCAAAAATAGTTGGTTTGTAGATTTCAGCAGATGAAATTAATTATACAACTGCTCTACATTGCCTCTGAAATTCATCTTGATAAATTAAATCTGATATAATCATAATTGGCAGAATTCTCTGGAGTGAACTTGCTTACAGAGCTGTCAAAATCTTTCTCTTGTGGCCAGTCATTCTTCCCGGGTTTGTCAAAAGTTATTGGTCAGGGTTAGAACTCTGTACTTATGTGAGTATCAGTGTATTTTTATATCTCTGACTGTACTAGGTACACCGCATTTGGTTGTAGTGGCTAGCATGCGTTTAGAGGAACTAATCAACCCTTTCCTCACTACAGTGCTGGACAAGTGTGGAAACACTGTTTGCCATGACCACTGCGTTGGAACATTGTCGAAGTAGGTGTTGTCTGTTTTGTCCGGTTGACTGTCTCCTCTCTGTCAGGGAAGCTGTCAAAGCTGTCCAGCGGGGAAACCTCCATTTGTGTTGGCACTAGATGTCAGCAGTCCCTAAAGTAACCCTTGCAGACTGAAATTCTCAAACATGCTTCTTGGAAAACATTTTGAGTCACAGGTTCCAAGATGGTTGGCT
Organism: Xenus cinereus; assembly: GCA_025774025.1. Taxonomy (NCBI): domain Eukaryota; kingdom Metazoa; phylum Chordata; class Aves; order Charadriiformes; family Scolopacidae; genus Xenus; species Xenus cinereus. The sequence goes on along the minus strand of JAOXJK010000012.1, from coordinate 91,342,911 downwards.
TCCATGGTGCTATTGAATACCACCTGTCTACATGTTGCATCTACATTTTGTCAACTTCACCTTACAGCAGTTACGTTCTGGCAAAGGAAAGGGTTAAGTTTGACTACAGTGTTGGAATTACTATAAATGAGAAAAACACAGTTCTGATTTTTGAGTTGTGTATAATTCCATTTTTTTGAATGTTTTAGATAGGGTTTAGGTGTTTTGAGGTTTGTTTTCGGTTTTCTTCCCTTTCTTCTTAGAGCAGGCTTGCAGGTTTCTAAAACTTGCCCAGCATAAAAAACCCCACACCTGAAAAAGCCCTTAAGTATTTTTTCTGCTGTTTATAATAAACCTTTCATTACTTGGCATCATGGCTTATAAATCATACAACCAGGTACTGACTATAAACACATCTTACCAAAACCACACTTTTTGGTTTGTTTTCGCAACTTGGTAGAGTTCAACTGTGTAGAGACCACAATGTGGCCTATTTAAAAACAGGATGAGGAGGGAAAGATTGAGATATCGATGGTGCTTTCCACCTTTGTTTTTGCCTTCCACGCCCGCCCTCAGTTTTGGGAGAACCTGCTGTGAGGTATCTTTCTTGAAATGGCTTGTGAGCTTTTTTAGATTTATATACATGAACTGCAGCCCCAGGTACTAAGCTGACACTAGCCTTGAGCCCAATGATGTATGCTACGTAAAGTTAGGTGGGTTTTTTTTTTTGTATTTTAATGTATTATTTGGACATACTGATACTTCTTTTTTCTAGCACCTCTGAAAGGAATGCTTGTTATGGAACTGTCCAGCAATATTTTAACTGTGCTCTCTGTAATAAAGGAAGAAGGTGAAGAAGCTGCGTGTGTTGAGGAGCCGTCTCTTGTGAAAGTGTCATCGTGAAGCGTGTCAGAGGGGTAGCGCTCTGTCTGCAGGGAGAGCATTTGATACGCTCTGAAAAACATCTTTTCACAAGTGAATCTTGAAAAGTTTGATTTCTGAATAGTGTTCTTATTAATGGAGTTTCTCCTAAATAACTTTTGTATTAAGGCAGGAAAAGTGAACTAAATGAGGACCTTTTTCAACATCCATAGCTGCAGTGTTCTGGATATCTTGGATGTAATGTATTTCCTTAAATTCATAGTGTAGGAAGGGTTGCAGGACTCATTGAAAATATTTTTAACGTGCATGTGTCAGTGTTGATTTTGATGGTCAGTTCTCCCCTACCCCAGGATTCTAGTTAGAAGTTCATACTTTTGTCCCTTCAAAAAGGATTAGTCTTGCTAAACAGCAGGCTTCTGTTTCACTTGGTTTAGTAGTCTGCGTGTGTTAATGCCAAACATACGTACATGGCTATGTGTCAGAATTGGGGATTCTAGAAGAAACAGAACTGGTATACTGTTCTAGTCCTTTGGGCTTAGAACAACGAATGACCCAGATTGTCAGGTTTTTGCTTACTTGGGTTCACTTAGGGGGAAATTTACCTGCTTGGGTAAACAGTGTCTTCCTTAGTGAAGGGAAGAGGTAGTTGAGTTTGCTTTGAGGTGGGCAATAGTATTATACGTCTGATTAGTTGATTTTGTATCTATTTGACAAAGACTGTCACCATGCTAAATGAAGGGCAAGTTATACTTTCTTCATTCTGCCAAATGCTGCACGTTGTGGGATATTTTCTTTTATGTACTGTGGAATATACAGTAAAGCCACGTGGAATTAATTTTGGTTCTGAACGATGGAATCAAAATGACATTTTCATAATTCCTCACCTGCCTCCTTATTATCTTTTTTATTGTTTAGAAAACCATTTTCAAGTGAACTGACAGATAAACACTGATGTTCATAGTGTCAAACGGTTTGGCTTTAAGCAGTGTATTTAATGCCTTGTATCACTTAGTTTTTCAAGTCCAATACTATTCAGCTCAGCTTTTTGTGGTAGGTTCATCTGTAGCACCACTGAGGAGGAAGAGGTAGAAATAACAAACTGCTGTTAAAAGATCACTTCTTCGACCAGCTTCACTCAGCGCAGCACTGTTTTAAAAGTTTGCAAAAGTGCCGTATGAATGTTTGGTCAATGTTTTTGAGGATTTTATATTTTAAGAAAAACTAATGAAAATCTCTATTTCCAAATAAAATTTTATTTTTAAATGTTAAGGGGAAGTGGTGAGATAGTTCGGACTCTTTTTTTTTTTTTTTTTTTTTTTTTTCCCCGGCCATAACCCTGAAACAAACTGGAAAATGGGAAACCGTTTGTATTGGATCCATAGTTTCATCAAACAGCTTTAAATATCTCAATTTAAAAAACCCAAGCCAAAACAAATGCAGAAAAACTTTGCCATATTTCCAAGTGGAAAAGAACAGTTTGGAACAAACCAACACTTTGAAATGGCAAAGGGGGGGGGGGTAGAGCTACAACTAGAAAATGAAAGAGTTGAAACATACCATTTGGTAGGTCCTGACTTGTTAAAAACTGGGAACTTCGGGAAGGTTGGCAGGGCGTATATGAAAAGAAGCCACTGTTGGTTATTCTGTTGAGGCTTCACTGTTGCTTTTACCATGAGGTGGTTCACGCGAAGCGGGTGGGAAATGTGTTCACTGCTGGATGTTGCGTCGCTGGGGCAACATTCCAAGGAAGGCTGGGTCTTTCTGACAGCTTTGCGACCAGTTCTGGCTTATTCCGCTTCAGGCATATGCGTCAGTCATCCTGGTGTTTGGTGCCTGTCTTGTCTCTGTTTAGCCACAACTGAATTAGATTATAAACTCTTGGTTTTTTTTTTCCCGGGTGGTTTTTTATCATCTCAGGGGGGCTTGAGCTGCCTGGCTGAACGTTGAGGCTGGTGTGAGGTGGGACTGCCTGACTGGCAGTGGGAGAGAACGAACCGCCGCTTTCAGTAGCGGTGAGCTGTTGCATGAGCTCATCTGTAAAACCTCTCCCTTAGAGATTAACTTGCTGATAGGGGGAAAAAAAAGGGAGTGAACCGTGTAAATAAAGAATTTTACTCTTCAATACAAATCAATCTAAAAGTTGTCGAGAGTTGAGTAGTAAGAAAGAGTTTGTTCTCATTGAAAAATGATGCCAAAGCTAAGAGCGTCTTAGATTTTCAAATTGTCTCAATTGGACATGGAAACAGACTTACTGAGTATTATTAGCGATACGGTCATGCTGATCAATTGTAGACTTCCCAACGCTGAAATTTGAAAGAAAAGTCAAAACACTGAAGCAGGTGTTTGAGTTTAACATAGAAGCTGCATCTTTCTATGGTGTAATTTTGCCTGAAATTGGCAATTTAAAGAGAACTGAAGCCCTTTAGACTTACCTAGACATGTCTAAATCTTGTTTTTTAAATTTACTTCTGTAACCCAAAAGTGGATACTGAAAACCAAGAAGCTGCACTGTAATCTTACAGCTACTTATTCAGGGAAGCAGGCAGTCTTACGTCTTATGTCTAAAAGCAAAATAACATTTTATTCAATTTGTGAGGTGTGATACAAAATGCAAAAGAGGTGCAAGAAAAGAGGTCTTTGCTGCTCAGACAATGAAGATAAGTGAGGGAAGGAAGGAGGAGACCTTACAGGGTTAAACCATCCTAATATTCTGATATAAGGGAGTTATGCATGTCTGTAAAAATTAATTGTGATTGAATAGGCATTTAAAATCTCAGAGTACATGGTAAAAGTTAGGCATCTGCAAATGACTTCAGCTTGATACGTAAATAGTTTATAGTAGCTAATGCATTCTGCATTATCTGAAATATATTTTATTAATTACCAGGTTTGCTGTATACCCTTATAAATCAAATTTATAGGTGTTTTGGCTTAGCCTGGAATTTATATCCATTCAAGTTTCAGTACAACAATTACAGTAGCTTAATTTTAATGAAAGTAGGCAGTGTCTTTTATTTTTCATTTTCATGGTGTCAGTTGTTGAGATGGACATGTAATAATAGTAAAGAGGCTATTAATATTCTCACGCTCTTGTAGCCAAAACCTTTGGAGACCATTCAGAAAAGCAGTGGGAAAGGTTATATAACATACAGCTAAAGGGTTAAGGGGAAAAAGGAAAAAAAAAGCTGGGCTGTTGCCAAGTTAGTATGGGATGAAATCCTAGCCCATGTCAATTTAAGTTAATTTGCTTTGTCAGTTGCTTTCAGCTATGAATTGTTGGAAGTAGGCTATCCAAGTTAGAGAAGTAGGCTACCCTAGTTCCCATGCAGTGTATTCCTTGCAGCGTAGGGAAGTGCTTGGCTATAACATTAACCGATAAGGAACTGACTGCTCCACGGTGTCACTGAAATTAAACGTCTTGCACTGGTGAATTGACTGCGCAGGTTTTTTACAGGGCTTCAGAATTGTTATTGTTTGATCTCCAAAAGAAGACGACTTGTTTGTTTTAAAAGAAGCTATTTCTCTCTGGTCAACAGAAATAAGAAATACTTTCACTTGGATCGTTTGCTAAGCTTTTAGAAATGAGAAGTGATGAATTATTGTAACTTACAACACAAATTATTGAATCCTAAACCCTGAAATACTAGCTTTTAGTTCAGCTACATGCATGGCTAAAATCACCACAACATGTTTTGCTTTGGCTGTTAAGCATGGGCTTATGCCCTGTTAGGCTCCTAATTCTGGCATATTCTTAATCAGAAAGTTTAATTTATTGAAATTCCTGAGTCTCCTATTTGTAATTTATCATTAAATTTAAAAGCTAAAGAGAAAAATTGCCTTGATGCTGCAATATTTATCATACAAAGCTGCTGTGTGCCCGATGTTAGGGAGTAGGGTGGTATCTTCATGCTGAGTTATCTCTTGCAATTACACTTGTGCTGTAATACGCCTTGTGAGCGAGTTTGTTACAAACCTGTGCTGTTAGAGGAGTGCTACTGTGCATTTCAAATCAAAATTTTGTTTGTTTACCATTTTAGTCTAAATGTCTAAGAGTTGTGTTAGTTTTAGACATTAGTCTGGAGTTTGTATTTGGCCACAAGCATTGCACAGCTCTGTTGATGCAAAACTAGAGAGAGAGTGAAAAGTTGGACTGATCAGCTGTGATGAGAAAGATTAGTATGAAAAGGGTATGCATTTGTGTACATTTTTTTAAGTGATTTTAAATTTCCTTGTGTGTATGAGCATTCCCTCTAAAGTTGACGGGGTCCACCAGTACTTGTCTGCTGAATTAAGTGCAATTAAGATTTCTTCAATGCCAATTAAGTACATTGGAGTAGTCCTTGCTTTTCACACAGGCTGTTGCCTCTTCAGCATGAGTCATATAGTGCTGCTTCAGTGTGTTCTGCTTGCTTGTTCTGTGTCTCTGCCAGTGCATTCTTACTTATTACAGTGACGTGATTCAGCAAATGCTGTTAATAGAAGCTCTGTTTAAACTTCATTGGCATTTATGGATTTGTAAGTGTAAATTTGAAAGTGTTCTTAAGTGGTTATGGATAGGGAACGTTTGCTGACTTTGGGCCAGAAGTGTCAGAAGTTTTTTTGGGGTGTGTGTGGTGGTTTGTTTTTTTTTAAAGAATGCAACATTGAATTTTTATTTTTACAGGTTCTCATACCTCTTTTATTTCACATTTTCTGCTGAGTAGCAGCTTTTTTGCCTCCTGTTCTGCTTTCTGCTTTTCAGCATTTTCAAGCTCAAATTCTTTACCTCAAGATTCTTAATTAGACTTCCCTCTTGTGATTTACCTGATGAGCAGAGTTGTAGAAGGCTGTTAGAAGCAGCAAAACCAAAATGACCGCATCTGCCTCTCAATACATAGTAATGGAAATTACTCTGTCTCTTTAGTGTTTTTAGTTAAATATTTGATAAAATTACCTGTCATAAGTCATTTAAAGGCATGACTGTTTTGTGGACTGACGCTGCTGAGGAACAGCAGGTTCTTTTGTGCTCTTTAATGGCTCTTTTTAGCTTAAAACCCACTTTGTCTCTTGGGACTGGGACAGAGGAGCTGGCACGCTGCCCTGTGCTGGAATGAGTGGTGCTCAGCTGGCTCTGCCTCCCCGTGGCCCCGCTGGTGGCCCTGTTTCATTTAGGTTCTCACCTTTCAATAGTAGTTCCAGAGTAATTGTTTGTTCTGAGCTGCAAAAACATCTCCTGTGAGGGTTTGTGTCCAGTGTAGCGTGTGTAGCCCCTCACGTTAGAACCATACTGAAGGCATGTCTGGCCCATCCTTACACTTCGCACAAACTTTACATTTCTTTTACATGGAGCGAAACTCCTGTAATAAATTGACAATTCTGAATTCTTAAGAATTAGAACCTGACTTTGGTTCTCTCAGTACGGCAGTTAGGGGTGCGTGCACGTGTGTGTATGCACACACATCAAAATATAACTGTATTGTACTTGCATATGTATACATACCTATGTGTATCTCTTTCTTAAAGATATGGACGTTGGTAGTTGGTTACCTGCTGATGGTTTCATTCAAGTGGAATATAAGCACTGAACGTTACTTAAAAGCAGTCTCTGTCCCTGTCTGGATTATGCTGCTATTTCACTTAGGTGAGTAACAAGAAGTTATTATTCTGTTTTCTTGCAAACAAAGCTACTTGCTTGCTCTTCCACTAAATCTTTATAAGGGAGTCTTAGCTGAGATGCAGGCTGTTGTCTCTGCTCAGTAATTCTGGCTGCATGTGGTCAGCGGGGAGTGTTTGAGTTTGGAATGGGAAGGCAGCAAGATGCTGAGCAATATGTGTCTTCTGCTCCTCCTGCCCAGTTTGTACTTCCCATGGTTTTCCCTTACTTGGCTTTTACAGTTGCAGGCCTGGTAACAGTCTCCCTGACATCCCCCCCACATGTGGGGGGATTTAGACTTTCACTTGTGATGATTTTTAAAATTACTGTTTTCTTGAGAGCGTGCAGTTGGCCAAGGCTGAAGTTGTAAAATGCGCTTAACAGTAGTAATAGAAGCAAAAAGAAAATTTCTATCAGTAGTCAAAAAGCATGTCGATATGATATCAACAATATCAAATAAATTTGCCGGTAATCTATATAATCTGTTAATACAAATATAAGAGTATAATAATTTGTAAGTATTAGATTTATTTTACATATTTAATATAACAGATTATCAGATTATATTATCAGAGTTTATGGTGGAAGTATTATGCAGATAATAGGCTATCATGATGGAAGGTTTCAGAGTGTACTCCATGATTTGCTTTAGTGGCAGATTTCAAGGGTTGTTGTGACTATGTAAGGACACTTTCCTGAGGTTTTAAGCTACGCATAGTGACTTTGCTTACATTTTGGTAGTCTTTTATTTGCTGAAAAGCCAAAACCCAAGAAGGCACTGCTTGATGCTACACTGTAGACATCTACCATAAATAGGGTTTTTTGGAGGGGAACTTGATTTGCCTCTGATATCTAAAATGTTTTTATTTTGTGTGTATTTTCATGTAATTTTGCACATAGTTTTTAAAATTGTTCTCAAAAGTATGTCAGCATAAAGTTACTGAAGTTAGAAGTGGTAACAACTTGGTTTATTCATTACTTGTTCACCTGTTCTTTCTATTCTTCCTTTCTGTGAATGTAGAAGACTTTTTGCTTTATGACACTTCTTAGTTCCTGCCCATTGTTGTTATGGTGTCTTTCTTGGTTTTGCTAAATGTGAAGTTAATTAATAACATAATTTTTCTTGTAAAAAAAACCCACAACCCTGTATCTTCCAGCTTCTGTGGCAGGTTCCTGGAGAATTCCTGTGTTTCTGGTTATAGTTGTACTGATGACTGTAGGCATGTTGCACGAACAGCAGAATGGAAAGGACTCTTCTGGTAAGGAACAAGTTACTATTTCTGTAAATCAAGTGAAAGAATCTGGACCATGTCACTGTAAATTCAATATCATATGGATTACAAGAATTTAGTGTAAGATTTTTAGTATGTTTGTTTCAAAGTGGTTTACGCATGCTGAAGTGAACCTTTGATTCTTTGCAGAAAATGTTTGCAGTGGACTGATGTTTGTTTTCCATAGCAAATTAGTGACTCTCATTATCAAGCCCGATTGCTTAAGTTTACAGAAACCTGTATGTAGGTATGAGCGTAAAGGAAGCCCAGGAAATTTGAAATCAGAGGCTAATTTTGAAAGAAATGAGCAATACGGGTTTAGTAGCTCCTATAATATTGAGTATGAGAGAAACTGAGACATCTCTATACAACAAGTTTCTTAAATCCAGTCATTCATTTTTAAAATGCCAGTTTCTTAAAAGTATGATTTGTGCTTAGACTTTGAGAAAGATAGGATTTGCCTGTTGTGAGTCAATTTTGCATAAAAGCAAATGTCAGGTGTTCTTTCTAGTATTAACTATATGATTGTTTTTGGAAACCTTTTTCCTGTCTTGCCCTTTTAGTTTTCTTGAAAGTCATCGTAATCTTCTTTAGTAAAATTGATTTTCTTCTATAGAGATTTTTTTAGCTTAACCAGACTGCCAGCAACTGCAAATGACTTGGGTTAATAGCAGTTAATTAGCAAGGAAAGTGCTAGGCAAATAACTGGTGTTTTGTTACACTAAAATTAATAACACTTATTCCTGTTTGATCGTGTTGACTACATATAATGCATATTAAGAACTAACAGTGTCTATCCATGTAATTTCTGATGCTTGATAGCTTTGGTGGATATCAAGCAACAAATAAAACATTTTAAGACTTAATCTTTTATTTGTTTACACACACATATATTTTACAGGGGCAGAGCTTCCTGGTCAGATGATTTCCATTGCTGCTTCAACAATTGCCATGGCAATTTCAATGACAGAAGATGAGTCCAATAATGAACGTTCCTCACAACCCTCAGGTGACTGAATACTCTGTAAGAAAACATTTGAATTTGCTCTAAGGGCATGAAATTGGAGGGAATTAAGAACAAATTTCAAAATATCTATCCTTATCCTCTTTATCCTGTACAAAATAGCACGTTTATACTTACATTGTGAAACAGGTTTATCTGTTTTAAAAAATGTTAAGAAGACAATAACGTAAACCCCATCTTTCAAATGATAGTTCACATGGCTAACTGGAAGAATTTTTTTTTTTTTTCAGAGTGAGCATGTTTGTTTTCCCCTATTCCTTATTGTTAATTTTTTTGTTTTCCCTGGCCACCTTTAGATTTGTTGGCAGTTATGAGATACATTTATATTGGATTTCTGGACCAGATACAGAGAGGCTGGAATAATTTTTGAGTAAATGAGTGCCTCACACCCTCAGAGGAAAAAATTCCTTCCTAATATCAAATCTAAGTCTCCTGTCTTTCAGCTTAAAACCATTACCCCTCGTTCTATTGCTACACTCCCTGATAAAGAGTCCCTCCCCATCCCTCCTGGAGGCCCCCTTCAGGTACTGGAAAGCCACTATAAGGTCTCCCCGGAGCCTTCTCCAGGCTGAACAACCTCAACTCTCTTAGTCTGTCCTCATAGTCCTCCAGCCCTCTGATCATCTTCATGGCCCTCAGCTGGACCCATTCCAACAGGTCCATGTCCTTCCTGTGCTGAGGGCTCCAGAGCTGGACGCAGTACTCAAGGAGGGATCTCGTGAGAGTGGAGTAGAGGGGCAGAATCACCTCCCTTCACCTGGTGGCCACGCTTCTCTTGATGCAGCCTGGGATGCTGTTAGCTTTCTGGGTTACACATTCACACATCTTCTGTGTGAATGGTGATGAAACATTATTCTTGTACAGCAAAAGGTTTTAGTGGTGGAGTTGAGAAACTTGTCACCTTCTGCTGGGTTTTTTTGGGTGGATCAACTTTGTGAGCTGACTTGGTGATACAGAACTGAATGGAGTTCTGATACTAAGGAGACTGTGCTTGTCGAGGGGAGAATACTGGTTCGTTGGCTGTGCCAATTTAGTTTGGCTTAAAGTGCTGCGGAACTGCGTTCTGAAAAAGCTTCCTTGTCTTGGGATCCCCTCGGAGTTTTTAGTCTTTTTTTATATTTTTGTTTAATTCTTTCTTTTTCCTTGTCAGTTTGTTCCCATCTGTGTTTTGCATTTTATGTACATCCTGCTTAAGTTAATAGAGAAACTCTTAGACAATGAGGCAGTTCAGTTGGTACTACTCTTAACATTACTGTTACTCTTATTTAATTAAGGTTTTCTTCATTGCAAAAATACATTGATCAAATTTTTCATTACCAAAAGAAGGAGTATTCTTTTTTTCTTTGATAAAAGTAACTTTACTAAGGGCTTTATGGGCAAAAAGTGTTGGATAACTTTAATTTTGGGGCGTAGCCTCCAGCCTAGTAAATTCCTTTGTTTTTTCTATTTTGGCTTTTAGCACTTCCTTCCCTTTGATAAATATTGGAGTTGCTGCTTTTTGTCATGTTACTACTTATGTTTATCATATTAATTTTGGAGCAAAAAAGTAAAAAGCAAAGTTTTGTGTAAGTTGAATTGATAGGGGAGAATTCTCAATTACGGATATACTTCTTTCAAATTTGTGTTCCTTTAGCGCATCGTAAGCTGGATCCATTTGTTTCTATTAGTACTCTTCTGCTTTGTTAAAAATAGACTGACAGGTACAGGGGAATGATAGACCCTCTATTTCTTATGACAAATGCTTTGTCTTTCTAGGAAGGTTTGTTTGCAGGTAATTTTTGTTCCCCTTATGAAAAATGAACTTGCATCTTTTTCTCCAAAGTGTAGTTTGTGTGTGATAAGGCTGGCTTTCATCCCTTTGAGATATGAACTGATTTTCCAAGAAGCACTGCACCTGAAGTTTCTGCTGTGTTTAGCTGCTTACAGAATTCCTTCTTTCAGGTTGCATGCTCTAATTCCTTTGAGAATATTCCGAAATTCCACCAAATACATTACCAGCAACCAGCTGATGTTTGTGTCATCATCCCAGTGTCTATCAATTGGGAAAATCAATAGAACTACCTTATTGTAGTGTGGTGGGGAAGTTTTTATAAGCTCTAAAAATAGTTCCCCTTACTTGTAGAACACCAGTGCAGATTTCTACAACAAAAGAAGAGTGTTCATCCAGTGTACGAGGCTGCAGAATTTGTCACTTACCACTACTGTACACGTATGACAAATCTGTCTTGTCTTTTTGTACATTCTATCTATGATGCTTTAGGCTAGGAATGGCTTTAGTAACACATTGCAGCTAAAACCGCGTGTGTGGAACATGAGTTGTTTGACTGATATGCATGTAGTGTGTTGTAATACATTTTTTATAGCAGCTTTTTTACGTGAGAGGAAAGTGGTTGGTGTTGATGTGACACAAGTCCAGTGAAAGAGTTGTTTATTGCTTTCCTGCTGCAGTATGGACCAACGTGACAAATTGCCTTTTATTCTTCACCATAGAGTAACTTTTCAGGTTTTCTTGTGTGTGCATCCTCCTACTATGGCTGCAAATTTTTCTCAAGTAATGGTGTGTGGAGAGTGTGTGCATTTTGCCACCAGCATGTGGCCTCAGTAAAAGTTAATTCTGGTGTTCTCAGGGAGAGATTCTACATACAGCGACTGAAGATGGATTTGGTGTCACCCATGCTAGTCTCATACTAGGCAGATGTACCAGCGAAAAAGTTAAATAAATAAATTACTATGTTCTCTATACAAGAATTTTAATTTGGACATCATATTTTTGCCTGAAATGACTGTTTACTCTTTGTTTATAGGTGTATTTAACACATCAGTTCACATCTTTTAATTCAATTTCATGTTTACTAACTTATGAATGAGAGAATGACAACATTTGTTACCTACTAGTTTATGCTTGCTGTTGTTACTAAAATATGTTACATAAGCAAGTAATTAGGATCACAGCGTGAGCGCTATGTTTGTAATGTGAGTGTTTAGGAAAAGAAAAAGTATAGTAAGAAATTTGTGAGATGCAAGTTTCCTCGTCAATGTATGTTGTATTTTTTTTGTTTTGTTTAAATGAGCTTTGAGGAAATCTAATATTTCTTTTTGAGTACTTGAAGTAAAGAAAAATTTAACATTTCTTTTAAGACTTTAGTTTCTTTTAGAAGTGAATTAAACCTTGTGTTTTACAGGGTATTAGAGTTATTTTATAAAATATATTTGGCTTGTAACTTACCTGCAGTGACAGGAGGCCTCTTAGAGGCTGTGGCGTCTTTTTCTTCTCTCGTTTTCCCAGCGCTGCTTGGCATGGTGTTGCATGATGTGGGGGAGCTTACACAGGCCTCTTACAGCTTTTCTAAATTCAGAACAGTGCCAAGGCTGTGTCTGTCTTTTAGAGAAATTACCAAAAAGCCCGAAACAAACCAACCCCCAAGCCCAACAAAAAAAAAGTTAATTTGGGACTAGGGAGCATATTTTGTTCTATAGTGAACATTAAAATGTGATAATTTCCACTTCTTTATATTTGTTTGTTTTAGGAGCAACAGAAGGTGATCAGCCTCTACAAGCTTCATCATCTTTCTCCTCCTCTTCATCCTCTTCTGGCTCTTCTGGGAGCAGACAAAGACCTGAAATTGGATCTTTTCTTAGAAAAAAGAAAACTAGTGATATCTACTTCGTTACACTCGTGTGGGCCATTGTCATTGTGCAGATCTGGCTAAATTTCTGGATTGTACAGCTATTGCCAGTGCCTTTTGCAGGTAATAATCCAATTATTAGATATGTATGTTAAATGATGAATTTGGATAGCCTTAGGTTTTGTGTTAAATAGAAGGAAAGACTTGGAGGCTTGTATGAGTTCTAATTTAAAACTTTTTCAAGATGTTTTTTTTGTTAAGACAAGAACATCAAGAACATAATGATGTTATTGAACATTATTATGTTCTTGATGAATTGTAGTTTCAAATAGCAAGATTTACGTGCACTGTCTGTTGTTATTTAGTGGACAACTCTGTATAATTGCTTTGTCTGTTGAATATTGTAGTTACCTGGAATAATTTAGTGCCATTGTAAGAATTCTTCTGGTTTGGAGTACTTTGTTTTTCTTCCTCTTGATGTCTTGTCTTTCATGTTTTTGCACCTGTAGAAAAAAAAATTTTAGCTGTTACTCAGTACTGACTGACTGCTAACTTCTAATTTCCATTAAAAATGGATTGTTAGGCTCTGCGGACAAGTTGCAAGATAAATTTGATTCTAATTAGCTCTGGGTTTAATTAGCTTTGTTGTTTCACATCTACATGCATCTGTTCTCTTAACTACTCCATTCTTGCTTGATATATATGATGGCTATCTAAGAATGTTATTTTAAAATTGTATACTGCTTTTTCTAACACTTTTTTGGGGGATGAATAGGGAAGATAGGAACTTTAGAAATATGCATGAGCTACTATGAATTTGAAGGCATTTCCTCCCATCGCCCTACTGTGAACAAAGTGAGTTTCCTAATTTGCTTGGATTTTCTCTAAGCTTCAGTTAAAATGCTAATTTTCAGCTTTTTTAACCCCTAAACGTAGCTATTTTCCTTTTTACCAGGGGAATCTGCTGACCCCAGCTAGTGGCCAAGTACTCACGGAGCCACTCACTTTTTTCCTTTCTTCCAGTGTGGGCTCACCCATGAGCTGCAGTCCCTTTGGGGAGGTATCAGCTCAGGCGTCTCCTCATGCCTAGGCCACAGTCCCTTCAAGAGGTCTACCTGCTCTGGCATGGGTCCTCCACAGGCCACCGTCCCTTTGAGTGGTGTGCCTGCTCCACCATAGACCACTTCTGCTTCCCTGCCCTTCTTATTCCCTTTGCTGATCCCTCTGTTCCCTCTTCTTCTCTATGCACTTGTTCTGTGGTCCCTCCTCGTCTCCCTCTCTAGTGTTTTCTACCCTTTCTTAAGTATGTTTTCACAGAGGCACCACACCTGTGTCTGATGGGCTCAGCTTTGGCCTGTGCTAGGTCCATCGTGGAGCCCGTGGCACCGACTGCGTCTGGTACAGGGCAGCCAGTCTCTCCCCTTGGAAGCCACCCTGCTACCAAAACCTTGTGATCTACACCTAATACACAAAGCTGTTATAAGCTGTCTGGTTGTGGAAATCTGGAAATCATGACTGTAGGGACGTACTTACTGGTTTGAGGGGCTCTGGACTCTGAGAGGCTTGGGGAAAGGAACAGCTGCACGTTCGTGGCACTGTAGCAGGAGCTAAAGGGTGATGTGGTGGTTAGGCATATAAATTGCTGAATACAGGCTGAGAGGGGTTTGGTCTTTGTTTCATTCCAGCATAGTTGCTACAGAAGAAACTGCCCTGTTTTGGTGCCTGGGCATCGTGGGAAATGGCCACGACAGGTTGGATGTAGCTCATAAACGTATCATACAAACGAAAAAGAGATTGGAAAATCAATTTTATACTTACTAGAAGCAGAACTTATATGACTTAATTTATTGAAGGGAAAAGTGAATGACTGACTTAAGCACTGTTCAGAAATACCTAATTGGGTGGGAGGAAAAAATGGTGCAATAGTTTTGCCGTTAGGTAGACAGCAATGGCTGGTTTTAAGCTTGAGCCAGACAAATCTAGATTAAAGTGCACATCTGTAACTGAAATTGATGAGTATTCCTGCTGCCAGTCACTAGGTCCAAATTAGCTACTTGAACAATAAACTCATCCTAAAATAGAAATTAATTTTGAGAATATTTGTGACTTGTTGCTTGTTGCCTTAGCAGTGGCACTGTGCCATTAAGTGCTTTTCTTGGTATAAAACTGAATATATCTGTATCACCACAAAAATATTATGAAAAGGCAGTATAACGATGAACAGAGATGAATTTAGAACAGTGGATCACAGTAAGTGTCAGAAGGTGAATGATGATGACCAGGATTGTTAAAAGAGAGGTGGCCTTAAAAATATATGATAGTGGAAAATAGGAAGAATTCTAGAGCAAGTTTCCTTGCAACTTTTCAAGTTTAAGACTAGTAACTTTAAGTACTTCTGAGATCTTAAGGTGAATGCTTCTAGTATGTAAAAAAAATCAAAACAAACCCCCACCCCTAAAACCTTAAATAAAAAGGTGTTAATTTCACCAGAGTTCCCTATATTGGTAGACAGGACTTCCATGAAGTAGCAGTTAGATTATAAGAAGTATATTGGTATTGTTAACGTTTTTCCTCGAATGCATTTGTACTCTGGTAGAATGAGATGCACTTTTAAAATTGCTTAATTTAGAGGGTGGAAAAGTTATACTGTAATTATACTATAAGGTGAGAAGATGAAAAAATGACTTTTGAATTCAAAAGCTAAGCAATAAACCAGGTTGTGGAACACTTGTAGCATTTTGTTCAGTGATGTCAGCCTGCGAATCCTGTTACTGTCTCTTTTTAAGATCTTTCATTTACTTGTTGGGTTGCATTGTTTTTTGAGTTCTTTTTTTTTTTTTGTCTTCAGGTCATTTTCTGCTTCCTGGAGATGTTTGGAATTTCTTACTGTGCAGCCTTTCTTTTCTTTTGCTCACGTCTTTCTAATAACAGACCTCCTTTACTTTTTTTCCCACTTGCCTCTTTTTAACCTAATTACAGCTGTGTGATTGACTGTAGCATCTCTTTCACAATGAAAATGCACTCAGGATATTATTTAAATAATAGCAGAAGGGTAGACTGACACTTCAGGTATGTTGTTTACCTTGTAAAATGCAAGATTGCCCTGGTTTGCTGAGCAGCAATTTATGTATTTACCATGAGTTGTATTTTGTCATACAAAACTTCAACTTGCAAGTTAGGTACTGGCACTGTATTTTCTCATTTTTGTATGTTTGCCACATGATCTTTAATAGAAAGATTATTCTAGATAGGTTATAAATAGATTTAATAGATTATTCTATTTCTTCAAGAGAATAAATTCCATATTTGCCACATGGTGGTGCCAGAGGGTAAGTAAACCAAATGTCAGCAAATTGTTGAATGAGGTCTCCATAAGCAAGAATGTAAATTGTGGCTTACAAATAATAGGCTTTCTGGACCTTTGGTAGTTGCCCCATGGATATTGAAAGTTAACCTTTTCAACTACGTAAGTAATTTTACACATCTCCAGTTAGAAGCATGATGTGAGTTTTTGTGGATGAGGGAATTATTGTGGTGTTGATGTATGGCAGTAATGAATCTAGTTTGGAGAACAGTCTTTCATAATTAAAAAAAAAAAGCTTCATTCAAGTGACTTTTAATCTAATGATAGGGAATTCAGTATCAAATATTGCTATAAATGCAGTGTAACTGGAGAAGTGGTGCTACTGTTTTCACAGAGTTATTTTACTGTGCAAGTAGAATTTTTAACACCAACTGTTATTTTTGATCTACGTGTGATGTTCACTGTTACTAAATTTCTATTTAAAAAATAAGGGAGAAATTGGGAGAATTATGTGATTCTGTTGCTAACAGTTCCACTTTGTTTTCCTTTAGAACCATAGTTTTCAGTATCTGGGGATGCAGTGTAGTTTTGTTTAGAGGTGTGTGTACCAGTAATTCATGGCAGGACTGGGTTGTGATGGTCCTGGTCTGTTGATGTGTTTTGTAATGATGTTTTTGTGACTGGTATGTTTACATCAATATTCGAGTAAAATCAGTTGTAATACAAATCTGTATTTATAATGTGAATTAACTAACTCCTCTGTTCTGATGTTAAATTTGTCAGTAGCTTTGGAAGATTACTTACTTTTTTTCTTTTTGGTGATGAGAAGACAGGTAATTTGAGTGGTGTAACATTTTGTTGAATAAAAAAAGAATTAAGGAAATATATCATGACTATGAAAAGTCTAATTCAAAGCTTCAAAGGCAAGTTTCTTATGTATCATGCTTTTTTTGCTTTTACGTTCCTGATTATGATGATTCACAAGTTTTACACGTGTACTTGGTAAGTGAGGGAAAGGAGTGCCATCACAGAATTGGAACCATAAGCTTTATGCAGAAGTCTCTGGGCTTTATTTCATGGCAAGTGAACAGGCTTGAGCTTTTATTTCTTTAACTGCAATGCTAGACATTTCTAGAGTTGTTAAGAAGCTCTTTATTTTACAGTGGATATATGCTAGGAGTATTGGAGAAAGAAAAGCTGCTTGTGATAGTAAATTGCATCTTTTGGGGGAAAAAAAGTTGTAAATATTTATTCTGTTGTCTGCTTTTGAGGAGCAGTATAGATTTTTCTGAAGCTTTATGTTATCATCTTCCAGCTGAGATAAAAAGCTGATACCAAAATAATGGTTTTGATGTTTAAAAGCAAAATTAATCAGTAGTTGTATTTCAGTTGAACATTTAAATGAACACTTCTTTACTGTAAATTTATGCATGATCTGCTGTCAGTTCTTAAAGGAAAGACACAGCTTCAACATTATGGAAGGCCTAAACCTTAAGAATTGAGGCTGAAGACTTGCTTTTATATGTAACGTAGTGTTGAGTTCTGAATCTGGTATTTTATGTGTAGTCATCTGGCATGGTGTATTTGTGAAGATGTGATAAATCCACTGTGCTGGACACATGGGATGCCACCTGCTTATCCCTGGCCTTGCTCAAGTCTGTGAGCTGTTATCGGGCAGTGCGCAGACTGCTTTCTGCTGCTGCCATCTAAATTTCATACAGATAAGCATGGCTGTAAAGCAAATGAGATTAGTACTAAAATCACTTGAAAATTCTGAAAGTGGTTTCTAATGGGAGATAAAACTCAAGAGTCTTTTTCTTTCTTTTTTGTAGGTCTTTCAGAACAGAACAGAAGCATAGTCTTGTGGTGCTCCTCTGAAATCTCTAATACTTGATTTCCTTCTTGTGGTTGCAGTTTGGGCACTTAAAAAGCTCGTGGTTCATTTTGGAGTTTTGAACTTCATGGCAAACCATTGCAAAAGTTGGTGGCAACTTCTTGAAAATTTTGTGAAGGAACGTCAGGAAGCTCTTGCTCCACGACCCATCAGAGGGCTTGGAAGAGTCATGCTAAAGCTTGACAGTAAGGTATTTCTACTTACTTCCTTAAGCAACCTGAAAGTTTGTTTTATTCTCTGTTCACTGTTTGCTGAGATGCTTTAATTCTAAAATAAATGTCTGTCACTAATGGACATGTCTCTCATGTAAAACTATATCTGTTTTATGGTGTATTTTAAAGCATGTCTCTTCTGTCACTATTCACACTTAAGTACACATTTAAACTTTGTTAAATGATTATATGCAAAGCTTGACAGAAGTCACTTTTTAAATGATGAGTTAGCTTTAGAAGATTCCTTATCTGTGTGAAGTCACACTTCTCATGGTTCAGTCACATTACCTGGTTACAAACATTTTGAAGTTAAACTTAATGAGCTTTAATCTGAAGGATGAGATGTTCTTACTTCTTTTGCGAAAACTTAATTTAAATAGCAACTGATTTTATTCTGTAAGTCGGGCCTGAGCTAGTTCGAACGCATTTGTTTATGTTGTCTGGAAGTATAGTTGTTTAACACAGTGGCATGGTGGTACAAAAAGGGAGGATTCCCTCTGGAAGAATTATTTGGGATAAGGTATTTGGGAAGTGTCATAGAATAAGGCTTCTGCACTCCCCTTCCTTTTCCCTCACTCAAAATGTGCCCACATTTGCTTTGCAAATTGCAGAGTTGGAGAGCTCCGTAAAATTTATAAAGGCTCCTCCATTCAGAATTGTCCGTTTTGACTTAACCTGATAGATCATTTTGCTTGTAAAACCTATGCCAGTGTGTAAGAATGTGCTTGCTATAACTGTGTTCTTGAAGTATTCTCTGCTTTAGAAAGAAACATTACCTCAGAGTTTCTATAACTGAAGAGCTGAACCCTGTAAGTACATTTGTCAGAGCATCTGTACCTCGGCAGATCCGTCTTCAATTTATGGCTCTGAATTCCTACAGGAAAACGAAGAGCTTAAGCCCAGATCTAATGGGTAAACAGATGTCAGAAGGTCAACAAAAGCATTAAAATGCTTTAGGAAATAAGTAACAGTGTCACAGAGGAAGAATTTGAAAAAGGAAAAGCCTTTTAGAATACAGCTGTGAACAAGAAAAAGGGAGGTTCCATACGTAGCGGGAAATATTAACGTGTTAGGATAAAAGCTTACATTATACAAAGCTTTTCATAAAAAGCTTTTGTTTTATAGGTAAGAAGGCTCTCTAGACACAATATTGTATGTATTGTATTTCATGAGTTGTCAAATTTGGTACCCTTGTATTGTACAACTATATGACACAGTATGCTTCCTAATTCCACTAAGTCTTTTCTCCTTAAAGAAGGTAGGGCTTTTGTTGTAATGTGCAGCAGAACTTCCCACTCTTCAGCTTAAATGTATTTAAGGTCAGTTTATATTCGTATTGTTCTTGTCTAAGCAAAAGAACAGTGTTGGCGCAACTCATTTCTCCATCTTCCCTCTCCCCCATTTTTTAGGTGACAGTCATATTCCTTCTGAGTCTGTGCTGTGTGTATTAAATCAATTAAATCTCTACTAGCCTTTATAAGAAGGACACTAGATACTCTGCATGATTCTGTTTGTTTGTGCCTATTCTAATTACAGTTCACCTGGCTTTATCATGGGTGGCTGGAATTATTCATGTGTGGTGTTCCAGTGCTTATCACACTAATGCTTTCAGATCTTTTAAGTTCTACTGGATATGCTTATTCTGTGCATTGTGGGGTCATGGATGCATCCTATCTCTGAGACTTTGTGAAGCAATGCCATAGAAAATTGGCAGTTGTGATTTTTATAGGGTCAGGGAAAGGAGAGGAATGAAAATTATATCCTCGCAAGTTTTTTTTTCAGAAAGGATGGATGAGCTGTATTTAAGGTGGATTACCAAACAATTTGGCTTCAGTAGGCACTGTTGAAAAGGAAGTGAAAATATGCGAACACAAAATAGAAATTCATGGAGTAAATTGGTACAGCTTACCTTTTGTGTGTGTGAGAAAATAAGATTGAAGGATCATTTCCTTTGCAATTACATATTTAATTTTTAATACTTTCTTTTTACTTTCTTTTCCTGAGAGCTGAAGCTGCTCAGTGATTTGTTTGTTTGTTTTTTGTATACTGAGTTAAATGGAGGCTGAATCTCAGCATCAGGGTGTATTTGGGCTCTGAGCTAAGTACAACAAATCATTGGCAAGGTCTGTTTCACACAGATACTCATACTTGGTCTTTCTAAAGTGGTATGCCCAATTAGGAAATAGTTCAACTTTTGAGTAAAAGGTAGTGAGGACGTGGAATACATTTTAGAGTGGCATCTCTTTTTCTCCCAAATGAAGTTTAGGAGGCTCATGTAGATGGTCGGAAAATAACCTATTGTGTGAAATTATGGGGGAGTACTGCTCATGCATGCAAATCTTTGAGCTTTACTGATTATGTCTGTTTCTTAAATAAAAGTAGTAAGAAAAGAACTGCTTTTCCTTCCTACTGCTCATCAACCTCTGGTTATCTTGGAAATGCAGACAAATTTGAATTGGAAGAAAGTTCTGATCAAGAGGAAAGAAAGTAGGGCACTGCTTTTCATTTTCTTTATAATCAGTAGCTCAAGCTGTGCCTGTATGTGCAACCTGCTTTAAATAATGACTATGGAAATAGGATGTCCTTACTGTATTCTTTAGTCCCTCATTGTGGATTTGCCAAATGGAGCCAACAGACACAGCAATTCAGATGTGAGAGACTTCTTGGAGGAAAGAGTAGGGAGGTTTCTGTTGTCATCCATCAAGTCATTGTACAACTTAATAGGTATGGTGTATGCATGTTCTTATCAACCATCAAGAACTAGTAATTTGCTTCAGTGATTTTTTTTTTTTTAAAGATGACTTTGTCTTTTTATATGGTGACTGTAGTTTTATTTTGATTCGAGTTTGTGAGGGAGTTCAGCAGCATAGGCAGTTGCTCAACTGCATGGACTAGACTTTTATTAATTAGAATGTGCTAGTATTTTGTATGTGTATTTTCTGGTAGACCTCAGCAAATCTTGTAGTTATTATATGCTTTTACTAAGTATAGCATACTAGAATTTTATATATGGAGGACTGTAATAGATAGTTTGGATTTGGGTAAAGTCAAGGTTTGGTTCTTCCGTTACCGAGTTTAGTATGGAGTTAAAGCAAGCACAGGAAACAGGCAGAGTCTCTACCAGTGCATATATTATTCTAGGAAATGCTTCCACAAACGTGTAAGATCTTATATAAATAAAATACTGGAAAAGCCTTATTAATTTTGGATGACTTGAATATTAGAATTAAACTCTAGCCTATTTTTAAATGTAGATTGATTTTATTTGTAGAACTACTTAACCATCAGTGTTGGTAAGATAGTAGGCAGGTAGAGCCTCCCAGATATTGTCTTAAACATTAATAAAAAGATTATTGTTATTTTGGACATAAAATATTATTTCCTAGTTATTGTATTTATCATCCTATTCCAGGAGGCTGAAATTATAGAAAAATACAGAAGACTTCCTTTCATATTCTGCTAAAATCTTAGGCTAAAAATAGAGCTCTAGCTTTTATTATATTGGAGTTGCAAAGTGGAAAAATACACCTAAGAGATCTACATTTTTTCCAAAACTAACCTAATGGATAGTGGGTTTTAATATGCAGAAGTAAAGTTAAAGGCAAAAGTATGTTGTTGGGTCAGTAAACAACTTTACCTTTTTTCACTGATAAATGATTCCATAGGTGAAGGGGTAAAATAGAAACAAATTCTTCAGTGTCAATGTCAGGCTTTTGAAGCTTTGTCATTGCTTTCCATTACTGTAATTCTTTCCATGGGTAGTAAGAGCTAGTAAAACTGGGTGCTTGGTGACATACTTTATTTTCGTGTTTCCTGATGTTCATGGTTTTTCTAAGTCTGCTTCTTGCTTCTGATATAACTTAACATTCTGAGATATTTTTACTTTAAAATATTGTTATATTTTGTTTTCATTGGGAGCTAAGATAATTTCTGGCAACTGATGAAAACACTAGCTTTATTTGAGCATTCAGTGATCTTGTTTCGGTGAGAAACAAACTTCACTTACTTGATCTTAACCTCTAACACAGATCAGTAATAACATTAAAGTTTTCCCTGTTGTGATTGTGCTGCTGATTACTAATGGCTGGAATTAAGAGTACAATCCCACACAAACTAGGTCCTAAAATTGGTGTGCTTGAGAAGTATGGGTGAGAATTAGTAAGGAAAGATAACTGTAGTACAAAAGGAGAAATTGACTGTTGAAAAGTACAAAGAGCCTTCTGCACAACCAATAAAATTATATGAAATCCATACATTTATTTTATGTACAATTTGCTGTCGTATGTATATCAGATTTAATTACATATGTGATGTTATGCCATTGAATGTGAATGTTGTAATATGAATGTGTTACTGAAAAAAAAAAACCAACCATAAAATGTGTTAAACAGTAGTTGACATAATAGGGGTGTTCAGAAATACATAGGAAACTGCCTGAATGGGAGTATTAATGCAATAAACAAGTATCTCATGTTAAGTTTTGGTGTTTCAATAAAGTGCCCTTCTCAGAGTACTTTTACAAGTCCTGCTCTGAAATCTGAAATGTTAGCTCTCAGTATAATTAAACTGGAATTGCCCAGATTATGCTGATAGCTCTGTCAATATCATTAAAGTTCTTATTTGTTAAATCCCTTTGCATGTTAAAAGTAAAATCTAGATTCTTGCATTAGAAGTTATGATCTTTTCTTCTTATTGCAGTTTACCTTTGTGTCTGGAACAATTTCATTTTCATTCTATGGATGACTTTGCCTGCCTCTCATTGCTTTTTTCCCCTCTCTATTACTGCATTTTTCAATAATTTTCCACTGTGTTCTTGTCTTTTTTTCCCTTTTCTTCCATCTCCCCCTGCCACTGACAAGCTGTGGCACTGGCTTAATAAGAAGGTAAATAAACAAAAAAATTGTGATTCCAACTAGTGGATTCTGTGGTTTTGGGGAGTGTTTTTGTTTGGTTGGTTGTTGGTTTTTTTGTTTTGTTTTGTTTTGTTTTTTTTTCAGCATGAACACTTCTTAACATGCCTTGCTTCTTAGTTTTCTCTCACAAGTGTCCCTTCCAGCTCTTGGTATAAGCTACTGAAGGTCATATAATTCTACCTGATCTCTTGTCTTCTACTAAAATGAACGCACATAGTTAAATGTTTTGTGGAGCAGAATATTGCATTAGCCTTCCAAGCAGTAGTTTGATTTAGCAGCACTTTTATTTAAGAACAGTTGATATCTATCTGGTCCCCGCTTGTATGCGTAACGAAACCAGTTCTCTCAGACTGGAAAGGTATTCTCTGCTCAGAGAAAGCATCACTTAATGGAATTAACGTGGGAGCGGTGAGGGTGAAGCTCAGTGGTAGAGCTACACACGTAAGTGCTTGCAAATAGTGCATTGACTGGCTTCAGTCAGTGCTGTTAATCTTTTACTTTCGAAGTGTCTAACTGTCCTGTGTGGTCAGTGGTGTTCAATGTAGCAGAAGCGAAATAAGAATACTTGTCTCAAGTACATCTCAGAACTGCTCAATCTAACAACGGTCTAAAGGGAAGTGAGGGCTAGTTAAAAAAGAAATATATATAATTACAACAGTTGGTATAGCTAAAATAATTTTTCTTTTGCAGGGCTCTTAAAAGTATGTGATGTGTTTTATAAGAAATGTACTCCTCAGTTCCCATGGTTCATCTTAGTCCACTGGGGGTAACTATTGTTCCTTGGGGAACGGTCATCCCAAGAGAAGTTAAAACTGATTCAGTCCATGTTTGGCCATATGTGTGACTGAAATCTGGACAACTCCTCAACGCAGCGATAGCTCTCTGGGTCTCAGGCAGTGTCATCGCTTCAGACAAGCGCAGAGCTGGAGGGAGATGTCTGTAGCCTGTGTTCATCTGCAGGACGTGAGAGTTTTAAAGATGAAAATCTAGTATGTGATAAAATATATGAAAACTAAGTAATTAAGTGAAAGAGAAAAAAATCAAATACCGTATCTGGAAATGGGTTATACTTCCAGCAGTAACTTTTATCCTCACTTACCGCTTCAGTATTAGTGGGAGATTTACAATGGTTACTATGGTTTTATAAACAGCAACCCATTCTTTCTATTCATTAGCAATGACAGTAGAAACCATAGATCTGCCTTGCGCGTTTTGAAAGACACCTGAAATACTGATCATTCTGAACGCTGTTGAGAACAAGCAGAGCAGGGTGGAGCATTCAGACCATGGGGACTCTGGCACAACTCTCCAAAAGGTTCTTGTAAACTATGAAACGGGGCTGCACAGCTGGTTATGTGCTGTGAGTGGCAAATGGGGGATAATGCTGCATGTTGTGTCCAGGCTGAGCTGAATTTAGAATGTTTGATCTTCAGTATTTAATCCGTGAGCTCAAGGTTATATGATGAGGGGCTTTCTGTGTTTCTGAACAAGCGGGTAGAGTTGCTTGCTTTATGATTCAGTTACAGTTGTCCACTAAGAGGGCAAAATTTGAATGCTCTTTTGCCCTTGAATATAATTTAGTTGGTTTAAAATTACATTTTTCTTTACTGACTTTGAAATATTTGTGTTATGTGAGTGACTTATGACTAGTAAATATGTGCAACCATAGCCCTTCATAAAATTTTTTTGATTAGGTATTGGTTTGTTAGGACAGTTCAGGTGAAGAGCTGAGCTCAGCGAGCCATAGGTCAAACTTTAGTCTCAACTTTTTTTTTTTCTGGCTTGGAGTTTGTTATTTACTCATTTGAAAATTCATTTATATAGATAATGTTTTTTCTTGATAGGTTGCAAAAATAATTTCACCATAATTATTTTGAACTCTAAAATGTCTGGATTTTATTTTTACTTTAAAGAATTGCACTGTTGGGCAAAACCCTGTGGACATAGTTGCTTAATAGAGGGGTTTTTTTGGTTCCTAGAGGATATTTTTGAAAACTACTGTTTTATTTCACAGTTTCATACGAAGAGATCATGAAAGTCTTATAGTGTTATATGTGGTGCTGACTCCTGTGCATGATGAGCAAGTAGTAATATTATAATCAAGATAGAAAAAAAAAAAAGGCAAAACAGTACTGTGCAAACTGTATCAGGTTCTTGTGGGTTGTATGTAATAGAGCATTTATTTTTATTTTTATTTTTTTTTTTAAATGTAATTAGAAAGGAGGAGATCTGTAATACAGAGCACTGGATGCGGTTAAAAGTTTGCTCTCTTCACACCTTTCTCCTTTTGGCTTGTCTTTGAAGAGAAGTACTTGTGAGAACACCAGGATAAATTTCTGATAATCCCACAAAAAATTAAAACTACACAACTTAAAGATGGCAGAGTTGAAAAATGATGGTTGATTATGGCTGCTAGTGATACACCTTTTTTTTCTTCCTGCTCTAAGAGCTTCTGTCAAAAAGCTGCTTGAAAATCTTTTTTTTTTTTCCCCAGCAAGCAAACATAGTATTTAATCACATAATTTAACATGATATATGTAGTCCAAAGTATAGAATAGGTTCAGCTGACATAGCGTGATTTGTTCTTTGTAACACTGTCTCTGGCAGGAGTACTTAGAAAGAATTGCTAAATTCAGTTGTTGCTGTTGGAGAGACACTGGTATGAGTAGACTTAAGACCTCATAGACTGTTCTCTACCTTTTCTCACTGAACTATTCATCTGACTCATTTCAGCATAACCCTAAGATGTGTCCTGACTACAGGCTTCCCCTTATTCTCATCAGATGGTATTAATAAGGTGATATCCTCGAATTTCAACTGAACTAAAGGGAAATGTCAACAAGTCTAATACATGTCTTGGAAAAAATCTTGATAGATAGTGAATCTGTTTAAAGATTAAAAAAAAAAGTCCTTTTTGTTAATTTCATGTAGATTTAACTGAAAATGAAGTAGATGTCCAGGTATGTTTCACTGTGTGGATAATGCAGCAGGTAAAACATACTAGAAAAACTAGTATTGTGATTGACTGCAGTTTGAAACATGAAAAGATGAATTCGTACATGATGCATCACACTGCATAACATGGAGAGCCTGTCTAGATAGTAGGATTCCCAATTGTTAAGCATGAGCTGTAGTTCTGTTACAGCTCAGTGTAATGCAGTTTGTATCATCACCCACAAGTTTAAAGCAGGGATTACTTGCAAATTTTTGAGAAACTTTTTAATAGGACGCAACTCATCTTAAAAACTTCTTTTTCTACAGTAAGCTGAATTTAAAAAAAAAATCTTTAAAAAAGGTTGATACCTTTCCCTTCAAAACTGTGACAAGTAAAGATAGCTTTTTGTGGACAGTCTATGACAAATCAGTAACATTTCAGTTGGTTTTACAAGTGTGACCTTCTGTAGCTTAGGAGCCTGGCTTTCCTTTGCCTTTGCGTAATTTCGGATGTCGTGGCAGCATCGGCTTCCTGCTATTGACTAACCTTTAGATTATAAGCTTGGAAGTGAGTTTAAATCTTCGTGATCTCTGGCTAATGGCTAGTGTTTAGTCAGCATATGTTTGTCTTTGTGTGCATGCCCATGGTTGACAGAAAGGATGCGAAGGGAGGTTTGACAGGGTTGGGGTAAGAACGGAGCCTGGACCTGATTCAGCGGTAAGTACAAGCACACAGGGGTCTAACAGTCTAGCTTACCTGCAGTAACAGAGCACCTGGGCTTTATTTAGCATGTGTGTGCAAAGGTGAGTGCTTCCTAGGGAAGTATTGGGGGTAAACGTAGAAGGAGGAAGGGAGGGAGGTTTAATAGCAAGCAAATTAAAGGACAGGGAATAAATATAGCCCTAAATGAATATTTTGCGTCTGGTTTTACTTCTACAGTACTCAATCCAATTCAGTTGTCTTCTGTGATTTCTCTGTGCCAGTTGTATAACTTGGATCTGTTTAAGAGTGTAGTGAGAGATGTAATTGCACTACCTGTAGGCATACCAGAATTGTCTTTCATCACTTTGGGCTACTTGCCCAAGTAAATAAACACAAGGTGGACTTGCACAGCTGAGGCTGCTGCCTGTACTGGTACAACATCGGTGCTTCCCTTCCCTTTAATCTAGTTAGTGAAGTAATCCAGGCCTTAAATGTGCTGCTGCACCCCAATGACAGCCTAGGCATGCTCCTACCCACAGTAAGGAGTGTCAAGAAAAGATGACCCTGTTAGTCATGTTCTTGTTCAGAGAGAGTCCTCATCCTGATCTTTTGGAGCTTGATCTTCTAGTAGTTGCTACTATGGTGAAACAGGTAAAGCATCCAGCTTCAGCTGCACCAAGATTCCATCTATTGGATGCTGCTCTCACAATCCCTGAGGCTAGCATTTTTGGAAATCTCTGTCAGTACCTCCAGTTTCTTGGATTCAGTAAGTCTAATTAAGGTGCTATATATAAGACTAACTGTCGGATTTCTTTTATCTCTAACTTAGAAAGTAAATAGCAACTAGTTTGAACTTTGTTAACTAAGAAATAACAAGGGCAGCTTTCTTTTTTTAATAGCTTCATTTTGAAGCCTATGCTATAAAATTTCCAGCCCCTGGCCATCCACTGTTTTTCAGTGATACCTTTTATTTCTGGCCTTTAAAACAGGGACATGTATTTCTTGCTTCTCTTGCATAATTCTTAGATGTATCTGAGACTTGGAAGGGCACACTAAATCCTGTTTTCAGTCTTATTTCCGAAGAGGTTAACAGCCCCACATAGAGGCTGCTTAGAGTTTTTCAGAAAGCTGCAGTACTGCTGCAGGCAGGTAATCTCCCTCTAGCAGTGGCCAGGCATTTCTGATGGCTGAAATATTTCAGCAATGCTGAAAAATGTTAAAAATATCTAAGACAAAAGATTTTGCAGATTCCTGCAGGCTCTCTGAATTCCTTTTTGCAGGTCATGATATAATGCAGATTTTGTTTTAAAAAAACTACCTTGCTGGCTCAACACTTTTTTCTTTTAAAAGGATTTTGCTTTCTTCAATGTTCTTCATCATTTTGAACAACAGTTCTAAAATGCTGAATATAATCCTTGTGTTAATTTATATCAAACAAGAATCTGGTTGTAAAAGAACTTGGAAGTTTAAAAACAATTGCTTAATGTACATTAACTGCTCAGATGCTACAGTCCTTTTTTTTTTTTTTTTAATAGGAGATATAACATCAGTTTAACCAAGTTGGTCATCACATGGCAGTCTGTGGAAATTTCTTGTCCCAGGGCCAACTTCACATGTAGGGTTAGGGTAAATAATGAAAAATGAACTAATGTAATGTAAATCACCAGCAAGCATATTAATAGTTTTCTATGATCTCTAAATAAAAAGTTACCAGCCTAATCACTGAATATATAACTTGTACTCACTTGGAAATACTTTTATCTACTGGACATTGGCTTTGACCTCAGTTGTCTAAAGGAAAAATTTTACAGCTGTACTTCTTATTCTGCCTTTTCCTGCACTAATGCCAGATGGAGTAGAAATAGCCTTGGTATTTGAACCACAGAAGCTAGAAAAATGTATTTGGCCATACCTGCATGGGCTTTCACAGCTTTTTCTGTAATCCCTCAGTTTGTGTATGAGATGAAGCTCAGCTTGCACTATTCTAGAGCACTCTGCATAGTTGTGTGGCTGAGCGGTTTTATTGTTTTGAATGACATTATCAGAATTTCTCTAATCTTAAGTGGTACCGTTATTTGTTTGTGGACATGGATAGAATGAGCCTTTCCTTAAATTGACAGGACACCATACACATGTTTCCTCTGCCAGGAGGTTTAGCTGATGCATGTTTAGTGCTGAGCATCCTTTCAAGATTGAAAGTGGATAGAAATTGTCAGTGCTGAATAATATAGAAAACCTTCAGCCCCATTTCAGTTCAGAAGGTGATGAGCAGCTTTAAAAAAATCAGTTACTTGCAGAAATACCTTATTTGGTGGCTATTAGCTATGCAAATTTGAAAGGCATGGTAGTACTTTACAGTATACCTTGAGAGCTACCAAGTCCTGTGCAGATAGTGTCTGTAAGTTTCCAAGTTGCTGAAGGACAAGAAACAAAGACAAATACCTAGGTTCATAGCTGACATGAATGCTAGCTTCTTTAGGTCTAGTAAGTAAACGTTGAATTATTGCTTGCTTTGCAGAGAGCTTGCTGTGTCTTGTGGTAATGTGTAAATGTCGTTTGCAAAATCACATGTCATACCATGACTTCAATCATGCTAACATCGCTTGTTAATTGTTCATCTCCAAGCTTCGGCATAAATGCTTTTTGATTATAGCCTGATTTTTGCACTACGATTGTAAATAAAGATAACAATACTGTCATATAACACTGTTTTCATTAAAGATTGATTTATATGCTATGATGTTTTTCTTTTTTCTGCACAGATGATCGTGTGGTTGGAGAAAATGCTAGATAAAATAATCAGCATTTTCATAATATTTTTGCTAGTGATAGGAACCCTTCTGCTAGCCCTGCTCCTTACTGCAAAGGTACAGTCTGCTAAGGAATGTAATCATAGAGCTTATTTTAAATACTGAATTAAAGTTATTGATATTTATGCAAAATTGTATAGCTTAAAGAATGTTTTGAAAAATTTATCAGCTGAATGCTCTGTACTTGAACTTGTTATCATTCCAAGACTTCTTGTATGTAAAAATGTATTTATATTTATTTGTATTTATATGTTTATTTTCATGTGTGACAAAACTAATATATAGATATTTGGAAATAAGAAATTTATTCTAGTGAAATAATTACTAGCTTATATATTACAGAAATAGATTATTTATTTTTTTTTGCATCCATTAAACTTTTCTGGTCGGGGGCAGAGACACTTAGAATTTTTTCTTTCTAATTTACCTTACATCAGAAACACACTTGGAAAATTCTTAAGGTGTGTTTGTCAATTTGTTTGCGTAATTGCCTGTAATAACCTCATGGTATTCTGTTCTGTGTTTAAATGTGCTGAGATTCATGTTCACGTGTTCTCTGAAATAGAATATTTTTTTTTTTATTATTATTTTTTTCTTTGTGGTTAGGGTTTGTTTCTTTCTCTCACCAGAAGAGGTCACTCATGTCCTTTTTTTTTACCTTTTTTTTTTTTTTTATATATGGAGCTGTGTTCATACTTGAAACAGTCGATGGAGATTGAAGGTTTGACTTGAATACAGTTACGGAACAAAAATCAGTGGGTTCTGATGTCAATCTCCTTTTTCCAGAATGTAGGCTTACATAATGTTGAGCACGTAAAATTGAAAGCTTTAAAAGTTGTGCAAACGTTCCTGCCTAAAGCTTCCTTATATTCATAAAAGGAACATCAAGATATTTATAAAAGGTGTCTTTTATCATTCTTGCTGAAGAATTAATTTGGTGAGGCACTTTGTAGCATGGTTGGTCATGTTAGAGCTGAGCATTCATTAATTTTTACACTTCTTTGATCCGTGGCTTAAAAAAGTTGTGTCTGAAACTGTGCTTTGTATTTTAGTACTTCCCTTGACAGCACTGCTCTATTGTTAGAATTTTTTCCACTGTGAAATAAGGTTTAAATTTCCATTTGCTATTACTAGTCACACAGTGTATGACCAAAATTGTCGGAAGAGACTGATGATTATTGTATTGTATCAATAAGGTTTAAATTCTATTTGCTATTACTAGACACACAGTGTGTGGCCAAAATTGTCAGAACAGACTGATGATTATTGTATTGACTTTTTTTTGGGTTAATGGCACTTCATTCTTCATAATGGGTTGTCTCCGTTGGAAGAAGTATTCTTTAAATGTACCCAATGGTCACACCCCACACACCCCCNNNCCCCAAACCCCATCCCCACCCCCCAGAAACCTCTCTTTAGTTTGCATTACATAACATTTCTCCTCTCTGTATTTAATTTAGGTACATCAAGAGAGCGTTCACATGATTCAAGTCACAAGCAGCTTGATCAATGAGACAGTAGCCAGTCACCCAGAATGGGCAAAGTAAGAATGCTGAAGTTAAGCGAATAGTATAGGGTGGATGAATAAGCTTCTAGGTGCTCTTATGCATACTTTTTAATTTAAAAAATGTCCTAAGTGAACGGAAATGGGAGTGACTGTTGCAGACAGATGTAAAAGCTAAACTCTTAGGCAGCAGTAGAGGTTATGCGTTACTCTGGAGGACTGTCGATGTGGTATCTTATTTGAGGACTGGCTGGACTTTGGTGGAGAAGGACAGCTGTATAAACTTCTCTAGTTACAGTTTTGGAGAAAAACTTGCATAGTGCAGAAAGTAAAGAGGTCGATACTCTTTTCCCTTTTATCTGTGAAAGAAAAGTAATGTCAAAGAATGCTCTCTGAAAGTTGCAAGATGAGAGCTGAATTATTTTTTTTCAATGTGGAGAGCTGGCTGCGGAATGCCTTTGAGGGAGTAGGAGTTGAAGAAAATGTTTCTGGAGTGAACTGAAAAAGGGTTTGAGGTTGGAAAGAATGGTGGATGGGGAGAGTCTGGTATCAATCAGTTGGGAAGGGCTGTTCCTATTCAGAGTAGATGTGTATGGTTTACACAGTGGAAAGTTTGTAAGATATGGTCTATGTAATGATTAAAGCAAACATGAAGGCAAATATTAAGGGGGAGAGAGGATTTTGAAAGAAATACATATAGAGAAGAACAATGGCACACTGGTGAGCAAAGAAGTGATTGCATGAACAGCGGACAGGGAATAGGTAAGACTGAGCAGTGTGATTTTTTTTGAGGGTGGATGTTCCAGTTTGCTTTCATTCTGCTTCAGCTTAACAGACATTGAATAAAGGTTAGTCCAGGCACTTACCAGGAAAAAAGAACTGTCCTCCTGGGTAAAAAGGGTTGACTTCCTTCATGGGCACTTTCTAAACAAAGGTGATGATGGCTTAACGGGATTGAAAGAAAGTGCATGCTGTATTATAAGAGCAAGAGAACTTTTCAAAAACAGAAAAGATATGGTTAATAAATGCTATAGTAATATGTGGGCTTTAGCAATACTTAAGTAATCACAATCAAGAGAACAGAAAGCACTTAAAAGTGTGTTTATTCTTTCATGGCATCTCTAGTGTTGTTTGGCCTTTCTGTTTTTGCTGTAAGATGGAAATAATTAGGACTAATGGAAATCGAAATTTGACTGTCAGAAGCTTATTCACATAATGAAAATACTGGAATACCAGTTGAGTAATTAGCAGAATTCTAGCTAAAATTTTTACTTCCAGTGTTTGCATCCAAATTTGAAGCATGCAAACAGTGTCTTTCAATTCATTAGGAGCAAGTATACCTCTTGTCAAATCCATCAAGGGTCACCAGCTTTTGTAGCTTGATGCTCACATTACGTTTAGAGGCGAGTGACTGAAATGTCTTGGAATTGCAGGGCATTTCTGAAGGGTTGTGCAGACAGAAAACCTTCCATGTTGAGCTTCAGTCAGGTGAACAGATGCAGCAGTTTTATTTCCTGAATGCTTTCTTGTTTTGGAAGGGCTCCAACATGGGCCATTGAATCAAGAGGTAGAAAGAGAGTGCGGAGAACATGTGCCCTGTATTCACAAGTGTTGGAATGCTAGCAACTCATTGCTTGAAAGTGACATGAATCCCTGAAGAAAGTCATAAGCAGATATTTTGGTGGGGACTTAGAAATAACTGGTGCCCAAACCTGTTGCTTCATTTGGTTGCCTTTTCAGGGAAACTATGCTAACAACTTACATTCAGTTCGTAATTCAGAAAGTTGTCTTTGCAGCTAGACCAGACTGCTTCGTATAGTATCTCCAGAAAACTAGAACACAAAGAAAATTTCTAAGAAGGCAATGTGAATAGCACACATAGAGATTGAAGAGCAGATCTCTTGAAAAAGTCAAGATACCAATTTAAGGTTTCAGGAACCTTGGAGAATTCCAAATGCAATGACATGCCCTAGATTTAATTGTGCTTTGCTTACAAGAAAGTCTCTTCCTTGATTATGTAGAACAAAATATTCTAGTTGTAGTAAGTTTATATGTATTTAACCTTTCTTGTTGTTTCAAAATGTTAATTTCTAATGTATTTGGAAATGGGTAAAATATGTAGCAGTTAACTTTGTTTTCCTTCTTTAAAAAATATTAGCTGGCTCCCAGAAGCCCAGGTTATTCAGAAGGCACTCAATTCAGCAGCTAATAATGTCTACCAATATGGCCGGGAATGGATTACACATAAGGTAAGAGTGAGCTTCCCCACCTGTTTTTAATGTTTTCATTTCTTGTATTTCATAGAAGTCAAAAGAAATAAAAAGGTTTTTGTCAGTGATTCTTTTCTGTGTTGTTAACCATTTTGTTGACAGATCTATTCTTTCCCCTCTCTCATTTGTGAGTTGAAGGAAGGGTGGGAGTGATTTCAGTAGTCTTTTCTGCTCAGAGGAGTATTTATTTTTAAGAGCAGAAAAATCTGTCATCATTTAGGTAAGATTGCCAGTGAAAATGCATCAAATAAAGATGAGCAATTTTTTTCATCTGGCTTTAGCTGTCCAATTTTAGGCAATCTAGACTTTTTTTTTCCTCCCATCAGTATTTTAATTTCTATGTGGGCTCGGTGTGGTAGATTGGATTTTATTTTTTTTTAATTCTAATTTATTTATTTAAGTTAACTTTCTTCAGGAGAATATGCCAAGATTCTTATACATTTTGATATCTAGCACACATCTCAAATTATTTTAAACATTTAGTCTAAAGATGATCAAGGATTTTGGATTAAGCATTTTAGAGACAGCATTGGTTTTTCAGTGCAGAAAGAAGTCCTCAGCTTAGTGCAGCAGAATGTTTTTTACAGACAAAATCTTCATGTTGTGAACCATGTTGTCTGCAGTGTGTATTCCATACTCATACTCAGCTTTTCTAGTAAATTAGGTTTGGGCCATGCTTTTACATCTTATGTGATTCATCTAGCTTAGAGTTCGTCAGTAGATTCTGTCCTGTATAATAAAAGATTTCTATGTTTTAGCTCCACAAGATTTTAGGAGAAAAAGTGAATAACACCGCTGTGATTGAAAAACAAGTGCTAGAGCTCTGGGACAGACTTTATCACTCATGGTTTGTGAAGGTGGGTAACTTAAATAAGTGGTGTTTCCATAAACTATCACTTAGTGCTTAGAGGTAATTGTGCTAAATGTGCATTTCTAAGAAAGAGATTAGCAAAAAGTTGGAAAGCTGGGTAAAGGTCATAATAATAAAATGTTGGTAAAAATTTCAAGTATATAAGATAGATCAATCTACAGTCACAGTTTAAGTACAGCCAGAAGTGTGTCCTTCACTTCAGTAATTATGTGTGGTTTTATGTACGCCATTTAATTTATCCTTTGCTCACTTTTTATATTTAGTATTTCATAGTTTAGAGCTTTCTGTTGAATTTTCAGCATCTTGAGGGGTTATGAGAAGGAAACTAGTATTCTGCATGATTTGTATAGTTCTTAATAATTTGAAATTTTTCGGAAAGAAATTAATCCTTTCACTAAGTTTCTTACAATGCATTTTTGCCAACTCTACTAGCCTTTCTATAATGCGTTCTGCACACTGAATCTTGAAAAGGTCATAAGAGTTAAATCATTTTCATGCTGCCAGTGCTCTTTGCCTTTTAAAGGTAAAAAAAACAACAAGCAATCCATTAGCCATGGTGCAATGGAAATATCAAAATCCAGAAGTCATACCCCTGAAATACTTCTCTGTATTTAAATAATTGCAATTATAGTATATTAACTCTTTTGTTTATACGGTCATTTTTAAAGTATCTCCACAGTTCCAAGAAGATCTCTGTATTAAAAGAAATAAGAGCTTCAGTATAGTAATCAAAATAGTAGGAAGAGAATCAGTTTCTTTTTCTGACATGATAATGCTGTGTGTGGAGAGATCACATGACACTGTTGAGCAATATGGGATCACTGAGGAGAAGCAGAAGCTGTATCTACAGTAGATTTTGCTGGCCTTAGGCACTTGGGAGTGTTCAGCGTTAAATGCTTGACCAAGAAAAGCGCCTGCTTTAGGTACAGCTATACTGATAAGCCTGTTGCTTTTACTAATATAACACGTGTGTCAGATGGCCCGTGGCTCTGTGTCGTTCAGAAGGGCTCCCTGTCACTACGTGTGCTGTAGGAGTACTTCTCTTGCTGCGGTGTACTGCACCAGTGGTGTCCCTGGTCGTTGCCTGATGTGATTTCTCTCCTGCAGCTGTTATTCGAGGGAATACTATGAGGCCTCTCTTTTGTAGATATTCTTCTGGTAGGGTAACAAACAGCTTTCCTAGCAATCAAAATGGCAGAAAGAGCTGCAGGAACGAATTGATGCTCGTTGCCTACAATCTTGAAGTCTGTTCCCCTGGCTGCTGTTTGCATACTAAAGATCTTATCTTACCGTTGACATTCTGGGCTGCAAATTATTACCTGTGGGCTGCTGGTAGCTCCTTCAGAGTCTGTTTCTAATCTTGCCCCTTCTGTCACGCTCCATATCCTTGTAAATGTCTCATCAGAGTGCTATCCACCTGGCTGTTTCCTTCTGTAATATGGCAATATAGCCTTGCATTGTCTTTCAGTATATCTGAAAACTGATAAACTAGATAATAGCGCAGTGTGGAGGACATCTGTACCATATCGAACTCTCTCAGTGCAGCTTTCAAGCTTCCTGCTATTTCAGTTGTATGAGCACAATAATTACACTTCATTTTGAGGTCTGCATAGTGGTGTTGTGGGTGACTGAAGAACCCAGACTAAGGTGATACTCTTCCATGAAAGCTGTAGAATTGAGGAAGAATTGCCAACAAAATGTGGATTCAACCGTTAACTGCTGCTTTCTGAGAAGATCAGTAGATAGCAAATGGTGTATATTTTAAAAGGTTCTAGAGTTGTGATAGAACAGTTACCATTGCATTCATGTACCCAATGAAGTAAAATAGTACAGAATAGTAAACCACTTGGAAGATGGTGGCATACAATCGAGGTCTCTTTTTCAAGGACAAGTATCCCCTCTTCCTCGTCCATTCAGGTATGGGGTTTTGTTTTTAAGGTCTAGTGAATTTGTTGAAGATGAACCAGTTGACAATTTCTTGGAATCCCTTATTTATCAATGCTCTACAACTTAGATGCTACAGAAGTATAGTTGCTGAGTAACAATGAACTTGAAAAGTGTGTTAATAACAACGTTACAAAATTTGCAAGTGATACCTAATTCTGCTAGTTAATGGTGAGAGCTGTCTTTGAAAATAGAACTAGATGAACAGCAAATAGGCTTGTGTTAGAGTTTACAAATGCAGAAGGTCTATTGGAGGGAGATTTTTGACTACTCAGATGTTTCTGTTCTAAATAAACTGCCAGCTCAAAAGAAAGATCTCTGTGTTGCTGTGGATTGTTAAAGAGCGTTGCTAATTGTGTATCATCAAGTGTAACAATGCATCTGGGGAGAATTGTTAATAAGCAGAAAATGTAATGCTCTTAGATAAATCAGTGCAGGGACTCCACTTGGAATACTACTTGCCATGTATGCCTAGAAAGATGCTGTCATTTTGAATGAAGGTTGTTAAGGTTAAAATTTTTATGTAAATTTCTATAAGTGGATCACTTGTATACATATCAGAGTTGAGAACTTGAAAAGTCTCTTGATGCTAAAGATTAGGATGAGACCTGTCGTAGTCAATGGGTTTGCTTAGACTTGCTTACAGTAGAATTTTGGCATCCTTCTCTGAAACACTTGTCACAGTCCCAGACCGAGTTAAATAGTCTCGTGCTAGATGGTAATCAAGTGTGACTCAGTTGGACAATAGGCGACTTCATAATTAGGGTGAAGCCACTTAAGGAATTGGCTGTTGTGGTAATGGCCATTACCTGTTGTCTTGCTGGGTTGGAGTTACAAAGCTGTGTAGTCAGAAGAAATCCTCCATGCTTCCAGCTCAGCTTTTAGCTCTTGCATGACTGAACTTTGCCAGCGGAGAAGTAGACATTAGTTGTGAGAAAACTATTTATTATGGCTTCTGCTTGTATTTACCTTTGTGGGTTGTACTGGGAAAAGTTGTCTATTGCAAACAGTAAATTATGTAGGCAGTAACTGAAATTGTTATCTCTTCGTTGTGTGCTTTCATAAAGAGCAAGATGGATACCATTGTATCAGTCAAGCAATAAAGCTAATGTTTGAGGTGAATCAGTGCAATATACAGAACTGTAATTATGCAGGATAAGTAACTACGGGTTTCTGTCAGATTTTAATTTTTCTAGTGTACAGAGTAGTTCCAGGTATTTTTGAGGATGCTAATTAAAGCAGCTCTAAGTATTTAGATGCATGTTGGATCTGTTCGTCATTAAGAAAACATTAGTCTTTGGCTTTCTCATATCCGTAAGTTATTCAAGTGTCTGTTTTCCTTACATCTTTCTCTCTCTTTTTAAGAATGTAACGCATTCTGGAAGACACAAAGGACATAAATGGCATATAAACCGCCAAAACAGCTGGCTTGGTGATATTCTGGACTGGCAAGATGTTGCATCATTTGTTCATGATAACATTGAAACATTTCTTTCGGTATGTATCCTTTGCCCTTATTACCAAATTGGTCTCATTTTTAACTGATAACACTTCCTCCTTGGACTATCTCTAAGGTACATGGGAAATATGGAAATACTGTTAGTGTTACTTAGAATTACCAAAGCAGTTATTGTAAGCCTACTTAGGATATAACTATACTACAAAAAGAACTGGTCATGAAGAAGAAGCCTTCCTAATGGCAGCATCTTCATTAATGCTAGCTCCCCAGACTTCATTCTGAGAGAGATTCTTCCTGTAAGATTACCTGTGTCACCTGCAAGCTGGTTTTAAATGCTTTATGTTATGTAAAACATAAATCTTTTTTAAAACATTTAAAAACATTTTTTATGTAAAACATAAATCTTTTTAAAACAGAGACAAATTTGTTTAGGTTATAATTGAGGAAACTATTGGCTAAGAGGTTGTGAAAACAAAATATTTTTTTTTGTAGTCTTACTTTTTTCCTCTCAAATTATTATTCATTGGGTTGAAAGCAGCTTATTTCTCTCTTCTTTTATTAAAGTTCTGTCGAGAATGAAATTAATATTTTACACTATGTGAATTCCTGAATTAATGCACTGGACCTTTCACCTCATGAGGAGAAAAAGAAAAAGCATTGCAAGCAATACAAACTGAAGCAAATACGCTTTTCTAAAAAATCATATTGTCTGAAATGCTTAAAATAGAGTCAATCCCTGAGGTAGTTCATCTTTGACTTGAGCTCTTGTCATAAACTAGAATTATCTTCAGGTTAATATTTATCCATTTCGGAAGAATATTATTTATACCTAACTTGCAACATAATGTTTCCATGGGTGCAATTAAAGCTGCTATTTGCCTTGAGGCCATTCTTGGTTTAGACTGGTGGGCGTGTGTGCTTCTTCTGTTGTGTCCAACCCTCCCTCTCCCCCCCCAGCTGCTGTTTAAATGGTTGCGGTTTCTCTCATAGAAGATGATGTGAGTTAAAAAGTTGAAACTTTTTATTGCAGTGAACCTTTTTTCAGTTAATCGTGAAATTTGCGTAATACTTTCTCAAATTTGACCATGCATGCTTGAAGCAGAGTTATAAAAATGCACAAAACATCATCATTTAAAATCAATATGGAGTTTCCCTCTAGGCAAGAGGGAGAGGAGGAGAAACTACATGATAAGTGCTAGCCATGTCATTTACAGCATTGCTGCACGCTGCTCAGAAACCATGATAAGTCTGCTTCAATAAACTAAATAGGCTAGAATAATGCAGGAAATAGTGTAAAGAGAATAAATATTTTAGACTGAAATACATAAATATTAAAATTTTCATCTAGCTAGCACGCTTTGCTTTGTTTCTAGAATCTGGTTTAGAAGTTCAGGAAGAAATGTGCCAGCAGTTGACTTGCTTTCCTGTTTATTTCCATGGACTCATTACTCATCGGCTGTGGGGAAACACCTGTCCTTTTTCTCCATACACTCATGTCCGTAAAGACAGGCTGTAAACCAGTCAGCATAGTGGATAGCTCTAAATCCTGATTTCACATCCTTACTGGGCAGCATTTTCTTTGCTGGCTCGCTCATCCGCAATGCGTTGCATAAATACTGCTCACACTGATACGTCAAATTAAAATTGATGAAAATCTGATTTCTGTGCTTGTTTAGGCTACTGAAAATTGGAGATGATGAAAATGAGAACATTTTTGAGTTAAGTCTGGTATTTCTGAGCAAGTGCTTACCTACCCTGGGACCCAATGGAAGCTAACTGTACTAGGGATTTATGTTTTTATCAGAGCATGGAAGTCTTTCTTTCGGTATTCTGAAGAGGAATAATGAGTAATTAGAATGGCATACTGAATTGGGAAGGATCAATATTTTAAATTACATGGGTGCTTTTGGGTGGGGGTGGTTTTGGGAGGATTTTGTTTGGGGGTTTTCTGGATTTTTTGTTTGCTTGTTTGTGTTGCGTGGGACTTTGGGAATTTTTTTTATTTGGTTGAGTGTGTTGCTTAAGGTGGGGGTTGGTGTGTGTGGGGTGTTAAATAGGTTCACTGTAGTTCAAACTGTAGGATGTTCCTGCAGTCAGTCACTGAGAGGAGCTGCTCTGGAGCGCTCCCCCCCACCCCCCATTCACCCCCAAAAAAAAAAAAAAAAAAAAGCAGCCCGGGGAGGGCAAGTGACCAGAAGCACTGCCATCAGAGCGGGCAAACAGAGCGTGGGGTGTCAGCAAGGGTTTGACACAACAGTTTGCGTGAAAGGGCGCACAGGAAGGATGTAGCCACCCTACCAGCTCAGTTCAATACAGATGAGTTCAGTTGCTGGTCATCACCCTCTCAAGAAGGAGCTTAGCTATGGTATCCACCCGGTGGAAAGATACGTCCTCTGCACTTGCCAGAGCACAGCTCCCACAAAAACATGTGGAGCCATCCAGGTCTTGGGCTGCAGGGAGTGCTGGAGCCTTTCACTGGTAATGGATGGCAGTAGTAACAACAGCTGTGTGAGATGGGACCAACTGGACTATCTGCTCAGCTTGGTGGCAAGTAGAAAGGTTAAGGACCGTAAGGGAGTCAGAGAAAGAGATAGACAGGTGGATCCATACTCTACCCTCCCTAAGACAAATGAGAACAGCCACCAGAATAAACCCAAGATCAAGGGGATCCTGTATCCTCCCTCTGCCAGGCTGAAGGAAGTAGCTTAAAGAGGAAAGGAGTGAATGGAGACAAGTTCACATTCAGGGTGGCAGGCAAATTTTTTTTGCTCTGGTGAGACCCATCTGGAGTACTGCATCCAGCTTTGGGGCCCCCAACATAAGAAGGACAGTGACCTGTTGGAGCAGGTCCAGAGGAGACCCACAAAGATGATCAGAGGGCTGGAGCACCTCTCCTATGAAGACAGGCTGAGGCAGTTGGGGTTGTTCAGCCTGGAGAAGAGAAGGTTCTGGGGAGACCTCATAACGGCCTTTCAGTACTTAAAAGGGCCTACAGGAAAGGTGGGGACAAACTTTTTAGCAGGATCTGCTGTGGTAGGACAAGGGGAAGTGGTTTTCAACTAAAAGAGGACAAATTTAGACTAGATATAAAGAAGAGATTTTTTACGATGAGGGTGGTTGAAACTGAAACAGAAACAGGTTGCTCAGAGAGGTGGTAGATTCCCCATCCCTGGAAACATTCAAGGTGAGGTAGGCCAGGCCTCTGGGCAACCTGATCTAGTTGAAGGTGGACTGGAGGGTTGGACTAAGATGACCTCTAGAGGTCCCTTCCAATCCAAACTATTCTGTGATTTTATGCATCTGGACACTTGAAATCAATGCTAACCTGCAGTTCTTAAGAATATAGTAAGACATGGTACACTGCCAAAACCACTTTGACAGTTTTTTAAAACACAAACCATCGAAAGACAATGAGATAACAGTGTAGATAACAGTGTCTGTGTCTATGCAGCTGTAGTGAGATTTCTTCCACCTTTGAAAAGAATACATTAAGGTTACACTCCTTGTACATAATTAATACTTCTATGTATATTGAGGCTAGAGTTTACCATAGAATAACTGTTATACTAGTCCCTTGGCTTTCTGAAATATTTTTAAGTAGTTCAGATTACTCTCTATTCTCTGAAAATACAGCTATTTGACAGTGTCATATTGCAATCACAAGTAGGTAAGCTCTTTTCCATTGATGGGAATCATAGAGAAGTGTTCATCCTCGTAAGTGAAAGAAGGAGCATTTGTTGTAAGAAAAGTGTTAAAAGAAGACAGATGTAAGTGTTTCACTTCAGGCTTTTCCCGAAGTGGGAGAAACTTTTGTATTAGAGTTGAAAGCATATAATTAAATCACTGGTGTAGCTGTGCTGGGGAATTTCTGGCATTCATTTAGTTTGTAGTATGCATCAATTCAGTACTTTAACTGTGAGTATCAGATAAAGCCCAGAAGACTTCTGTACCCCCTTCAAAATGTGCTGTTCATTATAGCAGTTATACTTAGCTCTAGTTTGATGCAGATAGACCTTAATTATATTAAAGTAATTCACTCTATAAACATGTAAATTGCCTGAAGATTTAATATGAAGATAAGCTTTTCCAAATCATCACTTTGCTTTTTTCTAAAAGCTTTAGTGTTAACAGCACTGGTGCCTTTCAGCTTCAGATCTGTCAAAGAATTTGTTAAAAGCAGTAGTGTTATAGACCAGTTTATCCAATGAGGTGTTTTTGAGGTGGGGTTTATTTCATCCTATTATTAGTTTGGGGAGAGAACAAGGGCGGATTCTTTTTAATGCCTAAAATTTTGCACACTGTGCTCCATTCTGAGGTAGTTTTTCAGGTGAATAAAATATGCAATGCAGAGCTGGACTATTAAGATTTAATTTCTGAAACATAAAAAAGCCTCTTTCCTTCCCCACTCACCTGCTTTTCCATTCATATCCTTTTCCTTTATTTCTTGAAAGCTCGAAACCTTGAAAAAGTAAATTGCTGCTGGCTAAATTCGTGAATGATCACTTAGAATTCCCTTGAGGGTATTTGAGACGTTGCTAATGTCTCCTTAAATTGATCTTTTTGCTTCTTGCACAAGAGTATTAATCATTCCACCAGCAGTCATTATCTCATTCAGAGATTTCCCAGACAGGAATACAGAAGACCTCCCACTAAGATGTATGCATCAAGCTTTAGCTCAGTTAGGTTTCTCTATCTGTGTCTTTAGCATGACTGATCTGTGTGTTCCAAATCAAGTCAGATTCTCAAATATTTCACTGAGTTATCATATATCCTAATGTTTTCTCTGGCTCTGAGAATTTCTTCAAGTAATCTCCTAAGTTTATAGCTAATACAGTCCATTCTTCAGTAATAATTCAACTACCGTGCTTTTTTTTTTTCTAGTAAGGTAAGAGTTCAGACGTTTGGTGTTCTCTTCTTCATAATGGATGTTGTTTTTTTCAGTGCAGGGGAAATGAAACCTGATGCATATTTTTAGAGGAGGAGTTGATTTCTTTACAAGCAGAAAGTCAAAGATATGATGCTGGAGGATAGTCCTTTTTGTGTTGCTGTTTTGTCTCCATTTCATGTAAAGGTCAAGCATGGTTTCTTCAAAAATGAGCTGTTTAGCCCTGAGGGGTTAGCCCAGAACTTTACGGGTAAACATTTATTTGGAAATCAGCTTTTAATTGGAGCAGGAAACCTTTAATCTTGTGCATACTGTATTACTCTTCACAAAGTCCATTTATATCTTAAAGGTTTATTGACTTGTTCTGTTTTCATTTTTGAGTTGTCAGGATGATACATCTTTATGAAGAGAAAAAAAGTGAAAAGTGTAGAGAAGGTCAAGTTTTTTTTTTTCCTAATACCTCTTTGTGTCAAGTTTTATTCCCTTTATAAGTCTCTTCATGATCTCTGTAATCAAATTAGGTACATGAATTTATGTGGCTTCCAGAAGTTTGTTGACTTGAAGTTCTCAGCAAATGACTTGTTTTGGTCAAGTGCCTTTTAAACATTCCTTTCTGGTATTGCCCAGTTTAAGCGGCCAGTAGGACACCTTAGATGGCTAAGAGCATTTAATGCAGTTTCAATTTCTTGCCTGTTACAGATTGGAAAGGCACAGCAACTGATGCTGACAGTGAGATATCACAGTGTGATGCACAATGGCGTCTTGAGTTCTTTACAGCTTTGTAGCTCTTCTGAACGCTGATCTCTTAAGGCTACTTATGAAGCAGTGTTTTGGGGAAAGAGGCATGTTTTTCAGTTATTTAATAACAGTAATGTTAAAAGTATCATTATTGTATAAATATCCACACTTAGATGTTTTTTGGAAAACTGGTCTCAGCTGGCAAGGTGTTAGAAATTTTTTATGCATAGTAACTGAGCTCATTAGCTCAACTGCCATATGCTCTGGGAATCAAATGGCATTATGACTTCTTAGGTGCAGGTACACGTATTTTGATTTTGTGACTGTTAGTGAAGTATTTGAGCACTTTCTGATGCTGCATCCAGTTATGATTAATGTCTGCTATGTCTGTCTTCTCATCCTAGCAATGAGAAGCAGGTGTCTTGAAATTTTAATGATACATATGCATAAAGAGGAAGTTACTCTATAGCTGGAGACAAGGCCTAAAAGATGCACTTGCTTTCATAAGACATACAGATGCTGAACGAAAAGCACTATCCACACTTACTGTAAAGCAAAGGCTGGTGATAACTAGTTCAGCAGTTCTCATCAATGACTCGACCTAACGAAGATGTTGTTCTGTGAGAACCATTCCCAGCATTGATTGAACAGCCGATCGCTGTACTCAAACTAACTGCTGTTGTATATTCCAGGTTATCAGCTCCTTAGGCTAAAGCTTCTAGGGAAAGTGTTAAACAAATGCAACCTATACTGGAGGAAGATAAGATTTTGAAGGAAGCTTTCCCAGCCCTCACCAGATGTACGCTCCCTTGTAGCAGATGGAACAAGCCCCTCTCTGTGTG
Organism: Xenus cinereus; assembly: GCA_025774025.1. Lineage (NCBI taxonomy): Eukaryota > Metazoa > Chordata > Aves > Charadriiformes > Scolopacidae > Xenus > Xenus cinereus. Next base: position 91,299,214 of record JAOXJK010000012.1, on the reverse strand, counting down.
AAGGGCTCACCAATACCAGCTCAGCTGCTGTGTTTCAAGTGGTGTGTGAGGGAGGGGAATAACGCTTGCTGGGAAATCAAGCTGGTTTTAATCTTCAAACCAAAACTTTACTGGACCAACTTTGATTAACAACACACTTCATGCTAATGGTTTGTTTTCCAGTCTGCTACTTGTTATTGTTATGTATTCAAAGCGATCAGTCCTTAACAGTCATACCCTACCTGAGCTGTGAGGTTAGAATACCATTGCGTGGTGATGATGTGTAGTTGGCATTAGTAGCTGCTGTCCTTGATGATCTGGGTCACAGAAGTCAAAGTGAGCAGGCTCAAGAGCCCTTAAATATGGAAGGCAAGAACTGAAACGGACATCATCTTCCCTTAGATTAAGGCACTTGTCCTTCTATAAGGTGTTTCTGGACAACTCCCACCCCTTGACCTCTTCTCTGGATCATATGCTGTGTGGTACCTGGAGAGACATTACTTTTCCAGATCATGGCAGGTGCCTGTTGCTTGCCTGTTTGGTTCTTTCTTAATGCAAAAGCAGGTTTTTTCCTATCTCTTAAGGTTGTGTGTCTTCAATACCTTCTTCCTCAGTGAACTGCTTGTGTTTCAGGGGCTTTTGTCTTCAGCCTGTGTCCCTATTTTCAAGGCCTTTGCTGCTGTTCTGTGATTAAACTCCACATTGTAGCAGGAGACCTGTGGCACCAAGCTCCTGTTCACACTCCAAGTTCTAGTAACTGGCTTAAACATCTGGGGCTGGAGCCTGGCATACTTAGAATGCAATTTACAGCCCGTTAATAGCAATGGCAGGGCTAATCTTCCTGAATACAAACGGAAAGACCACTGCTTTAGCTACAAACTGTTCCCTTGAAAAATACCTTTCTTCTGCATTTACAGTCCTCGTAGTGTAATGTACATTTAATAAAGTTACCTGGTGGCTACATGAATTTATACTGCTGCTGCACCCCCAGTATGAATTCTTAATCCATAAAGGAGGGGGACAGGTACCAGCAGGAGAACATTTTTCAGCAGAATGTCCTCTTTACTTCTAACCTCACTTGAATTCTCAGGAGGGACTAATACAATCTGTTCAAAAGATGAGCCTTAAAATTCATAATTTCCATTAATTAGAAAGAAGCATGGAGTAAGTAGATCTTTCTGTTTTTACTATGTATTGTAAGTCCTTGTCACTTCCACCAGCACTTCTTCCCTCCCAAGTTTATGCTTAATAAATTATCTTCTGTATGTTTCATTTCGTTCTAAATGAGAGACAATCACATGGTTCACACTTCTGTTCTACAAATGACAGCTACTGGGGTTTTTTTTGTTTGTTTTCAGTTTGGGAGTAGTTTGGTTTTTTTTTTAATTCAGTCTAATTGATAAAGATACTTATTAAACCAAGAGTAACAGTTGCTAGTTTTGAAGTCTTTACTTACAGCTTTGAACCTGGAGAAGGGCATTTGTGTCAGGGCTTTTAGAGCCTATCCAGTTCTATTAGTATGAAAGAAGGTATAGCTTTTTGTTTATAACCTCGCTTCTTTTATATGTTTGAATCACTTTGGCTAATACATTACCGTATACCTTCTGAATGAAATATTTTTTATGAAATTACTGTGCATTGCATTTAGGATGCCTCCATATACCGTGCTGTGCCATGCCTTTATGTCCTTTCTGTCTCATGAAGTTCCTGCCCTAATCAGATTGATGTGTCTGCATCCATACATAAACTAATTTGGTTGTAGTGGGAATTCTATGTTTAAAGGCATGTCTCAAAACTACTCTTTACTATCTGTAACTAATAAGCAATCAGTTCCCCAGGCCAGTACAAAATTTGTAATATACTGTCTAGCATTGTTAGATTTATTTTCCATAATTGCTTGACTAACTGGTGCATCCATCTCTACTCAAAATCACAACTTGAGTAGTTGTCTGCAGACATTATAAAAATTACATATCTCATTAACATAAAATGTTTTAGAAACAAATTTATTAAAGCAGTAATTCTATCATTGGATTTTAAGCTGTCTTCAGGTTTATTTCTACCTTGTGATGTTACTCCATGTTCTTCATGTTTTAGCATTTCTGCTTTTGAAAAGATGAGTTTTCTCTCCCAAGACAAGATCTGCTGTGATGTTAATCACAATAAACAGGTGCTACCACATATAGATTTTTAGCAATTTTACATAACAAAATAATTTTGAGCATTGGGAGAAAGATTCTAAAACCTTGTAACCATCTATCTAGAAACTTGTCTTTAGTAAAGTAGGTGTTTTCACTTGGTATTACCAGCTGTAATTTAGAAGTGAAGACAATTTAAAAAAAAAAAAGAAAAAACCTTTTTTTTTAATGGCTTGATGGAGGTGAATCACTCTGTAAGCAGTTCTCTGTCCTAGCTAATGCCAGCTGCTGCCTGACTTGGTCTTCGCTTTTCTCCTTTTCCAGATCCTGGAGTCTCTGTGGATAGTGATGAGTCGCAATGTGAGCCTCTTATTTACTACAGTTACAACATTAGTGACAATCCTCTTCCATAGTGGGACAGCTCTTCTCAATTTTGTGCTTTCAGTGGTAAGTAGTATGTCATCAGTTTATATGCTCTGTTTTACTGAAGGAACCTAATTGAACGTGTTGTAACAACGAAAAATCAAACCTAAAGCATTGAAAACATTTTCTAACCTTATCTAATACCAAAATTCTTTAAGGTTTTGCAACTTTCAAATCTGCTGTTTGGGGGGCATTGTAGGCAAAGGGCTAGATTTGTGTAACTTCCACATTAAGGAGCTGGCAATCTTCATGTGATTCTGTTCATGGAAAACTTTTGGTTTTGGCCTTGAAGATACTGAGATGTAACTTGTGGTATTCTACATAACTACTGAAATCTAATCGTATGTCCTCACATATATTTAAACAAGCCCAATATCCTTTCCCCATCTCCCTGTATTTTTAAAAATGCAGTTTCAGAATGGAATTTTTACATTTTGAAGACTGAACCCTAAAGCATTTGAGCATATTTTGTGTGTTTATGTGGTCCAGCCAGCAGTGTCAGCTGAAAAAGCTCTCTTGAAAATGCCAGGTTTGTGTTTTGACAAAAGATGTATTTAATGGGCTACTGAGGGAAGTTTATTTTTCTAAATGTGAAACAGAAGGAATTCTTTTCAGTTATGTTTAGCTAGAGAGCTGTGTTTAAAAGAAAGCACTACTCCAGCTTTTAACTGTACTCTTATTTTTTTAATTTTGCAGAATTTTTAGTTGCTACAAAAGGGATTTTACTAGTTTGAAGTGGCACAAACTAATTTAATTTTTGCAACAAGATAATTCCTGAAGTGGATAGCTTTCCAACTGATTACATTTCAGTCCATTTTTACTCATCTTGAATAAAAATTAAAATAGTGAGATTTATTTTGGTAAATTGTTAATAAAGTTTTGCTTTAAAGCATGGAAATAATGGACACTTTGTTCAGAACCTCTGGTTTGAAAAATCGGTCTTCCATCAAATCATTCAGTAGGAAGTAATCTGTGTAGCATATCCATCCCTCATCCAGTAAGACTATATTCGTATCCTCAACAGACATTTGAAAACGGATCATTAGTGACAAAAGTGCCACTTCTATTTCATTTCTGAATGTAGGTTCCTATCCACACACACATACACATGGATACATATATATGTCTTTGTGTATATATATACGCGTACGTACATGTATGCACATGCATACGGGGCTCTTACTCTGTTACACAAAGATCGAAAGAGAAAAGCTTCATTTGGCTGATGGACATTTACAGGCCTGTGGCAAGTAGGCAAATTTTTGATGCTGTAAAATACCCCAAAAACAAACAACAAAAAGAAAAAGCCAAGAACAAAGCTTGTGGGCAGAACATTGAATATGAAAGGCAGATACAAAAATATTTCCCAAGTCTGTGGACCTGACACACAAGCAATTAAGCCATGTGTTTCTTGACATATGTGAAAATACTGAATTACCATTTTAGTACAGAGTGCTTACACCCCTGGCTTTCTCCTTTAATTCAGTCTATCTCCCCCTCAAATTAGACTATTTAATGGTTTAGGCTGCAGAACAAATTCTACAGCAAGAAATAGTAATCCATCAATTGTGTAACAATGGAAAGATCTTATTTCCTCTGTGGTGAATTCTCTTCATAGTCAGGATCTTGAATTGTTGCTTTGGAAACAATTTAGGTAATGTCTGAAATCTCGGATATCTTGTCAAAGAGGTCTGAAAACCTTCAGACTCCAGTTGATATCGGCTAGGACGTATCTTTTTGCTGCTGAATGTGCTCTTGAGGCTCTTCTACTTGTTTGAAGGGACAGCAAGCCACTTGATAATAAGTTACTATATTCTGTGACTACCACTTCTTCTTGCATTTCTGTACCTGTTGAGCTAAAGCAAGTTTGTTGGTTTCCCAAATGGCAGATAATGTAAAATTCAGTGGATTTTGTATGGTGCTGTGGTTACACGCATCTTGTCTTAAGAGAAATTGAGTTAGGTTTATATCTTTTCCTAGCCTCTAGTTCAGTTTAACACCATTTTATTCCATTGCTGTTCGTCCCCAGCTGTCACTTTGGCTCTTACAGTTCAGGTGGGTATGTGTACATTGGTGTGCTGTGACTCTCTAAGAAAACAAGTTTCTTCTGTAAGCACTGGGGAAGAAGAGCTTTACCAGTCAGTACAGGTGTGGTGCGTGTTGCCATTTGAACTAATCCCCAGCTCTTGTTCGTAGCCTGCCTCTAGTCAGCCCCGTATTGTTTCTCATGCCACATGGGAATCAGGCTTTGCCTGTTTGCTGCAGTTAATTTGCTCCTTCCCTGGCTGCCGTGTTCTTTTCAAAAGGCAACATCTTCAGAAGTTAACTGAGGCTGTCCTAATAAAACAAGATCCAGTGAAGTTGTTTTTCACTTTGCTTTTTTTGAGTGTCAGGATGAGTGGATATTGTACTTAGAGCAATACGCTGCTTTCTGTGTTGAAAACTGCACTGCAAGAAGGATCTGTAGCCAGATCCCAGTGGAAGGAAGACAAAACATCACCTGGAGGCCTCCCTCAGTATGGGGAGATTTGTAGTGAAATCAGGAAATACTGCAGTAGCTTAGGAGAAATGGCAGGTCCTATCAAGGAGAAAATAACCATACCTGCAGCATTGCAGAGGATGCTAAGATCAGAGTCAAGGGTTAAGATTTACTCTCTTGAAATTGTAAAAAAACATAGCTGATATTTCTACTGACACTGGGTTGTTTCCTATTAAACGAAGCACTAATTTAGGGGTGGTTTTTTTATGATTTCAAAATGAATGCTTACAGTGTGCTGCTTAAACATGCTGATGCAATCACTTATTTTAATAGACAGATTGGTTTATCACCCAAGGCAGAAGTTACCTGGGAAGATGAATACAGCCTACGTATACATGACATTTTGGAAAGGGGTGACAGTAGGTAAACAGTCGAGCGTGACTTCCAAGTTAAAGGCTGGGAGTGCGGGGAAGTAGTAGTAACATTTCACTGAGTGGAAAGGAATTAGGAAGAGAGACAAATGGATGGTGGCATTCTTGAGACTGGTAATGGAATATTGCATGTTGTGCTGTCTGCAGTTTTTTTTTTCCTTCCTAAGCGTGTTCATAGGTAATGCAGGAAAAGGGCATAAGGCGTCTAGAGACTGGATAAAATGCTTGAAAGTAAGATGCCTATGGAGGTCAGGCTGTGTGGCTTTTCAAAAGATTGAGATGTGGTTTATTCTAGCAGACAAGTATGTTGGAAATAAGGAAAGTGAAAGAATTCCTTGTAATCTTGGGAAGAAAGAAAAGGATCTAAGGCTTGCAGACGAAGCAAATATAAGCCAAATATTTTCCTTGTTTGAGGTATTCTCTTTCAAGCTGTGGGCACATCTCTGTGGTGTATGCTGAGCCCACTAACAGGAAAGTAAGGAAAACATAACAAACTGAAATCTGACTATATTTTTTTGTTCTTCAAATTGAAGCAATGAAATTGCCATTGCTTCTGCTGAGAGCCGTCTTCAAACTCACAGAAGTATTCAGTCAGAATTGCCAGCCTAATAAATATTATAAGTTTTCTGTTTGTGTGTTTTTGTTTAATTTGTGTCTGATACCTAGCTGCATAATGAACTCTTGAGACAACTCGGGCTTACGTGGCAATTTTTGGGTTGTATTGGGTTTTTTTGTTTGTTTGTTTTTTTAAAGAATAGATGTTACTATTCAGCAATTCTTCGGTCTGCTAAACGTGCTGGGGAAAAAAAAACAACAAACAAACAATCAAAACCCTAGAGTATTGATCCAGATCAACATTCTAGTTGTTTGATCTAGATGTGACTTCGGGAAGAGGCTGAATAGGGCTAAAAGTTTCATAATGCAGGGAAGAACATTATTCTTCTAGCTCTGTGTGTTTCTCTAAATCCAAGCGTGTGGAATAGTATTTTGTGCCTTTGCAATGAAGTTCAATATCTGAAGCATAGTGTAGTTCTGGAAAGTATTTATTGGCTTTTAATTTAAAACTCCAATTTTTTTGCAGGTGATTTTCCTGACCACACTGTTCTATCTTTTGAGTTCCAGTGATGAGTACTACAAGCCAGTAAAGTGGGTGATAAGCCTGACACCTTTATCTCAGCCAGGTCCCTCCTCAAATATAGTTGGCCAATCTGTGGAGGAAGCAATAAGGTATGTTGTTGATTTCTTACATTTTCTGGAATTTTTTTTTTTTTAAATTTGATGTTCAACTACAAATACGTAGCAATTGCAACAGTTTATCTTTCAAAGGCGAGTCTTTGAAATCTCAAATATTTTCCAGAACCTAACACTGATGATTTTTCCCCCTCAACTGTTAAAAGAGCCATTTGATTGGACTTGCCCCCCCCAAAAAAAAAAATCAGAGGTCTGTGCTGTAGTGAAGACTAGTATTTGATAAAATTGATAACACCCATGACAACCCTAACCCATGAGGAAGCAGTGTGTCTGCAGCTACGTTGACATTGAACGGCTAGTGCAGCTCAGTCGGAGCAGATTCATGCAGCAAAACAGTTGCAATGGAGGACCCGACACTTGTGCTGCACACATTTCGGAATTACTTAGTTTAAACTATTTTTAGTCTAATCTTAGTGACTAAGTACTCATTTGCAGGTGGAGTGTGTTAGATATGATCCTGGAATACGTCTTCCGCTTCGGTTTGATCTGAGAGAAATTTAGTTCATGATCTCCACGATCCAAATTACACCAAAGGGAACAACAGGGGAGCACTCTCCTTATCCCACTTAAATCACTACTGTACTGCACCTCTAGACTGCATCCACAGTGTTTCATGCTTAATTACCATTCTTATGTTTCACCTCTAAACTACTGCAGTAACTGAAGGAGGATTTTTTTGTTTTTTTAAATATGATTCACTGAGATTTCACAATAAAGCCATTTTTTGGGGTGGGACAGTAATGAGTTTCATTCATCACAGATGAATGAAGCTGTCAGCTTTCACCTGTTAGCAGCTTGAAACACTAACATGTTGATAATATAATAAATGGGTTTTAAATAAGGTATTTAAGTCATAGCTCACTTTTTCAAAAAAGTTGGTGGACTGGAAAAAGTCAACAGACTCCATGCTAAATTCTATACAGCTGTTGTCTCTTACAACGCTGCTTTCTGTGTCATCTTGCGCACACATACAAAACATGAATAGACTTTAAACCAGGAACGTGTTAATACTGCTTTCCAAACTCATTGCCAAATGTTTGCCACTGTTTTAGGTGTACTTTACAAGTGCGCATTGTTATCTGTTACTATAATTAAGCTGTTTCTGGTTATATTTTAACAATGAGAAGGTTATATCATGCTATGTAAGATCTTGACAAGGATGAAAACTGCTGTAGTCATTTGAAATAAAGGGACAATCCAGGTAGAAAGCAGCAAATTTGGAATTCTGCCAAAAAGTCAATAGCCCTTCTCTTGAGTGACTGCTATTGAGTTTTCATTGATCACATGGTTAATACCTTGGTTCTATCTCTTCTGACAAATACAAGCAGATATAGAAACTGAAACTTTTCTCATGAATTGTTCTCTCTAGGCCTTGGTAGGGGGGGCACAGTGTCAAAAAAAAAAATAGGATATGGCTTCCCTGGGCATGAATACTCTGCAAGGAGGATTGTATTAAATGCAATTTTAAGTTTATAGGTCTGTGACACAGATGACCTAGGATATTTGTCAGAGTTTAGAATGGTGGAAAGAAAGAAAATAACGTTAGAGAAGCCACAGGAAAACAAGTAGAAAAGAGCCAGCATGCATCAGTAACTGCAAATACGATGAGGAAAAGCCAGTGTCTGGAGAATGTGGAATGTGAAGCTGCTTGTCATACTTAGTCTGTGTTCACTAAGGTAGCCTGAATCAGTCATTCATGTTTGTTTGTTTGGAGTAGTCTGTATTTGGTGCCTTATTTGAACTCTTTGGAATGCTGCTGCTGAGATTTTCAGAATTTCCTCTCTCTTGCTCAGTTGTACCTAAGGATTTATCATAATGCTTCTAGATTAGCTTGCATTCCACTCAATACTTACTGTGATCTTCACTATGTAAATATGAAGAGTATAGTAACAAATTGCCATGAGTTTATGCATGCAAAATTTTTTGCCATATGGAAAACAATTGCTACTGCAAGCCATTTCTTTTTTCACAAAGTACAACCTACCCTTTGTTTTTGAAGATGTAGATGAAGGTGTTGCTGGAGGGGTAGGGACCAAAAATGGCTTGTTCACTTCATCTATAAAAGCAAGCAAAATGGATGTTAATGTTGGTGGTAGGCAGAGGCTCCATTTTTATTATGAATTATCAAATAATGAAACTTCTGTAGTCAGTTTCATCATTAGACTGCAGGAGTTTTAAAGAAGTTGAAGGGAATCCAAGAGTTACCTACTACAAGTCACAGGATGAAATGCCCTGCTAGCCTTTGATAGGAAATCTGTTTCTGTAGGACAGAAGGGAGGCAAAATGCCAGTGGTGTGTGTCAGGTGGTGGGAACCAGCAGGGATTCTGTAAGAGCAAGGGATGCCCTGGCTGACCCAAGAGCTTGCTTGGCTAGCCTGGTGGTACAAGGGCAGAGCGGTGAATGACAGAAGATAACTGGGAGGCACATGAAGGACAAGGTGACATCAGGGAACACCCAGCACAGCTTCACAAAGGCCAAGTTGTGCTGGTACCAACATGAGCCTTGCTTTGAGGAGGTGGCTGTCCTAGCAGGACAAGGGCAGAGCAGCCACTGCCATTTGCTCTGACTTCAGTGAGGCTCGTGACAAGACCTGTGAGCCCAGTCCAAGCTTCTGCTCAGAGCAGTCCCTGTTGGATCCATGTTGCCTGGGACTTTGTTCAGTCCTGTTTGGGTACCCTCAAGGACAGAACTTCACAGCTCTCTGCCCCCCTGTGCTGTGTCCGAGTAGCCTCATTGTGACAGTCTTTTCCTTTTGTCTAGCCGGGTTTTCTTCTGGGCCTATTGTTGCTCATTCAGCTGTAGTCACCAGTCACGTCCATCCTATTCTTGATGCAGACCAGGGGCACCTCCCTCCACCTGCCGCTTGTGTGTCCTTCACCATTTCAAAGGCCTTGGGCTGTGTCCACAAGTCTTTTCCTGGGTTATGGAGACTAGGAGGGAACAGAAGAGTCCAGATGAAGGTGCCAAATCAGAGAAATGCCTCATTTCTCCTGGTTAATTTTTGTTGTCATTTTTTTCCTTTTTTTTAATGGTTTATTGCCCACTCTTGAAAAGAACTCCTAATGAAACAGCTAGAAGGGACCTTAAGTGCAAAGTCTAGTACTTCTTCCTGGCAGAACTGTAGTGTTCTGCTTTTCCAAAACAGGAGCTATCTCTAATGTCTTTGCTTGATCTGTTGCTACTCCTTGTGCGCTGACACAGAGTGTCTGTCTTCAAGAATCAATTGCCCTTCTAAGAATTTAGGCACCTAGAGGAGAGGGAGGGATGGAAGAGTCGCCTTTGCTCAGGGTGGAGCTTCTCAGCCTGGGACTGTAATTCAGTCTTTCTCAGCTTCTCCCAGGACAAGGAGGCAAAGGGAAACGCAGGGGTTGGTCTACTGCTGGTTTGGTTTTTTCCCATCTTGCGAATGCTGTTTTGTTTGTAATGTGGGCATTTGCCTTTGCCCCAGATACCTTCCTTTGATGGAGTTGTCCCAGTTCACCCAGGTAAGTCCTGCTGGCCTCCAGGCAGTCCTCCAGAAGGGGACCAACAGTGTTTGGAGTATAGAACAAACACAGTTTTGTAAATTGCTCGTAAATCATTTTTCCCAATTTTGAGTAATTTTCGTGATGAAAATGTTCCAATCATTTTAGAGTAAGCACTTGTGTGTGCTTTGTTGCCATGTACTGCCTTCGCTCCTCCTCATCACTTGCATCTTTGGGAAGGCAGCATTTAATTTGTAGGAGAGGGAAGAGTAAATCTGCATGAGCATTCCATAAAAAACAGTAGAAAGCCTGGGAGGATCACTACCAAAGGCATGTGTGACCACAGGGTTTCTCACTGATGTATGAAGTACCGGTGCTACTTCAAATCAAGCAACTCATTCACAACTCACAATGCCAAGTGCCAAATTTTGCATGCCATTGCCTGTAAATGGGGGGAAATAAAAATTCGGGAAAATGGTAATAATACTGAATACTCACAACTGTAGTAGCAAAATAGATTCTGTTCTGTAATGGTTTTGGTCATTCATGCCCAGTTGCTTTACCTGTTTCTCTCTTTTTTTTTGGTTTGCAATCAATCTCAGGTCTTTCTGACTCAAATTTTAACTTTCTTGGTGTGGCCACACTTTGTTACGATTTGTTCTTCTTGATAAATGCTCCATTTGGCTTTCGGCCCTCCTACGGTTCTGTTCTTTTTTTTTTTTTCTTTTTTAATTATTTTTCCAGTTTTCCGTATTACATAAGTAGATATCAGCATAAAAATGTGATGAATTATGAAGGTCGTATTGCACCTTCATCATGTGCAAGAGTCTCCTTGGCGTTCAGTAGCCAGTAAATATAGTAAATACATTATTTTCTTTCACTGAAACTACTAAACGTCAGCTACAGGAACCAGTGGAGAAATGGGAATAGCGAGGGGACTGGCAACTCTGACAAAAGGGTTATGCCAGAGCAGGTGGAGCTGCAGGAATTCTTTTGGTAGCACTCTGTCAAGGTTAGGAAGATTACTTAATTTAGAAACGCGAGAACCACTTGGATGGGTTTACTGGATTCAGATAAATTTAGTTCTCAATACTAGTTAGTGAAACTTTTCATTGTAATTATAATAATATTGCTAATATAGTATTTTGAGGGTCAGAGGTACATCATTATCTGCCCACATCAGTGAGAGATTTGTTTTGTTCAGAAAGGTTCTGTAAGATCAAGTTAGTTCATAAGTCACCTACCTCACTGCTTAAGTAGTGAGGTAGGTGACTTATTCCATCCTTTACCCCTGAAACAGGGAGGTAGTGCTCTTGTCTGGATTTTTTTTTTTTTTTTTTTTTCCTGAATGGATGAGGCAGTAATTCTCCAATTCACAGGTCTCCAAAGTAGTAGCATGCACACCTTTGCCTGAACCATTTTCCTTTCCCTGAGCAGCATGTCGTTCTCTTCCTGAATGCACCATACCCTTCTTCCCCGAAGCTCCCATTCTGCTTGCTCTGGTGGAGATATTGCACATTACTAAGTTGCATGTTGTCACGGCCTCAGTGCAATTTAGTGTGTGCGATACTTTCACATGAGTGCATGCACACGGGTATGGCTGTGGCTTAAAGTTACTGCAGCTTTCAATTTTGGTGGGGCCTAATTACACTGTGAAATGGTCTTAAACCCAGATCAGTATTTTGAGTGATGCCTTGAAACATGTGTCAGTGGAAGTTTGTTCTGTAATGCCAGGAAGATGAGTACTGTTTGTTTTCAATTTGAGAAGGGTTATCATTATTTGCTTCATTTTCTTCATTTGCCATGTATACCTCAAATTTGGTCAGATTTTTCATTGGCTATATGAAAGTTACTTAAAATATTAGGCGTTTCTAAAGAGGAAATAGCAATCGTATCCTTAATTGAAATTTGCCAGAAAGTCAAAGAGAGATTTGATGTGAAGAAAACCTATAGTGCCTTGATGGCTGAAATAGGTTCTTACTGATTTTTCAAATTTTATTTATTAACATTTAAAGAGATCTGTAATGAGCTACCACGCAAACAAATAAACAAAAAAATCTCAGCTGTTTAAGCACCTAACTGGTTTGCTGTGCCATCCTGGCAGTAATGATGGAGAAAATGAGATGGTGATACAATTCCCACAGAAAACAATAATCTTCCAGCATGTTAAGCTAATGCTTAGAGAAAGCAAAATGTGTGATCTTGTTTATTTTACTGCAACATTAATAATGTCTTTCAGAATAATTTTTCAAAGACAACTGTTAACTGATTATGTTGTGACTGAATTTTTGCATGCAGTGTATGTTCTTTAGTAACAGGAGTATCCCTTGCAGAAATCACAGGAATGCATTTAAACAGAACCTTACTAAAATTTTGTAAGTTCTACTTATGGTGTATGTTATGAGATGGGAATAGAATTGAAGATGTTTCTGCCTTAATGAAATAATTTCCTAGCCTGAAACTGGGAATAACAGATACTTTTTTTTTTTTTTTTTTAATTTCATGGAGGAAAGGAAAAATTTCAGTTGCATTACTGAAAAAAGAAAAAGTAGAATGTAGTTTACAAATCTAGAAGAGATGCTTCAAACTGACAGTAGCTGTAATCTGATTATCCTAGTGGGATAGATAGTAGTATTTATCGGTTGATTGTTTTAGTAACAATAACCACGTGATTCGCTCATACCACCATTTTGGTTTTAAATATTCTCCTATATGAAAAAAAAAAAAAGGATTTGTCTTTAACTGTATTTCCTTTTGCCTTTACATTGAAAATACTTGTTCTTAATAAACATAGTTGTCTGAATATTGCTTTACATACACAAGATTAAAAAAAATATTCAAAGAATAATTCAAAGAAAATTTCAGAAAGTAATTGATTGGCTTATGCTTAACCTTTACTCTTTTTCCAAATTTACCTGAAACTATGAAAAAAGTTCATTATTGTATAGAAATAATTTGGGTCAAGCATGTCACAAAGTCTGTAGGAATTTTGCAGTTTACTACCCCTAATTCACAAGGTTCCGTAAGTGCATAATCTGACGCTGAAACAAGCAGTTCTGTTCCCTACACCGTGCAGATGGGTACGGACGGTGTGTTTTCAACCACATTGATGGGTTATTGAGGGCTTCCTTCTTTTATATTGGGCAGTGCCAAAGTTCTGCCATTTGCTTCTTTCATATTGCAGATGGCACGTTCTGTATGTTCTAACAGGAATTTCTCTTAGTGCGTTTTTCTAGTTTGTAATTTTGTGACTGTCCAGTTTGTTTAAGATGGAAGGTACCTGTAAACGTGTAGAGGATGTAGGTTAGTGTGTGTGTGTGTGTCTGCGCACGTTTAAACACATAAGCAGATTTGCACAGTCTTTAAAAATAATACAACTACATTGCATCTTGGGATACTAATCCTTTAATTATGTATTGCACTTACACAATTATGTATATATGCTGCTTTTTATACAACAACTTTTTTAAACTGTTGTTTATATGTCAGAACTTAAAATCTTAATTTGAATGGAAGTTCAGTTGGTATGTGACATAGACTCTATCAGTAAAATTTGCATCTGGAATTCAGCTCAGCCAGTTTTTCTCTTTGCTTCTAAGGCAGGCCTAGTAGCTTATTTAGAGGGCTGGAAAGACAAGGCTTGCTGAAAGAATTATTAAACGTATAGGAAAGAGGTCTTCTGTCAGGCAGTTCTAAGAATAAAGGGGTAGTGTGAGAATTATTTTTAGTATAACATATTGCAGGATTCTATGCTTGCATATCTAATAATTCTTTATGTTTGATTTAAGGTTGCAGTATATATTATTATAACCTTGGTTAGGTTTCTGCTATTTAAAATCCTGATTTATTGTAATGTAAGAAGACAGCATGAAGGCTGATATAAAACTACAGGATTTCCTGACATTTCAAAGATTTAACATCTAGTGTTCATCTAGATCAACATCTTATGAAACTAGTGAAATTTCGTAAGGTTTTTTTACAGCATCTCTTACCAAAGACTTTAAAGGAAATTAAGTAGTGATGAGATAATAGAAACGTTTTCTGCATGGATAAAGAATCAAAATTGATTTAAAATCAATTTAAAAGATAAGAAGCAGAGGGCAGGAGTAAATGATGGTGTTGAGGTGGGGACCTCTAATATCCCATCTATTCATAGTTGTCCAGGGAAAGAAGTAGAGAGGGACACCTCACTGATGCTGCAAAATTATTTGAGCTAGTAAGGATAAGGACCGATTGTGGAATTGCAGCAGGATTGTAGACAAACTCAGAGGACAGCAGTGTTTGGGGAATAAAATGACTGATGAGATGTAATGTAGGTGGAAATGATGCATGTGGGTAACAACCAGTCCTAACTTCACAAGTAAACCGATGGCCTCTGTGACCACCTGGGAGATATATTTCCAGTTAGGCGTGCTAGCTCAGTGCTTAGTAATAGTTAAAGGCATCAGCCAGGCATATCAAACATTAAGATTCATTACAACAGACATAGACAACAGAAACACAGAATATTACTCTCATTGTATGAATCTATGGCTCGTCTGTACCCTGAATTACTCTGTGCCGTTCTGGTTCCTGCATCTTGGAAAGGTAGGAGGGCAACAAGTCTGATTAAGATGAATGAAGGTATGCAGCAGTTTCTGTATGAGGAATGACAGAGCTGGTTAGGACTCTCCCGCCTGGGAAAAGGATGTTACACAATTGAGGTTTGCAAAATCAGAACCACTGTGTGAAAAGAATGACTGGGGTTGGACTCTGGTCTCTTCCAACATAAAATCTTGGGATCATGGAAAAGCAAGCAGGCAGTTTCAAAAAATAAGAAAAGTGTGTTGGTTCATGCAACAGGCCAGTAGACATGGGGAAGTTCTTGCCAAAAAAATAGTGGAGTTGCAACAATTTGCAGGATTGGACAGGGCTAAGAACGGATATTAATTGAGGATCACTAGTTAGCCTCCATCAGGTTCATGATGTCCTCTGAGATGGAAATAGAGGCTGGAAGAATGTTCAGGGCTACTGTTAAATGCGTTTGTCCTGTTTCTTTTGTTCCCTCAGTGTCTGGTTCTGGCCTCTACTGGAGATGAGGTGCTGGCTAGACACACCTTTCATCTGAACTAGTTTGGCTTTTTATTTATACGTTCTGTTCCAAGATCCATTTTAAGAATAGTTAGGTGTTGCACTTAGTAAACATTGTGGCCTGCTCGTGATAAAAATCTGGAAGTGTTAGAAATAGTTGATTCAAAAATAGCTCTTTCAAATGTGCTTCTCGAAAGAATCATTGTAAGTTTATGTAGTATATATATCTGGGCTCAAATAGTCATGCAAAAATATTCAAAGTATTATAAAGAAATAATCAGATGTAGAATTTCTTGCCAGTTGCACTACTTGTTAATTGTTCTCTTTCAGAGAATGTAGATGTTTCTCTGTTAGAGAAGAAAGCCTGTTCGCTGCTGTGTCCTTCCAGCTAGTTCCCACTGCTTAAAAGTCTGAGGTTTTGATACGGTCACTGGAGCCCTGTCCTGCCTTGAGAAGTGTAGTATTTGCATCAGTTACACCATCTCAAGGACCTATGCTTTAGGTCCTTGAGGCTAAAGGCTGTATCACTTTATCTCACCAGCGTCATTACTGCCTCCAGATGTTGGAGCTGCTACCTCTCTTAGTTCACTTGTATCATTCCGAAGGAGAAATCCGTTTCAACAGCAAAACGTGTTGTCATGGAGTCATCTCTGAAAATCATCTGCATATTTATATTGCTCTTGAGATGAACTTACTCTGTCAAGAAACACTTACTGCCATTTCTGCTTTATCCGTAATATATTTTGGTGCTCTTTCCTTATTTTCATGTGTAATTTGAAACTGAAAAATAATAAGGGTCCCTTTTATTCCAGAAAGAACAGAACCCTTAAAGAGTCAAAGAACAGCTTAAGAGTGTTTTTTTGCAAAAGGACTTCTTTGAGTCCTTTAATTCTTCAGTGTTCTCCTGTTGATCACTTGAAATTTGGGGGATCATTATATAGGAAGACTACTTTGGTCTTTTTTAAGATAATAGCTGTCCTTTGATTGTCACTGGTAGCTTGTCTTTTGCGACTGGTCTTGGTACTGTCTGAAGGAAGAAAACGAGTTATTTGGTTTTGAAGTTATGGTGACAGCAACTGTTAATTCCAGTGGGGATAAGACAATAATACTGTGCAAAAAAGAGCTCCTGCCCTCCAGCCGCAAGTGTGGTGGCTTCTTTCCTGGTGTGAACACAGCTATTTATGCTGCTGCTCTATAAGTTGGATAGGGAGTAGAGGTCTGAGCTAGTTAGTTAAAACTAACCCAGCAAAAAAAAAATTATTAGCTGAATTCATTGCAAAAACCATTGTGGCACATAAAAGAGATTGTGCTGGCAGGTAGACAGAGGAAGGGTGGTCTGGGGCAAAAATGAATGCTGGAGAACTGGGGAATGGGAAGGCACTTTTCTTGTGGCAGTTCTGAATTAGCCTGTTTTGAAATAAATTATGAAACTCTGCTGGGAAGTTTGGAATGCATTGCATTTGGTGTTTTTTACCTTGAACCCTGTACTTTTAAGATGTAGAGGTTGCATTCTCAGAAGAAATTGAGTAGCTGGAGTTTCTTAAGGCACCATTTTGAATTGGTCAGCTCTGTGTACAGGAAGATTTTGCAACAAGATACAGTACGATACTTGCACAGGAGTCTTCACTTTTCTGCCTCTTTCCTTTCAACTGGGGTTGTTGCAGCGTTAGGTTGAATTTTTTTAAATTTTGCCATGCTGCTAGTGGTGAACAGACCTTACTTGCAGGCTCTGTGAAATTGAACCTGAATTCAGATGGACATACATTTCATTTAAGCGTCAGTAGAAGCAAAGGGGAAACTGTAGACCTTTTATGGCAAATCAGTAAAAGAAAAAAAGCAAACGACAAGACCGCTAAAATGAAAAGGTGGCACTTTCCCTTCTGAAATCTATAAGCAAATTCCGTGGCTTTTCAGTGAGGTAGAAGGAATTTTAACCAAAAATAAATAAATAAATAAAAAATTCGGCCAGCTATGCAAAAACATTTGACAATTTGACAGAAGTTTCTTCATTTTTAATCAGAATAATGTGAAGTATGACCCATGTCCTCTGATTTTATTTATTTATTTTTTTAAAATTTTACATGCTTTTCAAAGCTCGGTAAAATGGAATATGTATGTCTAAGTATGCCTTACAACAAATTGCCATGAAGTGCTCATAAATTACACGTTTGCGGATGACAGCTCTTGCAGGTAAAGTGGTTCATCCAGATACAGTGCCAAAGCGAGACATGAGCAGCAATTGGATTTTCTGATTTCTGAAACAAGCAATTACTCTTGTATATAAAAGGAAGCTGTATGTATGCCAGTACTGTATTAAGAGATGAAATTAATTTACTGTCATACTTTCGCCAGGAAGGTCTGCATTTTACAGATGGTAATAAATTCATTTAGCGTTTGCACTAGCATACTACATCATCTTTGAGATCTGGTATCGCAGATGCAGAGTAGCTGAAGATGAAGATTCTGGTTAGTGTTTTCAGCATTCTTTTTTTTTAGCTACCATAATCTTGAAGTCAAATGGATATGGATTTCTAGAGAATTTAAGGTATGATTCTTAGTTTTTCTGACAGAAATAACAAACATGAGTCTTCAGAGACTTTAGAGTTCTTCTAGGCCACGCTCGACACAAAGTAGGAACCCCTGTGCTTTTTTCTGACTGATTGAGGCAGACATAAGGAAAGGTGAAGGAGAGGAGGAGAATGAAACTAGGTGTTTCACAGATAGGACGCTCAGTAGATAAATGGGGGTTGGCCGGGGGCAGGTATCCACAATCACTGCTCAGGTTGGGCTGGGTAACCAGTTCACTAGGTGCTGAGAGTGATCTATGTTGTATTACTTTATTTTGTATATTCTTTTACCATTATTGTTATTTTCCTCTTCTGTTACTGTTCTATTTAACTGTCATTATCTCAACCCACAAGGTGGTTTCCCCCTGACACCTTTTCTCCCTCTTCCCACTATCCTATGGGGGGCCGGAGTGAGTGAGCTGCTGCATGGTCCTAGTTGCTTCCTGGGGTTAAGTCACAACACATTGTTAATTAATATTACAGTACAGAAAACATTTTTATAGAAACAATAAGGGGATACTTCAAGGACAGTTTTAAAATGTTTTTGACAACTGAGATGTATTTGTGCCACAGTTCCTGTTTGATTTATGAGAAAAAGATTTACTTGAAGAGTTAATTATAGCATGTTGGAATCTGGATTCTCATAGTTGGTATTAAATATTTAGATTTAATGCTTCCTTCTAACAAAATCTTCTGGATATGTTGGGTTTTTTTTTTCTTTTTGGTTTGGTTTTGGAATGGCCTGGCAAATTGCATTAAAAAAAAAAGGTTAAAAACTTTGTGTCACCAGTGAAGAGTTTCAGAAATTGTGAGATGCCTTCTTTATAGTGCAAAGGGATTTCTGTGGGACAGATCTGAGGTTTAAGAGACTAATAAGGCTGAGGAAGTTGGTTTGACAAAAGCATAAGGGTTTAGTTGGAACAAATGTATCTTTAGTGCAACCAGGAGAAGTGATGGGTGGGGTTTTTTTTTGCGCCCTCATGATCATTGCAGTACAGATCGCACTTCATCTCTCCAGCTGCCTGGAGGCTTCCATTGCCAAAGACCTTGTTGTAATTGTTCATGTTCTAAATTCTTAAAATCCAACCACAGATAACGTGCATGTTTGGATAAAAGTGGTATTTAGCCCTCTGTAAGGTATCCTTAAATAAAATGTTGATAGATCGATTATTTTTCCAAATTTTTTTATTTGATTTTTATACTTGATGGTTGACAGAATCCATTTCAATTAATAAAAAGATTCTTGTTACAAAAATATTATACTCCTTTGACATCCTCAGAAATAGCAGACATTAATTGAATGTCACAGAAAATACAGAAAATTAAGACTTTTGAGTAGCTGAAGTATGAAAACATACTGAGTTTTTGTACAAGCTCAGTATTTAGCATTCTTACTGTGGCTTTGCTTTTTGGGGTCTTCTTTCCTCCTTTCCAAATTTTTTTACATCACAAGCTTACTTATGACTAAAACACAGGTGAGTATTTCACTCTTCAAATTCTGTAGATTCTATCTATTTTGGTCGCTTTAATACTAGAGAAGTTTATCTAAACTGCAAAGAAATGCTCTTTTCACCGATGCCATCAAATATTTGTAAATATTCCTTCCCCTTCCTCACGCACCACATAATATTTGTCTGTCTAAGGTTTGATTTGTTATTTCAGGTCATTCCTCAAAGCTTGCTTTTTTCCATATTTTCCCTTTCCCTCTTTTGGGGGGGAAAATGGCTGACAACAGCTGTTCCTACTTAATCTGTGAAGATAATCTCACATTTCGAGCAACAGTGTTCATGTGTGAGGTTTATTATGCACTCATAATTTCCAGTGGGTGAATTTAAAATAAGATAATTTTGATTCGGCAGTCATTTGGGAATCTAAGCGTGTCTTTAGGTGGGAAAAGAGGGCAAACATATGCAAACTGCCCATGGGTATAATAACGAGGATAGTGCCAAAAGAAGCAGAAACTTGAGTCTTGCGATTCTTGATGGTAGTTCAGAAGAAAAGATTCTACCCAGTAGTTTAATAGTAGAGAAGGTTTCTTTTCTAGAAAGCTTTATCGAATCAACAGAGGAAAGAAACTGTGCTCTTAGAGGCTCTAGTTCCAGAAAGGGCCATTTTCTGTGCAGACTGTGGTGTTCTTCGAAGAACAATGGAAATTGTTCGAAGAGCGATGGAAACCTTCTGACTAATCGTCTGGCTCCATGATTTCTGTTGTGTGTCTTCCTGCCCTCTCTGCCCTCCTGCCAGAGTTCCCAAAAACTGCCAAGACACATGAAAAGTAAAATGGGAAGTTAACATCAGCAAACTTTGCATTTATCTTGCAAGGAGGGTCTGTGTGCCACCACTTCTGCAATGATGGAAATGTTAGGACTGTTCTGGGGAGAAGAACTCAGGGATAGTTTGATCCGTGATTTAGCTTACATCCAAGCTAGAATAGCGTTTTCAGGAAAGTTCATGCCTCTCTCAAATAAGGGTGAAAAACTGGCGTAATACAATGGTGGAATATTCCAGTTTTAGAGTATAATTTTTGTGACAGTAGTCCTAAGGTACAGGTTTTCGGTTCAGTTACAGAATGCTCCACGAGTGTAAGTGCACTAGTGCTGTAAAAATGATGCAGCACTTTGGTGCCTGTTTGGTTGTCTCATGAAGCTGTGGTCACACTTAGGAGAGAAGAACTTTGTGGCTAACATCTTGGACGTAAGATTCAGCAGGATTGAATTAGACTACCAGACTTTCTGTTTGGTTTTTAGTAACGTAACCTAGTAAGCAAGCTAAAAGCTAGGCATATAAAGATACTGAGGGTAAAATCCAGTAATGAATGTGAGGTGCTGTTATTTTCATCCAGAAAGTCATGTAAGTATGTAGGAAAGTAAGAGTTTAAGCAGCCTATTTCACTTCACAGACCAGTGGTTTTAATCCAGTGAGAATGAACAGGTGTAGAAATGTAAGCAGATAAAGAAAATGAATGACCAGGTAAAAGCGGAAAAGGGCAAAGAAAAAATAGTTTGTGCATAGAATGGTACTGCTTCTCATAGGTTATTTTTGATAGAGGATGTGGTCTGATGCTTGAGTGGTTTCTTTCAAGGATTTTATCCCTGGAACCCATTATACAGTAAAGAAGAGTCTGGAATTTTTGTGTCTAAATGCCTTAAATGACAGATGTGATGGATGCTTATTCTTTTCATAAGGAACAAACGTATAAAGGGTTCAGTGTAATGTCTTGAGTTGTGTTATTTGTGGTACTAATGGCTTTGCAGTTTTTCAAAGCAGCTTTATAGTTCCCAGAATCCTAATGCCAATAAAATTTAACAGAGTTTCTTTGGTTGTTTTAGAGGTGTATTTGATGCTTCTCTCAAAATGGCTGGGTTCTATGGACTCTACACTTGGCTGACTCACACTATATTTGGGATTAACATAGTCTTCATACCATCTGGTAAGAATTTGAACAACTATAATCTATTTATAGGTGATATTACATAATTATTGTACAATATACAACTAGGATTAAATGTTGTTAAGATTAGTGGAAGTTGTTTTTTTTTATAGAACATTAAATCAGAAGCTGGCACCATCAGAATTAGACTTGTAATAGTTAACCTTAGTATGGTTGGTTTGTGCAAATGTCTTAAGACAGTTTCTGATTACGGCGTTAGCTACTTTTTTATCTTAACACCTGAGTCTGTTGATGAACTCAGTTCATGGTGTGAACTGAATGAGTAGCTAGCTATTTGGAATTTTTTTCTTTATTTCCTGTTCTCTATGCAACCTCATTTTTATTTCCTGTTTATTGTTCAGACTCCACTATGAAAATAGTATGAGAAGGTTAATACTTTTGTGATATGCTTTGTGGTTCCAAAGAACTTCTTAGTATTGATTGATTCTTCCAAATTTAATTTACACAACCACACATCTAACTATTCTATGAAGACTGTACAGCTTATCATAATTCTTATTTTCAAAATACTTAGTTCCAACTGTGAATGTATGTAGCACTGCTGAAAACTTATTCCAGGAGGGTTTCAGGATTGCCGTGAGTAGGGTGGAGAGAAGTCCCTGACTGCTCTTACCTCTGTGCCTTGCCTTTTTCTGTTTTCACAACACATCCCCCGCCAGCTATTTCATTTGTCCTCAACTGTTTCTTTTGCTGTCTGTAATTCTTTCTCCCTTCTATTCAGTCCAAGTCTTTGCAGGTTTTAACTTCATTCTGCCTGCCTTGGCTTTTCTTTCTTCCATAGTTGACAGGTGCTGATTTCTCAAGATGCCTAAATGCAGGAACATGTGGTGTCATGAAAATACACGATAGAGGCGGGCTTCTTTTCCTCAGTACTGTTGCCTGACTGTTTACCAGCCTCTGGTTTTCTAGTATTCTTTAATCTTAGCTTTGGAAATGGCTGAATAGTTGTCACTGAAAAATCTTCTCCCCCGTTCCTCTTTTGCCTCTCTTTCCCCAATAATAATAATAATAGTAATTAAAACAAACGTTGTACCTTCATGTATGAGCGAACAGAAGGGGAAGCTATAAAGCAGCAAAATGCAATATAATGGGAAATGGCTGTATTATAAAGTGTAACTGCCTTAAAGGCATTGGTTGTCATTAGACCTACTTAGAAGATAATCATTTGTTTTCTCTCGGCTACATGCAAAATCTTAAAAGTTTTTGCTTTCCAGTTAATGAGACCAAAAAAGAGGAAAAAAAAATTAATTATTTTTGTATTATGTTCATATCTGTTGCATTAAATGAGAATGACAACAGTACTGCATAACTTTAGATTACAATGGGTATTTTCATAAACAGAAGGGTGTGCACATGTGCATACAGAAACACACAAGTCATGGATTTTATATTTGCCTGGTTTCTCACAGTACTGCATACCTTATTATGGTTGACTGCAGGAGATCCAGTAAGTTACAGTGAGACCTCTGCTTGTATATTTTCTTACACACAGTTGCTAATTTGTAGTTATGCAGGAGTTTGAAATGTGCATGATTGATATAACTGTAAATTTTTCTGAATTGGTGCTTCTTTTGGAAGTAACTCTTTGAGACACAGTTGGTGAAGCTTTTCTGTATGGGGAATAGTGTCATTTTCTTTTTTCCCTAAACCACAGCAACAAAACTCCAAAAGCCACATAATGCACTTACTTCTTCAGTGTCTTATATACCACAGCTGATAGGAGTGGGGACTACCGGTGTGGCAAAAGCGTCAGAATTTAACAGTAGATATATTTGTGAAATATGTTTTCAGGTCTTTTTCTCACCTCTTTTTCTGTATGCTCTAGCATTAGCAGCAATCCTTGGAGCAGTGCCATTTCTGGGGACATACTGGGCAGCCATCCCTGCAGTCCTAGATTTGTGGCTTGTGCAAGGACAGGGATGCAAAGCCATTTTGCTCTTGGTTTTTCACCTTTTGCCAACCTATTTTGTAGACACAGCAATTTATTCAGATATATCAGGGTAAGTACATTAGAAAAGACTTTTTAAAATTAGTGTTGTAAAAATGCTTAATGATCATTGCTGTCTGTAATTAAACTTACTTTTCTGAAGCATGCAGAACAGTATCTTCAAGCACAGGAATAGGTGTAGTGATACCACCTCATAGTAAGAAGTCTTACTGGCCTAAGTGCCTTTACTTTCCCAGGCTTCTTTTCTATGAACTCTGTCACTTCAGAGGTCTTAAACTTGTTCTCAAGCTCAGCAAAATCAACTGTTCTGATTCCTAAAGTGTTGTCTTTGCTATTTATCTAATCATTGACTAAAGATGTGTAGCATTTTCCTTTACATCATCTAATGCCATATGATGCTGCAGAACAAACGAGATCTATGAGCTTATTGGGGATCTGGAAAAAATACTTTAATTTTTCAGAATAAATTGTGAAAATATTGAGGATTTTTTTGAAGGCAGCCTTTGTGTTATGTCACCATACCCCAGTGTAAAAATCTATTGATTATGGGATGATCTTTAAATGTGTTGAGACGGATGAAATTGCGAAACTGAAGATAGGTTCCTACTGAGACAGTAGCCAGTGCTGTTTTCCTGTTGTGGGTGGTTGGCACAGATTCCTTGAAAAATCTTGCTAGGTGTTTGGCTGCCTCTATTGACTTGAAATGTCTCCTGATTTCAGCTTTAAGTTTGTACACAGAGAAACAAACTCTAGACTATGGAGACAAAGACAACATCTGCAGTTGTATCTGGAGTGGAACTGAAATGTCCACTGACAGTTTCTGCTGCTGAAATATCTAGTGAATCCCTTCATGCAATTTAGATCAGAGATAAAGCAGCGCTGTTCAACAGAGCTGGCAAAGATATGAACTGTCAAGTTCCACATGTACAAGACATGTTTACAGCCATGTACAAGATAGATATAAAGTTGTACGCCTCTAGTCACTGCTTCAGTGCTGATCATCAGAAACAATCCTAGTAAACTGTTTGAATTCAGAACTTCATGGTCCAGACTTAGGTACATGCTGGTACTAGTTCCTCATTTGTGCTGGTTTTTATTATAGTGGAGTTAATGTAAAATAAAGAAATTTAGTGTTTCAGTTCTGTGTTAAGATAGAAATTAATATTTTCGTTCACCAAATATAATTACACTGAACACAGAGAACTGAAGGATAATATGCACAATATTAAAAATTATTTTCATAGACTGTGGCACTAGTTAGTTTGCATTAATTAGAGCTAACAGATGAAGTATAATAAAATTACGATTTTTTTCCAGCAATAAATTGTGGATAAATTTAAGGCTAGTAGCTATTTAACCAGCCAGTATTTCTTCTACTTATTAGAATTTTTTTTTTTTTTGACTGTAGGGGATGCAGGCTCTGTTTACTGTCCAGAAAATATATGTGGCAGGAATAGATTTTCTGATGGCGGAGCAAAACTGTATTCTTCCCATTAAATAGAACAGTAAGCATCATGCTGTCTTGCAGATTAGATTAAATCTATTTGAAATAGCTGTAATTAGGTTATGCAGGGTTTTCCAAATGCATTAAATTTATACTGTAGTTCTATTTCATCAGGTGATGAAATAGGCAGCAACTGGCAGAACTCTAAACTGACTAGCTTGTATTTTCACTTCATTACACTCAGAATTCAGAACAGCTTCCTGAAAATCGGGTACCAAGTTTCAACTGTAGTTTTTCTTATATAATTCCATATTGCCATCGTTATTTTAGCTATAAAGATTAAGCATGATGAGTGGGCTTTGTGTAAATGCTGTTGATAGGATTCGTGTTGTGTATCTGAACTGAAACATGGAAAAGAAATCCGGAATGGCTTACTTGTTGCTATAATATCAAAAATGCAGCTTATCAAAAGCTCCATTGGCCTTAACTTTCCAGTAAATATTAATCTGCTCATAGAAATCTGGTTTTGTTTTTTATCTGAAAACATTAAAAGCTAATGATTACAAATGCTCAGTCTGAGAGGTTGTTTTGTGACAAAATGAGAGGACATGACTGTTTATTTAAAGAATATAGGGTAATTATTCTTTGAAAGATGCAGTGCAAGTTGTTATCATCGTGTAAATTAATGCCTTTGCTCAGGGTCGCTCATAGTACGTGTTGGTAGTTGTCTTGAAATTGAACAGTTCTTGACCATAAAGAACAAACATTTTTTGTAATCAATCATCTTTCCATTTTCAAAATGGAAATGTTTTTGCCATTGACTCCTGCAGACATTCCTTAGCAGATGTCTATAAAGTAGCTACTCCACTGTGGGTATTACCAGCGTTATAGGCTATAAAACATTGTTTGATCTGTTGTGCAAATAGAGTGCAGAATACAGCTTGGAATATTTGTGCAGTCATTCAAACAGCAATTTATAGTGTAAATATGGGTATCTATAGCTATCTGTATCATTTTCTACGCTAAACAAAACTTTATGATTAATTCACATTTCATAATTGATAGTATTGTTGTTTGTTGTTCTTAATTTAATTTTATTCTGCTTGTGCCATAATTCCAGAGGCGGTCATCCTTACCTGACAGGTCTTGCGGTAGCTGGTGGAGCATATTACCTGGGACTGGAAGGAGCCATCATAGGACCAATTCTACTTTGTATACTTGTGGTTGCTTCCAACATATATAGTGCCATGTTGGTGAGTCCAACAAATTCAGTGCCCACCCCATCACAAGCAGCGTGGCCATTACAGATTTACCGGTAAGTTATACATGTATGCATTATGTTCGTACATGGCTCAGTGGATGTATGCATAGGTATAGAGAATGTGTGCATGAGTTTTATATATGAGTGCGCGCACACATGCATATTGAAGTATTTGGAGAGGATTCAGCTATCCTATATTCCAGAAATAAAAATTATGCTAAAGTAAAATACTCACTGGAACTTGTAAACTTGGAAGTGTTTGTTTAAAGTCTCTCAGCTTCTTACAGAAGGCTCTTTTAGAAAATTCACTGGTAATATTTTTGTATCCTATAACTTATGTGTTGCCGTTGTGCTAGGAGATGATTGAACATCCTTTTTTCTGTGTAAAACTACTATTCATGGATATCTAATAGTCAGTGTTCATTGCCCTTAATTAGAGGCCTGCCTGCAAATACTGCATTTTTATGTGTTAGTGTACAATACTGCAAAATATAAATAAACATACGTGAATTTAAAAAATGAGATAACATTATATGCCATTATCCAATTAAAAGTATGGTCTTTTAATTATTTTAACAGATTAATCATCTGTTTATTGAAGTTACTGAATGTGGAATATAGAAATGTATCTTTAAACTCTACAGTTAAGGAATGGGATGAATAAACTCCTAATTGAATACTTAATTAGAGTTGGAAACCATATTGTAAGGTTATTAATGACAGTGGCCATTCTAATGTCTCTACTGTCTTGTTCAATTACATAGGTTAGCTCATTATATGTATATCTTAAAGAGAATTCTGTGCTTGTCAGAAACAATCCTTTACTTCATTCACATGAATAATGTTGTCATCTTTCATATGGGTACTTGGGAGAAAAAGCACTAATTGGACCTGTCTGTAGTCTCTGACTTGTAGAAGTTATGTTCTAAGACTTTCTGTGTATGCCACAGATAGAGCTTCCCACAGTACGCACAAGAACTTGCATGTGTGTTTGTTTCCTGTTTCATTTGTAGGAAACTAGTTATTTGTAATTATTTGACAGATTTGAGTCTTGCTTTTATTTTCCTCCCTTGCCCCCCCAGGTCATCTAGAGAGAGTCCCGAGGAGATCAAAACAGCTGCAGAGTGATGAAGGTGCTGTGCCGCACATATTCAACGTGAGAGAATCGCTGTCTTCTGTCTTGAGTTCACAACAGCCATGGCCTTCTGTCCTTCTCCAGCTGTGCCTAGGGGCAGCTCACAGGGAAGCATAGCTTGGGTTTTAGGAGAAGCCACTTCTCGAACATCTGCTGGCCTTACATTGTTGTGCACTTTGCCTCTTCGAGAGAGAATGTCTACTTCCCATGGCTTTACATACTAACACACGGTTCAACTGCCTTGTTGCACACCTTGAAGACCTTCTGTCTTTATAAAAAGAACGGTTAAGAGGACAGGTATAATCCACTGGAGTCATTATCTTATCTGCTGAAATGACTAACTTGGCATTTATTTATTGGGTTATTTGTGTTATTAAATTGTAGTAGCTTTAAAGAAAGCTAATTCCAAAATATTTATTCTCAGTTAATATGGTGGCAAAAAAAGGTGTAAACCACTCATGGTTAAATGAAAGTAGAATATAATTGTTTGCTGCTCCTTGAAGTATTTCTTCAGAGGGTTTGACCATCACCTGTAACTTATAATAACACCTGAATCTTATCCTCTTATACTGAAAACATTGAAATTTAATGTTGTAGGAGACTAGTATTTCTAGTATCTTCCTGAAATTAGTAGACATGCAAATTGTTAAATGTGGTGGTTCCTCATACTCAAATACGAGGACTTGTTTACAGTTTAATCTTGCCCTCATTTGCAGTGAACTCTGATAGTATTTTGCTGTTTACCCACCATCCCAGTAGAACCACCTTGTCAACTACATTTAGTCAAAGGCCTCGAGTGTTTTCAGGCAAAGGTAATGTACGATTGTCATGTCTACTTCCAGTAATAGGAAGTTGAATGGGGATTGTTAAATGTTGGTTTTCAAGTGCTGTTGTTGAGTTCAGTTAACTTTGCAAACAAATCTAACTTTTTTTCCAAAGAGGAATGGGAGAGAGCATGGATTTTGTTTTAGTTTAGTTTGGTTTTTTCCCCCTGTAAGCCTCTGGCCAAATATCTTACTAAGATATAAGATATATCTTCTATACTAAGATATATCTTAATAATAAACAGTTCTTAAATTCCTGAAATGGTGTCTTGCCTAGGTCACAGCATCAAACTGCTCTTCTGTTTTTCTTCCATACATAGTTTTGCTTAAATTGCAGTTTTGGTGGCAATTAAGGCCTTTTGTATTGATTGTTGAAATATTTTGACACAATGGATCTGTATAAACGGAGCCTTTTTATAAACAGGAAGTGGGTTTTTTTGGTAGAAATTTCATACTTGAACAACTTTTCCACAAATACATTGAGGCCCTAGGTACAAAGTAGCAGATGCATATGCTTAACCAAAGAACCACCTTTCAGTAACTACCCTTGAATTTATTTCAGAGTTTGACTGATAATGAGTTATACAAAATACAGGCATGCTTTGTATTTATTGTTGGAAGAAAAATCTGTTCCTATCTAGGGATAAGGATATCTAAGATTTGTGTACAAACAGCTCTCAGTAAGTTAACTGTTTGTTTTACTTGAGTTGCAGAAGTGCTGATAGATTTGGAAGGCTCCTATTTTCGTGAGATTGCATGTATTTTTACATTGTTTCTAAAACCACATTGCCATAGAAAGTGATTGGAAAGTACTCTGATACTACGCCCTGGTATAGGTTTGCAATAAACAGGCTGCCTGGTAAGACACAAATCGCCCCCTCCCCCGATTCTCGAAATTAGCTGCTGCAATTTTACTGGTGAAATTTTATGCTTAAATGGGGGGGCTTCAAACATGCTGGTTTTGCACTTGCAAACTTGCAGGTATGTGGAGGACAGACTCGGGTGTAAATTAGTGGTTTGACTCAAGTTCATTGAAATACGGAAACATCCTATTTAATATTTTTAATACTGAAAGATCTACACATCAGTTCCAACTAACTGAATAGGAAGGATATATTGCTTGAATTGAGTAACAATCCTGTGTTTTAATTTCTTTGGTTTTGTGGATCACATAAAAGCTTCAACGAAACACATTTTTATAATTGTTGCTGGCTGGAGTGGAGGATGACAAAGAACCTGAGGCTGTCCCTAAGTGTTCCCGCAATGTTCTAACCAGTTCGAATGAGACTGCTGTGATACTTGGAAAACTTCTTTGTTACGTCACTTTTTTAATTCGGAATTTTGCACTGAAATGTTGTGTTCTCGTTACTGCATTTAAAGAAGATTACTAGCCAGAAATATGCATCTTTCATGTATTTCCAGTTTTCCATTGGTCTTCTTTACTCACTGGTCAAGACATTCTATCGTCCACATTTGCTATCCCAGTTATTTCTGAGACAATCTTTCAGATTCCTATGGTACTCAGCATAGTCATTATAGAGTCATTATAGAGCATTCTTTTGGGTTTTTTTAATTTTTCCTATTCTCCCTCCCCCTTAACCTGTCTTCCTTAGATCAAAGAAGGATCTCTGCTGTGAAGATTAAAATGGCATTTCAGATGCAGTTATCTTCAAAAATGTCGTATCAGTAAAATCAGCTGAGAAGATATGTTGTTATTTTGAAATGTTCTTTTCCCAAGGTGAAGAGAAATCATTTTTTGAAGAGAATTTATATGTGGTGTGGTCTTGTTAGTTGGACCTGCTTTTAAATGAGGCTTCATATTGATACTTCCTGTTTCAAATTCAGCTAAGACTTGCCATGAACAACCACCACTAGTACAGTCTTTCTCAGTAAATGTAGCTTAAAGAGCACGTGCTGTGTGCCATGCCTGATCGAGGAAAGAATTGTATGGTTCAGTGGTGGTACAGTAAGACTATACTGCCAAAAAGAAAAGAAAAAAAAAAAGAAACAAAACCTCCAATAATACCTTCTTAGAATATGAAATGTTCACTGAATTTGGCCATGCTTAAGAAGAAAAATGACCAAAACACCACCCTATGAAAAAGCATACCTTGATTATTGGTTTGTTGTTAGTATGCAATTACCAGTAGAAATAGAAAAACTTGTCCTTGCATATTTAAAAGTCCATATTCTTTTCTAAAAAGACTCAACCTTTTTAAGAACAGTTTAGTTTAGATCAGTCTCACATTCATGTGAAAATAATCAAACTGGTCATTTTGATTTCTGATCATTGTAACATATCAGTTCCTGACTATATTGCCTCATCTGCAAAAGCAAGCAGCAGCTCCATGGGATAAGCTTTAAATGGCTTGTGTGTTGTTCCTCCCCCCAAAGAAGAAGAAAAGGGGGAAGCAAAACTCCTCAGACGCTGTCTTCTGTAGTGGCATTAAACTGATTAAACTGCAGTTTTCTTAGGAGAGACCATCTTTTTAATAATGCTTGTAGGCACTAAGTTGATGGTCCTTAGCTTCACTGTAAACAGTCATTCCAGGAGCAGGTATTTACTTCTATTTAGTACATTTAGTATTCAGTTTGAACAAAACCAATTTAGAATTCAGAGGAGAATGCTTGTAGTAAACCAAGACAGTGTGGTCTCATGGTATTGTAAAATACAACTGTGCTGTTTTTTATCATTCTCTTCTAGCAAATTAGTCTTGTTGCAAATAAGCGTAGTGCCAAAAGGGCTAGTGGTAACTGTTTCTTCCGCTAAGTGAGCCCTTCCTCCCCATCCTGTGCTGTAGCAGAGCTAGCAGAAGTGAATGCGTGCCAGTTCACAGCCCAGCATGTTAAATTCAGCATGTTAAATTCAGGTCACTGTAAATATTGGCTTAATTGAATACATGAAGCAACAAACTGCACTGGGCCAGAATCTGGCACGCGTTCATTTTGCCAGCCTTACTACAATATGGTGACTTTCAGCACAGATGCACCATTACTGCTCCAGTTGGGAGCAGTAATGACTTATTTTGAAAGACTGCTTTTTTTACAAAAAAAAAAAAAACACCCAATAAAAAAGATTAGCATTATAGTCATATATACAATATACATTTTTCAGAAATTGAGTTGATACCCTCGTATCTGATAATAGAGACAGCAACCAGGTATTTCCACGTGCAATGGTTTGTATTTCCAGCTCATGTAGGGTACGTCTAATTTCAACAACTCTGTGGCTTCTTCTCAGGACTATGGGACTTTGGTGAAGAAGATATACTTAGGTGTGTTTTTTGTCAGTGATTATTGGGTTAGGAAATCCATAATCTACTTAATTAAATAAAATAAGAAAAAAGCATTGTGTAGGGAAAATCGGATGCTGTCTCCAGTATTATATATTGTGGGTACCAGTGTAACTTCTGAAATAGGTGTGTGGCTGCCATGTTAAACATTTCTTTTTGTTTTTTCATAAAGCCTGAAAATACAAAACTGGATAAAATTGTTTCCCAGTAAAAGCAGCAGCAGAATTACTATGCTGATGATCCCTAGTACTGGTGATAGAATTCTGCAAAGAGCGTGCTGCCTTTCCTACGGGTCTGATATACTAAGGACGGGAAAATACCATTATTCTACTGAGACTCTATGGCTTCACACCAGCGGTAGAAGATGCTCCCGCAATTGCCTTTATTCAGACATTGTGTTCATATCGTATTGGCTTAAGTTTGTCACTACAGATAAATGCCACCTTTATGGACACTACATCTGGAAGCAGCTACAACTTCCTTCAGAAGGTGCTGAAAGCTGTTGGGATTGGAGTTAGTATTCATTATATTTAATGATGGAGGTACCATTCTTCTAGAGATGCAGTTGTTCACCTTGAAGTTTGCAATTTTACAAGAGAAAATTTGTTTCCCAATTAAATAGTCTTTATTGAGT
The DNA here is from genome assembly GCA_025774025.1 of Xenus cinereus. Lineage (NCBI taxonomy): Eukaryota > Metazoa > Chordata > Aves > Charadriiformes > Scolopacidae > Xenus > Xenus cinereus. The sequence continues at coordinate 91,267,421 of JAOXJK010000012.1, read as the reverse complement.
GACAGCTGGCATCTCTTAAATCCATGGATGCATCATCTTTATAAACTCTATCTTGGCTTGTGTTTCATAGGGTTTCTCCTTACTACTATTGCCTATGCTTTTTGGTGAAGCATGCTTTAGAAATTCCCTTCTTACTTCTATTTCTACAAAGCTAGAATTTCCTAAAATTCTTAACAAATGTTAGGGAGGTTTTATCTTTAACCTGATACTGTTCGTCTTTCACTTTTAGGAAAATAACTTACGCTTTATGGTAAAACTCTCCAAAATTGCTTTCAAGTGCTAAAATTGGAAATAAATAAAAAAAAAATTGCAAGGGTGGAAAATTAATTTGGTATTTTGAAACCAGAAACAGTGCCAGAAGTGACAAGAGTATTCAGGGATTCTACATTGGGTTTCTAAATGTATATATTGATATACAGCATTATATGAATACGAGCAGTATCTGTACTATTCAGACTTCAAAATTTTGTCTTACCTTTTTTTTTTTAAAGATATCTGAGAACAAAATAGTACCTGTATATAGTGAAAACAAGCCACATTTTCTAGAATTAATGTTTACTTGATAAACATCAGGGAAGAGCCAAGCAAATACTGATAGGGTGACTAGAACTGTTTTGTTGTAGTTAATATAAAATTGGGGAAAGCTGTTCTTCCTTCTAGTAACCCATTGCTAAGAGATTACTGCACACGTACACTAAAGAGCTGCCAAAACTGATAGGTCATGAAATGTGTCTCTTTCGTTCCCCCATCTCTTAACCTCTCCCACACCTCATCTGATACCTTGGTTTGAGTCTGGTTTAGTAAATGAGAGTATTGCTTCATCCTCTTTTGGGATCCATTCCAGAACCTGAAGGGCACGCTTTGAATGTCCATACTGAAATAGCATGTCCAATTCAGGAAGGAATTGCTAATTGGCAAGTAAATGCATCCTTGATGTGCTCGGCACATGGATAGACTTGGACAAACATAATTTATGTTGCTTGGAATTAGAGATTATTCTTTGACCGTAGCACTATTTAGTGACACCAAAGCTAGGTTTGAGTTGGAAGCAGGGCATGTTTACTTGCAGCAAGATGCATTTGCTAGCTAAGAAAGGCAGAGTGAGTGCTCTAGCGTCTGTGTATGTATCCGAAGAATTTTCAATGTGATGGTTTTCAAGCAAGAATGTTGATTTCTTTTCCTAGCCTCACTTTTTGTCACTTGACTGTTGTGTACAATGATCCAATGAGGACCTAAAGGCAGAGTAAGTTTTCATGGCATTGGTGTAGGTTGAATGTAAGAGGCATCACAAAGCTAGAAAGTAGCCACAGACCAAAAGTTCACTAAGCTTAAGAATTAACTTTGAGGCCGTAAAGTTGGAAAAACAAAATCCAATTTTTTGGCCTTCTTTCTGCCAGTCTCAGCCCAAAATTGAAACTTTTTCAAGAAGTATCAGTAAAAAATACTTTTGTGTATGTAGACCAATGTGTTCAATTTCCAGTGTCATCACTGATATATTCTATACGCATACAATTTGTTCAGATTGTTACCTTTAAAAACAAATCTTCTATGCTTCAGTGATGGTTGGAAACCAACTTTTTATACTAATAGTTAGGTGTTTACCTATATATCTATGTTAACTAGTGTTTGATGTTTTGGTTGGAAGACTAGGGAAGTGGTTTTTTTTTTCCCTTTGGTAAATTTCACCAAACCAAATCCAAAGAAACTTTTGACATTGGGTCCTAAGACTGGCTAGACCCTACTCAAACCTAACAGTAGATCTTTTGCATTACAGAGTGCGGGTTGCTCTAAAGTGTGCATTCCTAACCAGAACCCGCGGGGCTTTGGAGCAATAACTTCTATTGTCAACACAAATTTTATCTGTAACTGTACCTGTCGTACATCTTCAGAATGGAACTGTGTTCAAAACTCATGTTACCATAATTGGTTTTGGTACAGTACCTGGTTTTGCATGTATAGTATTAAAAATATAATCCTTGTGTCCATCTGTGGCAGAAAAACACATGTGAGTTAAGATTGAGAAGTACTTGTGTAGACTGCAGAGGTATCCAGATAATTTTGATTGTATGCACCAGTCCTCTTCCTAATAAAAAAAGTTTTTTTGTAGCAGGTTTAAGAAGCTTTTAACTTAATATTGTATTCACACTGCAGTCCTTTGTAAGCACAGAATGGTTAATATATTTTGAAATAAAATGCTGTTAATGTAAAGAAAATTGTTTGATTTGAATGATGGGGTCTTTGGAATAAGCCACCAAGGCATCCGTTAATCTGGTAAAATAACAGGTTTGCTGGAGACAAAGTACAAAAATGGCAGTGGATCTGCAGTCCCTGAGCGTAACTTCATTTCGCTGAGAGAAGCGGTACTTACTTTTGTTTTTTCCTTCACTTTTTCCACGGGATAAGGAAGGACGTGTGCCTCAGCAGTAACTATGGCTCAGCTGACATCTGGCAATCGCTGCACTGCCTGCAGTCACACAGCCACGCATCCAGCCCTACACAAGCGTACGTTCACCAGCTGTAGGTAATTCCAGTTAGTTCCATTATGGCTTACTCTCTGAAATAAAAATGGTTGTTTAATGTCTAAGCATAATTTTGGATCATTCTATTGACTATAAGGCAAAAGTGATCAAATCCTCCCTGCATGACTTTTTAAAAGAGAGATGGCTGATGTTCCGCTTCTCATCCCTCTCACTGTTCTGTGACCAGACTCATTGCTTTGAAGTAATTCATATTGCACAGTCAATTTTAGCTAATATCTCTGCCCTTCTCTGAAGGGATCAAAGCCTTGTTTAGAGCATACAAGGGGGTTAACAATTGATGCTAGTAACATGATTTTTTTTTTTTTTTGAATTGGGGCAAGACTTAAAGATGCTCAGAATTTTTTGAGTTAGAACCAAGACAAGTGCATCTGTAATCAGGCAGCCCAAAGCATGTGCACTTCTGTGAGAAATCCTTAGCTCTCATTTGGGTTTTTTAGTGGTTATAATGTGCAGATACAGTGTTTGTTTTTATTAAGAGAAAGTAAGTAGTTCTGTTCAGCAGCTGTAGCAGATAAAGCTTTATGAGGATGTAGGACCGTGAAGCAGACTATTTGTTCAGTCTCAACTGTTCCTTCAAAGTAGTTGAGGAGTTATACGTCCAACATAGTTTAATTAATATTTTGGGGGTGGGAGGGCAGAGAACTTGAAAGAGTTATCAGGCAGATGCATAGGCCAAAAATGCGCTGAAAGAAATATGGTACTGATGTATTTTGAGCTTGACTAGAGATATAATTTAAAAGATAATTGTTTCATTTTAAGAAGTCATTATCACTTCCAAACTGTGAATTTACTCTTTGGAGAATTCACTTGGCTTGTTAATCTAAGCGAAGATTTTCTGGTACAGTAATTTATACTGTAATAGATTTCCTTGGAGATTAATTTCTCTCTCATGCTGATGACCTTTTTTTTTAAAAAATACCACTCGTCTTTTAACCTCAAAACAGTCAGCTTTGCCTACTCAGAACCAAAGTGTTTGTTACAATGCCCCTGTTGCTTTTGAGGAGGATGTGCACTGAATATATGCAAGCCTCTGAAGGCTTTATACTTTCTCCATTCCCTCCTCAGTTCTGCTTGTTGCAAATTGTTTAATGTTAAAAATTAATTGCCTGGGAAGGGGTAGCAAAAGCTCTTCCATCAGATGGTTTCAGCTGTTAGCATATGTGAGAAGAAATCTATGGCAAGTAGCTGGTTGCTACTTGCAAGGTAAATAAGTTGGGTTTTTGGGACTGGTGGTAACTAAAACTGGAAGAGTAGCCTTTACCACATACTGCTTTTTTTCATGCATTTTGAAATAATTGTTGTATGTGTTATAAATCAGAACAAAATTTTATCTTATGTTGGCTTCTAATTTTTTTTTCAAAATTTTTCAGGATGAGTAGGGACACATGAATTTCCCTTTTTAATGAGGCCAAAGCAAACAACTGGCAATGTCTGCCTGTATCAAAATGCACTCTCTTGTACTTCCATGGACGTTTATGCCTATGTACGCTCAAAGCATGTAGTTCAGGAGTATTTATTTTGAGTAGACTGATGACGGTAAGAGACAGTTTTATCTTTTCCTAGATAGTGAATAGACAGAGCCAATGCCTTCTATTTGAAAAATCAGGTTGAAACTTTCACTGAAGACTGGTAAACTTGCCAAAGATTCCTTTCAACTGTTTTTGTTCTTACTGCTTCAGAAGTCTGTACTGATACACTTAAGTTTTGCTTTGTAATTGATCAGCACTGAAAAGTAATACTTGGTAAGATTTTTTTATTATTATTACTTTTTAATCTCCTGAACATTGAAGTCCCTCATTCACAAGGCAATTGCAGTCTTTCGGGTTTACCACTCATTAAAATAGCAATTGGTATTTTGAGAAAAAAAATACCCTAGACATTAAAGTATATCTAGTTGACATAAATTCAAACACACAATGAAAACAAAGAAAATAGTATGAAGAATGAAAGCAGTTCAGAAAAACATCTAGATGTTATCTGGAGGTGCACTATGCAACTGAAATATATAATGTAATCCTAACATATCAAATGTAAACAGAATTGAGCTTCCATATGAAACATTAAGTTTATTCTTACCTTTGACTGAAGGATGTTGAAATCTTTTGACGTAGCTTTGTATCAAACAGCAGTTTTCTTCTCCTGTCTCAAATCAGAAGCTACTCTGTGCTAATTACTTTTCACAAGGACATTCACGTTTCACGTGGTAGCAAGTAGTTCCTCTTTTTTTTTCTTTATATGAGGTAATGTTTGAAATTCTAGTAATGCTACCATTATTTGTGCTGTGGTGGACCCTGATGACTTCTTTGAGGATACAGGTCCACTTCCCTGAGGTTCTGAGCATGCACACTCGCAAGTGTTTTTTTGTCAAGCTGCTGGATGCGAGGTGGTTTAAGGAAGACACAAGAAGGAGGTTTAGCAGGTTTGCAGTGACAGGAAACAGCTAATTCATGGCTCTGCTCAACTAAAGAGAGGGGTGTTTTTCTGAAAGTTACTGATTTGGTGGCTGCAGAGGAGCGCGTAGCCTCGTGTAGGACTGAAACTATCTTAAGCAAGCAAACTCCCAACTGTTCTAGGTCCTTCAGAGCTCTGACTGGCAATGTGTTGCATGGGTTTCTGCTGCCTTGGAGCAGAGAAGAGCAGAGAAAGAGCGGATGGGAGCCATGAAGCAAAGGAATAATCTATTTTTCGTTTCCCAAACTCCCTTACTGATCTCTTAGGCTCCTTTGTGCTCTTAATCTGAGCCATGTCCCCAGTGCTAAGAGTAGAATAAGCTTGAGTACAGGTGTGTAGGACTGGAGCACAGTACCGAAGTGCAGTGGGAATAAAAGAGTATGCAAGAGTAGCACTAAGACCAGGCTGCGTATCTAGAAATGCCTGTAAGCCACCACAATTATTGGAAGCTCCTTAGAGAGACGTTGCCCTCACTGTCACCCCGTCCAAAATGTGTATGACCACATGCAATAGAGCTGATGGTCTGCCTGGCAGGAATTCTGCATCTGTGCCCTGTGCAACACCCAACCAAAGTGATGTATACTAGATTCTTCCACTGTTTCTATACAATTCTTTGTGTTGAAGTAATAGCTATAAAACCCCTCCATCCATTCCCTCAGCTAGTTCCTTCTCCCTTCAGTATAACTCAGTTTTAAAGACTGAAGACATTTGGAATGCATAAAGGTGAAAGCTGGGGTCCAGGTATGTACCAACAACTCCATGGGGTGGGTTTTGTGTTTTTTTGTTTGGTTTGTGGTTTGGTTTTTTTTCTTGTAGACCTAGAACTGCACGCACTTGCATTATTGGTTCCCAGGTGGAATCAAATCCTTATGCCTTAGATAACTAAAACAGGCTCCTTGCTTCGATTTTGCCTTCCTTACCACAATCTAATCTTTTTTATTAATAAAAAATAAAAACAGAATTATCTTGGGCAAACACCTGCTTTTGTTTACTTAAGAAGATGAACAGGAGAGCAAAGACCATTGTGACCAAACTTGTAAGAACCTTTGGTGCTTTCATAATTTGTTGATAAGTATCTTTTAGCTGAAGTTGCCTGACAAGTTTTAGGGAAAATCGCACATAATCTTGACTGGCCTGACTTCAGGCCGCCTTGGTTGTTTTTTTGTTTAATTGAAAGCCTTTGTATGACCCTCCTAAGCAGCGGTGCTGTTGCTGGCTACACACTGCGATTGCTCTAAGCACTGGAGAGAGTTTATGTTGCAAGCTTTGCATCTTACTCTGTGTTTCCCAGTTTTCCAAAGGAATAAAATTCTCTTCATTGTCAGGGCAGTGAATGTAATTGGAGTTGTTTAGAAAAGGCATACTTTGATAATTTTGGCTTGTTTGAGCTTTAGCAGTTTCTTGGGGCATACACGCTTATGCTGGTGAGTTAAATTTGCTGCCCCCGGTCTGGGATTATGGACTGAAAGGCTAAGAGCATTTGATAGGGAGATTTGGAAATTAATGCCTAACTAACAGTACAAACAGGTTAATGATTGCCAAATTAACAAGAAGCATTGTGGCAAAGAAGTATTTCCGCATAGTTCTCTTCTGCCTGTGTTTTATCTGCTGTTTAAATTATTCATCTTTTCTAAGATGCCACAGTCAATGAGTTGTAATTATGCGTATGTTTATAAGTACTACTTAAGGGACACTTTATCCAGGTAGGTTTATTGAACTAGGGAGATTTTCAAGAAAAGAAATACCCTCATACCATTAGAACTCAAATTAATGGTGGCAAAGTTAGGAGATGGCAGCCCTGTCAGCCAGAACCATCCCAGGGATTTTAGTGTTGGACTGATGACAGGAAGGATTGATAGCCTAAATGCCAAGGTGGGTGTGAAGGCATAGCAGTTCCTGAGCAGTGTCCATGTGCAGGTTACAAGTCTGTGGATCTCCAAAAATAGCACCAAATAGTTGAGTAGTACTGATTGATAATTAAAGGGTAACTTCATTATTTTATGTTTGCTGGTTGCAAGTTTGCTGCAGTATTTTGAGACAATGGGGATATCAGTCTTGCAGTGAGAACAGTATGATGCTCCAAGAGGACTTTATGGTATGGACTTCTAAGATTTTGCTTAAATGTGATGCATTTCAAAAAACCAGTCTGTACAATTCAGAAAGGGAATCTAGAACTGATTTTTATCAAATGAAATAGTTGCTTATATCCCTGTCAAAGAAAGGTCCTAAAAAAAATCATCTTTCCCTGAGGTGTTCTGGAACTTTTTTGTGGTCCAGACAGTTTGCTTCCACTCATTTCAATTCAGCCACATAAAAATCACAGCTTCCTTTTCAGATGTCTGAGTCAAAGCCTATAACCAGTATATAACCCCATCAGGAGGCAGCAATGTCAGACTTTCTTTATATATTTTTTTGTCTTTAAGTTAATAATCTACAGAATCTTTCAAAGAGTGAAGAGCAAGGCTGCTGGCTTGCATCAAATGCTGGTTTTGTTGTAGCCTTTCAAGAACCGAGACAGTGGCAGAGGTATTCAGAAGCTTACACACTAGGAAAGTCAAATATTTTCTTGTATGCTTCTCGGTGGTCTGTAACTGACGTACTAAGTTATTTCTTTGCTTTATAAAATATAGTTAGTAGATAGTTGTAGCTGGACGGTCACTGCTGTACTATTCCAATCATTCTAGCGGTGGTTAGGCTACTCCCATTTTTTGATACACCCTAACAAACCGTAAGCTGCCTGTATGCTATAAAGCCAATTTCTCTGTGGAGATTTGAACTAAAGATTTTTTTGTCACAAGGATGACATAAATTTTATTTTCTCTTCAGAGTATTGCCAATTATTGCAAATTGATGAAGTCTTATATGTTTTCCTAGCCATATTTATCTAAGAAAATGCCAGCCTTATGCCTATGCCTAATTAAACTATGGAGATGGCAATTAATTTGAACTCTGCTTACCATCACCACTGGTTTTCAAGCATTAAAAAGCTTGCCTTCAAAGCACTTCTGGTCTCTTAGGAGAGCAAATCAATGTCCTGTGGTGACAAAAAATTCCATTATATTTCATTTTCTGGTAAGAATAAACTGGCTTGCACTGGTAGTTATTCAGTGGCTAAGCAAAAATTTCTCAGTACCTGTGGAAGAACATCATGTTTGCCTGAGCACTTTCAAATGTTGCTCCTCTCTTTATCTCTCAGGAATAAATATTTGAAGAAAATGATTTTGAGGTTAAGTTCTCCCAGCTGGGAAAAATCCACCATACCTGTGGCCACTGAGTAAAGACACTTCTTTCTAGATAAAGCAGCTTATTTCTACAGTTATGTCCTATCTTTTGAAGTAGAAGTGCTCTAAATGTTCATATGAATTAAATAAAATATGAAAAAAAAAAAATTCTTTGGCTAAACTGAAATGATCCTTTGATAAATGGGATTCCTGTCTTCCGGGCAGTCATGCACATGGCAGGTCTTGCCTAAGGAAATACTTTTATTTTGATTGACCATGAAGAATTTTGTTGTCCTGGTAGACTCCTGTGAGAGCTGACAAACACAATTTCAAAATAACATCAAGATGAAAAAATTGGTAACACACATGAAAACTGGATGGATTATACACTAGTCAAGTGACTGTAGAAAGCGTAAGTGAGAATACTTGTTCTAGAAAGCATTGCAGTAGGCTCCTGTGAAAAATTGCTCTTGGTCGATCACAATGATGTATATCAAGATATGAAGAAAAACTAATTATTTGGATGCTAAATGTAATCACTCTCACTATTTGCCAAGACAGGTAGAAACTCCTTCTGAGAAATCTTGGTTACTTGTCAAACTGGTCTCATTTTAATGAAGTATGCGTTAATAGAGCCAAATGTGGGGTGATGCATTCAGAATTATACAAATGCTATGAGGATTACATTTTGGAAGCCAATGCCTCCTGAAAGAATTTATGGTTCATCTTAGATATCTGACAGGATGAAAATTCTTGTGTAGGATGATGGTTAAAACAAATACGATCCTTGGATGTGTAAAATCATAGCACCAGGTATATGTCTATGACATTAATGGGAGAACTGAGAAAATAATTGGGCTAGTCCTGCATTGAAAAGGATGTTGGATACTAGAAAAAGTTCTGAAACAAGAGTAAAGGGTGATTCAGGCCTGACAAATTTTCCTGCTAATGAGAAATTAAAGGAACTCCATCCTTGGAGTTTAGCCAAGAAAGGGGTTATTGACAGTGAATTGATCAAACTCTAAGGAAGAGCAAATTTAAAAATCAAAGAGTCCTTCTTTCAAGTAGGTAAAAATGACAGTATCAGGTGGCTGGAAGTTGATTCTAAAAAAATTTGGACTAGAGTTAAGGCACATGATTTAACACTAATTAACCAATGGAAAAATCTCACTGATGAAGGTATTCATCATCCTTGAGAATTTAAAATCATTCATTACACTACACTGTCATTACAACTGAATTTCTGAATGAAAAAATACATCCTACAGAACAGAGGCCATAGGAAAATAGGGGCTACAACAATCCCTTTGTCACAAAATTTTGTGAATGCTTAAAACAGGGAATGTTTCATTCAGTTAAACCCCGTGATGGACTTAAAGCATCTGTAGTTGTCTGCAAAGATAAGCAGGGCCTGCTGTCGTGGCAGCTGCGAGATCACCACCTGAAATTTCCTGATAGTTCCTTGCATTCTACTGATCTTTGTCCTTTAATGCATCTTCTAATTGTAACAGAAAAATGGTAGTTGCAAAAAGGTATTTTACTGGGGACTCAGGAGTGGAAGTGGGTTCATGAGTCATGCTGAAGCCAGATAAATTTTTCATCTCTGTGTGGTTTTACTTTGATGTTAGCTTGTTGACTTTTATGTTTTCCAAATAAATATCTGTGATGTTGAGTGAAAGAACATTCAGCTTTTTTTGTCTTGTTTTTAAAAAAATCATGCCTCACCTTGATCTCTCTTAACAGTAACATTTGTTACTTGTGGTGCTGGAAAATGCTGTCAAGTTTTCTGGCTTGCTTAGGTGCTGCTTCATTTTATTTCAGAGTCAGTACATTTTCTGGAATTACATGTAATGTCCACCTTTCCTCCAAGTGTTTATTGCTCGTTGGTGAAGGAGCAATCTAATCCATAGCGCTGTAGTGTGGACAAGAGTGACCTTGTGGCTTTGCCGAGTTGATAAAAGTATAGGAAAGTCCCACTTTCCAAAATCCCAACTGGGATTTTGTTGCCTTTTTTTTTCTTCCCTATGAACTCCAGAAGAGGAACTGGCTACAGCCTCTTTACCATGATTAAGTGATATCGAGGCATTGGTGCTATTTTTGTAAAGAGACCAACTCTTTTTATGTACTACTTGTTCATGACTAATTTTTATCTTTAAAACCATTTTTCCCCTCATAATCCAAGCATTTTATATATATATTAAAAAAAAAAAGTGGAATATTTTTGCTGATGCATGGAGTCCTTTGTGAAAAAGGATGGATATACTTACTGCCAGACGGTTCTTTTTCTTTTACTTCTTTCCAGATAAGGATGTTTGGGTAACTTGTTAACAGCACATCTCAGCCTACTGAGAAGCGGCAGACTGTTTATAAATGTTTATTATTCACAGATAAAATGAGGCAGTGGGAAATTCTGGGTGGGATAAACAGTGTTGATATAACTGCGCCTTCGCTACAAACAGTGGGAGTTTAATCGGGTACTTCAGTGGCATCAGAGTCAAACCAATGTACTGAGTGATTTTGAAAAATCCCACCCTGCGTGGTTTGCTCTGAAGATGGAGGAAACCAGTGGCGCAGCGACAGAAGGATCAGGGATTTTGGTTTCCAGAGTGCTCTGCCTGTATACAGGATACATCATGTGTCTGCTACGCCTAGGCGTACCTGCTACCGTCAAAGCTGCTTTATCTACAACAGGCTTTGGGATGTTGCCTCTCCAGCAGATAATGTGGATTTGCGTAGATGAAGCTGAGTGATTTGGGTTGTTGTGTCCCTGGGGCTGAAGGGGCCTTTAGGTCTAATAGATGTGAAGCCTCCTGAAATGCTTCCAGCTCACGCCCAGTCACCTCCAAGGCCCTGAACAGTGTTTGTTGTCTCCCTGAGACAGGAGACACGCTTCTCCTCCCCTCCCGGGGCCGGGGTGGAGGTGGTGGTGGCTGACAGGACCTCCCCACAGCGGGGCAGGGCCCAGGGCCTCCCCCGCCAGCCAGGCCCCTCTGCTCAGACCAGGGAGTGGGGTGTCAGGCCTTAGTGCGCTCCCCGCCCTTCCAGCTGCTTCCACTGCCTGAACTAATGGGCTAGGTAATTTTCGAATTAGATCTCGGTTAGATCCTGTTGATTAAAGCCTTTTCAGGGTTGTATAAAGCCACAACTGGCCGCTGTGGGGTTGCGTGGAACCTGAGGCGGTCGTGTTGCGTGGGGCCATGCCTCGGGTGGGGGGCTGAGGGAAGGAGGATGTGGCATGTGGACTGCCCCACGTCCCCTGGGCCATCAGGTTTCCCTGTGGCCTTGTGGAACAGCAGCCGCCGGTGGGAAGTGGATGTACCCCCTCCTGGATCTGGGCTGGATTTGTCTTGTGGCTGAACAGGCACTCTTGTAACTTCTGTGGGCTTACATTTCACTGCAGTTGTGAATTACTGAATGTCTTTGGTTGATCACTGCAGGTTGCATTTTCAGCTGCCTTTTCCACACGGAAATGCTAAAAAGTAATCATGGCTCTGCTGATGGTACTGGCAGTGTTGCTGCATCAGGGCTTCTGCAGGCTCTGTCAGACACTTAAGTTTTGGACTCTCATTCTGGCCACTGACAGTGTTACTATCTTTTGGGTTTCCTTCCCCTTTTCCTTTCCAGGAAGCCCTTTGCTTTTGTTTGCCAACAAGTATAAGATACTGACAAGCAAAGGTAGCTGTTATGGTATATGTACAATGTATGTTGGTATAGATACATGGAGAGACACAGAATGGAGGCATGGGCTAAAGGTCAGATCTGGAAAGGGAACTGGGATTTATATGCCTGGTACCACAATTGCTATGATGAGCTATTGAGTTAATTTTAATCCTCAAGGCAGCTAAAGTTTGTAGGATTACTCTTTTTATTACTGTGTTCCTCAAAATGTGTTCTAGGATAAGCCTAGAAGCCCCTTGGCTTAGCAGAGCCAAGTAGCTCCATAACAGACATGCTCTCCCTAAACTGTAACTAGGTGTTGATCCTCTGCTTCTGTTAAGGGCACATACTCTCATTAGAGCTACCTTGCATGTCTGAATTTGGGCTGTTGGCCCAGCAAAGAAATGAGGGCAAAAAATAATGTTGAACCCTCCCAGGAAAGTGTTCAAGCACTTGAAAGGTACGTAAAAAGGGAGCTGGATGGAACCTTCTTTGTTTTGGCTGCTTCTTAAGAAAAGAATTATTCCCTGCTGGCTTCCATTGGAAAAATGCTTTTAGGAGAATCATAGAATGGTTTGGGTTGGAAGGGACCTTAAAGATCATCGAGTTCCAACCCTCCTGCCATGGGCAGGGAGGGACACCTCCCACTAGACCAGGTTGCTCAAAGCCCCACCCAGCCTGGCCTTGAACACCTCCAGGGATGGGGCATGCACAGCTTCTCTGGGCAACCTGTTCCAGTGCCTCACCACCCCCACAGTAAAGAAGTTCTTCCTAGTATCTAATCTGAATCTGACTTTCAGTTTAAAACCATTACCCCTCCTTCTATTGCTACACTCCCCGATAAAAAGTCCCTCCCCATCTCTCCTGTAGGCCCCCTATAGGTACTGGAAGGTTGCTATAAGGTCTCCCTGGAGCCTTGTCTTCCCAGGCTGAACAACCCCAGCTCTCTCAGGCTGTCTTCATAGGAGAGGTGCTCCAGCCCTCTGCTGATCTTCATGGCCCTCTGCTGGACCATTTCCTTCCTGTGCTGAGGGTTCCAGAGTTGGATGCAGTGCTCCAGATGGGGTCTAAGAGAGTAGAGTAGATGGAGAGCAGAGTAGATGGGCAGAATCACCTCCTGAGACCTGCTGGCCACGTTTCTTTTGATGCAGACCAGGATACGGTTGGCTTCCTGGGCTGCCAGTGCACATTGCCAGCTCATGTTGTGCTTTTTGTCCATCCCCAAGTCCTTCTCCCCAGGGTGCTCTCAATCCATTCTCTGCCCAAACGGTATATGTAATTGGGATTGCCGTGACCCAGGTGCAGGACTCTGCATTTGGCCTGCTTGAGCTTCATGAGTTTTGCACAGGCCCACCTCTCGAGCTTGTCCTGGTCCCTCTGGATGCTATCCCTTCCCTTCAGTGTGTTAACTGCGCCACACAGCTTGGTGTTGTCAGCAAACTTGCTAAGGGTGCACTCAATCCCACTGTCCATGTCTCCAACAAAGATGTTAAACAGCACTGGTCCCAGAACCGACCCCTGAGGAGCAAAAGTTACTGGTTTTGTCCCAAGGACAGAACTAATCATCTCAGAGTCAACTGTCTGTGCTTTACCTGTTGGGCAGGACAAAATTCTGTTACCATTTAGGCCAGGTGGTGGCATATGGACACAATATCTTTCCTCTGTCTGAAAACTAGCTCATCATTGCACTTTCCAGTAACTAGCAGACTGAGCAGAAGAGACCAGAGCTACATGGACTATGAAGATTAAACTAATTACTGCTTCTAAGAAAATTCCTTAAGCTTCCCCCTCACAAAAGGCACGCTTGCACATTTATGTATGACAGTCACTTTTTCTAGTTAATCTTCTTCCACAGTACTATCAAGAGGATATCTCTTACCAACATTATATCCACATTGTTAAATAAAAAAGCATGGGTGGTGGTGTGTGAGAGAATTATCATTAGTTCAAGATGGGTATTATCTTCTGATTTTTATACCATTGCACATACAGAGTTGCACAGTACCTGGCAACCAAATTATTCCAAGAATGTTATTCTGGGGATTTCAGAAATATAGAAAATATACAGAAAAAATAAAGAGGCCCCCAAGAGTTCTGGAGATCTCCCCAGGCAGCTTCAGAGAGGTTCCAATGAAATCTAATCAGCCAGAACTAAAAATGAAAGGCCATAAGAGGATACAACAGTCAGAAAATACATTGCCTAGTAAAGATATATGTAAGCATAGCAGATTCACCTTATTTGTAAAATCACTGCAGACAGCTGTTTAAAAAATATAGTTTGGCCCACAAAAAAGCCTGACCTATGTCAGGCTTTGCTTCTTCTATGTGATCAACCAAAGACAGGTCACAGCATTGCAAATATATACATCCTTCCCTCCAGAAAGTTAGATTCAATTAAAAATAACAATAATAATTTAAAAAAAAAAAACAACCCAAACCCAAACAAAACAAAACAAAAAAACCCACAAAAAACCAAAAAACAACAAACAAAAAACAAAAAAATACCCAAAAAACAACAAACAAACAAAAAACAAAAAAAAAACCCCAAAAACAAAAAACCAAAAAAACAACAACCTGTAGATTGTAAAGAATTGCCATGTTTTAACCTAATTTATTTCTATGGTCCCTAACTGTAAGTTAGACTATCTGCCATCCCACCAGTGATCTTTATTCAGCCTGAAACACTCCAAAGCCTCCAGGAATATATGGTTGTTTTTTTGTATTTAGTTTTTAATCTGTCATTTAAGCTGTAAAGTGGGTGTGAAAACAGAGAAGTTACATTTCTGCTTACAAGTACAAATTGCTAAAACATGTCGCAACACTTCCAGTACATTCATAACTGCTCTCAGGTAGACATGATTTAGAAGTGACGTGAAGTTCATTCTCTCACTTCCCTTCAAAAAAATTTAGAAAAAAAATGTGAAAAAATGTACTGTACCTTAATGAATGATTGGTGAGTGGTTTGCTAAGGGTTGTTGTAGTTAAATTGCAAAAGATCAGACTTAACTTAAATTTACACACTATAATTGAGAGAGTAAACAATATTGATTTTAGCTCAGTATCTTCTTTCCATCAAGGGCAGAGAGAAGTGAGTCTTGAAATGCTCTGACCAGATCAATGTAATGTAATTAGCCTTGAAACACCTCTTTGCCATCGTGATTGTATCATGATAGTGGGGAAAAAAGACTGCAAACCCCAAAGCATATTATAGAAAAAGATGGTCATGCAATACAGATATTACCATCACAACTAGTTGATAGAGCACTCGTGCATGCATAGTTATCTTATCAACCTGTCAGTCTTCTCCAGAACTGTGTCACAAATATCTTTAGAAATAGTACAAAAATATCTACAGAGGGTGCTTCCGAAAATTGATGTCTCACCTGTCAAATTTGACGACACTCAGAAATAAATACCTTTGCACACCTCTTTAAATATATATAAGACAATAATGCATGCCCCTCATTCTGACCTTGGGAGGAAGCCAGTAGTGTCACAGAACATTATTTTTATGGCAATTAAGCCTTAAATAAATGTGTGTAAGCAACTTTCTTGGTGAGCAAGTATTTTTTCTATTTTTCAAAAGGAAAAAAACCAGAAAATTTAAGTTGAACTTCTCAGAGAAAGTCAAAACAAAATCTTCCCTGATCATGCCAAAATTTTTGTTTAAATAAAATACTTCCCTAATCCAAATACAGTGTGAAGAAATGAATAAACAGCTTCTGAGTTATCTACCATGTAACACAACGTATGAGTGGTGTTTCTGAAAGTGACATGGAGAAGAATTTATTTGGAGTTTCTGAAAGCTTTTGATAATGACCATCACAGAAGCTTTAGTTGGAAAAGTCGGTCAGTCAAGCCCCCTCTCATTAGCTTACAGTATGGGACAAAAGTAGGAGAGTAACAGAAACCAAACAGATAAACAGCCAACTTCTTCAACTTGAGCAAAGTCAACAGGAAGGCACACCAGGATGGTTGCAGAGACAAGAGGTAATTTGTATACTTATTAGTGAATCACAAAGAACCTCAAATTACGTTTTTAGATGACATAAATGCTTTCTAGTTGTTAAACACTATAAGAAGCTTTGGAAAGAAACGCACCGTATTACAGAACTGAGCAGCAAAGTGGCAGAAAAAAAATTGCTTTTTTTATATATTAATAATAATTAGAGCACTAGCAAAGAACAAGCACTCTTCTCAAACATGTTAAGGCGCTTAGAATTTTCTGAAAATATTCAAGACGCGACTGTGGTGTCAGTGGCAGGTCAGTAAGAACTTTTCAGTGAGAACTGTGGACAACTCTGCAGCGGCAGATGAACACAAAGCAATTGGGACGCTTAAGTTGAATAAGTGCACAATCAATGCAGAAACAGTGACATAAGCAATGAAAAGAATGTCACAAAAAAACGTTAATAGGATTTATAATAGTGAGCTAACCCTCACTAGAAGAGCGAGACAAAACATGTGAGCAAATAACAAAGGTAAACAGGTACCATTTTTAACACTTCTAAATTTACTGGCTTAGAACATGCTTATACCTAGATGGTATACAGAGTGGAGAGGCAATAATTAAACAAATAAAGGAAAGAAGTCTTATGAAGTCTGTCTGCAGAAAAAGAAGCCTCTGACTGAGCACAGTACAGGTCTGAACAGCAGGAATGATGCTTGCATTGGGAGCTGCTGGCATTTTGTACAACTGGAAATAAGAAAGTCTCTGTTGTGAAGAAACATGCTAGGGCTCTGCAAAAATTCAAGACAAAAGAGATAAGCAAGAGAAAAGCAAGTCACTATAATTTGGAGTCTCATGAGCTGGCACCAAGTCAGGTAAGTAATACTGAGCACAGCATGCAGAGGAAACAGCAGTTATTAGGACAAGCCAGACAACTACAGTACCCTGTAAAGTTGTCATCAAAATTGGACATATCTGGAGAATCAGGTGACAACCCAAGATGAAAGATAAAGGGCCCTAAGACTCAAAAAGGTCTCAAACAAGCAACAGTTAGATCTTGTGAACTTTTAAACAAAGGCAAGCAACATTGTTGTCTCAGGAAAGCCTACCTGATCTATTTAAAAGCATATGAGCCATATACAGACTGAGATATGCTGATTAATTTAAGGGCTCCTCATTATAATTCCCATATATTATTAAATGTAATGTTGCCTGTAAATTCTCATTATTATCACTGTTTGCCTGGGAAAGGAAGACACACAGAACTGTGCCTGAAGATGCTCTATGTAGTCAACTGGAAGCAGCCATTATCTTGTGCCTATTCCCCTGGATATAGATCAAACATGAAGGCAAAGGTAGATTACATGGCGTATTTACAAATATATGGAGAGGAAGCTCAACACCTAACACTAGTGCCTAAATTATCCAGATCTCTTAGTCACTGTTACGCATGTACAGGGCATTTACACAGCATTCTGCCAAAAGCAGAGGAAGTTTTTGATACCAATAGGGATACAAGTCAGGCTACTTCTACACTTCCGCAAAAGTTACAACCAATACTCATTCCATTTTCCCATTCACACCTACATTCCTTTTCATCAGTAGGCCATTAAGCACTCCAAAGTAAGGTAAATATCATTATTCCCATTTTGCTGATGGAAAAAAAAAACCACAAACCCAAATCCTGCACACGAAATTGTTTCACCACCATCACCTAGCAAAGCAATGGCAGAGATGGAGATTAATTTCAAGTTGGAGGAATCTTAGTGAACCAACACAGTGGACACAAAGATGTATGCCACACTGCCAACTTCAAGTGCTTTAAAACATCATTAAGGTAATGTAGAACGGTTTTACATTCCTTATGCCTCAAAGCTGGATGCAGTTAACAAATGCCATTATCTGGGTTCCCTAGATCACTTTCAAGATATTTTCAAACCTAATTTTTTTTCCAGCTGCTGATGTTTAAAAAACATAACAAAATAAAGAAAAAAACCCCAACAACCAAGCCAATAACCACAGTGGTATAACAGTCACAAGAATGGGTAACAATGCCTGCATTAGCAACAGAAGAAATGCAATTGCTTGGGCTGGATCTTTCCTTAATGACTTTTTTTTTTTTTTACCTTGGATCTCTTAAATTCTACTTCCATGAATGTAAGTAGACTTCTACTTCTATTTCTACTATCTCTATTTTTGTCAACTCTATTACAGAGATTTTGTACGTCAGATTTTTTTTATTATAAAGGTCAGAAACTCAATCTGCTTCTGTGACCTCAAAGAGCAGTTCCACAAACCCTCAAAGGCCTCACCCATTCCAAGCTGCTGTTGCCTTTGAAAAGGTGTATCAAATGTCATCTCATAGCATTTCCCAAGGTATGCAAGTCTTCCTCTTGTGCAGAAGTGGGAGAATGAGGCACTGATCACTCTGTTGCGGATACAGTCCTGCAGGCAAGGACTAATCCAAAACTCATACCTCCTCTCCTTCTCCCTCTCCCATCAGCACCTCTTATATATCCTGAGTCATAGGGTACAGTAGCCGTTATATGGTTCTACACCTTCCCTCCCCTCCAGTTCCCAGCAGTGACATAGCTGCATCCAGCCCTCTGTACTTACTGAAATGCACTTAAATATCATATTTGGTACTACAACACAAAGAGATATCACAATGTGTGACAATTTTTGCTTGGGGCTCACTATTGGTTCCAGAAAACTCAACAGAGCCAAGCATTCCCGATGGTTCTAACTCCTCTAGTCTGTAACAGAGAAAAAAAATTCCCCTACCATATAAAACAGAGAATTGCAAAAGGCAGATTCTTTTCAGCAATGTGTTTTCTAGGTAATGGTCAGTTTATGCTGTTGCCAGAGATATGAGGCAGCTGCTCCCCTAATAAGACAGGCATATATGAATACCCTAGACACATCCTGTAAATTATTCATGCTTAACACTTATTTGCAGTTTGTTGACATTTCTTCTTTCTCTGCCTCTTTAAAACATCAAAGTATTTAACATAGGGTCAATCTTCCCATTTCCTCTTCCCTCCCCCTGAAAAATATAGGAACCTGGAAGTTTAGATGTTCACCACACTGAAACTTGCTGTACACAAAACCTGGATTTCACTTTACTCAAGAAATATCTGTATATCACATATATCCTAAAAAAAAATTGAACATTTTTTTTCTGAAGGATATAAATATCCCACAAACTTTGCCTCTGTTCTTCAACTCTAAGGATAACTAAAAAATAGTCTCGTGTTACAAAATCCACCCCTTTTCCACCTTTCCAGCCCTAAATGCTTTATTTGTCTCTTTCTCTGTGTCTACCTCCTCCTTACTGATCTCCACACAGGTTTTGTTTCTCTCCTATCTGAATGACATGCTGAAAATAATCACATACAGTGAGTGATTATCTCCTCTGCCACTGCTGCCACGTCCCTTGAACTCCCTTACCAAAGTGCTTTTGCAACATTCCCAGCCTTAACTACTCATACAAGGCTCTCCAGTTACACCAGAAGCGTACCAAAACTCATCTACCAGAAAGCATTCACATTTTACTCACCCCTTTCAGTCACAGTTCCACGAGGTCTCCCCGGCTGCGCTCTTGGGCAGTGCTCCCACCAAGCTTCACTTCACTTTCCCTCAGATCCCACATGCTCAGACTCTTTTAAGTCATCTTGAGCTGAACAGAGGCCATCACAACACCTGGCAGACCAACACATTTGGAATGCAAAGCAAAGAGGGTAAGAAAAAAAAAAAATCAAACAAAAAAGCCCATGTTCAGGCCACTGAGTAACAGCCAATGAAGAACACTGAAAGGAGGTGAACTAAAGAAATGCTTCCTCCTGAGCTTACCTCTGTCTCTGCTTTCAGTGACACTCTCCTCACCCTCCTCAAATACATCATTGCCTTGTTCCAACTGCACAAAATAGACTGAAGAGACCTCAGGGGCAGCACTCATCTTCCATCTGAAAAATGTCAAGCAGATCTAGACTTCAAGAGAAGGTGAGAGGTGACAGAAAATGTTGTATTTTTATTTGGCTCTAATTTAAGTTGCTGAAGACCAAATTAACACACAAGTGCAAATACATATGCATGGTAAACTGAGAAGTCACTCCTTTTCATAGGAAAACCTGTCACTGATCACTTGTCCACTCGCCAACATCTCTCCCCTCAGCACGCATTTCAAACATGCTTGTGATCCTGGTACCCCAGCATAAACACAGGATGCAAAGGGTGTAATTCCAGTGGTTGATGTGGCAGAAGCTGGGCTGCTGAAAAAGGCAGTCTAAACTCAAGGCAAGGTCTGCCCATAATGATTCTTATTTTTTGCCACACATCTTCAGAGCAGAGGGAGACCAGGTCTTCAGACTTGAAGGTCTGTGGGTGCTGGAAGAACGTGGCACACAGCTCCTGCCGTTGGGCACATTGCTCTCTTGCAGAGCTGCACTCTGACTCAGTGCCCTCACAGCTCACAAAAGCAGAGCCTTTCTGAAAAGCAGACATTATGGCCTTGTGCTTGTACACAGGCTAACACGCTTTGCCTGTTTCTCCCGGCTGAGCTCATGAAGCGGAATTTGCAATCACACACGAACAGCAGCAGCCTTTCTCCTGTCAAGGGCAGAATCACCCTGATGACAGCAGTGCTTGCAGACCCCAGGGGAAGTGCTCAAACACTTCAGATGCTGCAGCATAAAAAAAATCAGAAACACAACTGATCGCAGAGGTTGCTGTTTGGTTAAATATTCTCTTTCTTCACATTCACTGGACTACAAAATCACTTCCCCTTGCCTTAAGCTCTTTTATCAAGTGTCTCCCTAAGGAAATATTTCTTATTACCCAAATCAATATCCACTGAAGTGGATTTAAGGAATTTAAAGGCCTTGATGTTTGCTATTAACATCAGCTTGTGTAGCTACTCCGTTAAACACACATGCTTTCAGTGGTGATTCATTTGCAAGTGTGTGCCCTGGCTAGTGAATTCATTTTCCATCAGAATATTCTATACAAGCTTCTAGAAGGCATCACTGGATTGTCACTGTTTGTGGCAGAAAATTGCTTTATTAGTAACTAGAGTGTTTGCCTGAAAACATTCGGCTTCTTCCACCTAACCTATACCATCGCCCTGAGACTTCCACACTGCCTAATGGATCATTATGAAGCATTCGGAAAAGAGAAGAAAGTCATAAATACATTACATAATGTAAGCATCACATTTTTCCATGTTTCAAATGAAGAAATAGCTAGAGATTCATGAAAATGTACAATTATTTTCTTGCTTTCTATAAGCTTCTAGTTACCTGAAAAACTGGATTTGTGTCTATATTTTCTCAAAAACTAAACAAAGTTTTTCCAGTGCCTCTGCTCCCCAAATTAGTGCATCTATTAACTATGCATACTTACGTTAATAATAAGCAATATGACTAATACCTACCTCTTAAATACTTTCATGTCATATGCATGCTGTGTTCAGATATTTGTGCATTTTTCTTCATTAGTGAAAAGACCTACCCTCAGAAGGCCTGACCTCCTGAATGCTAAACACTCCTGGCTGCTGCTGAACTCCCACAGTTGCAGGTGGCCAACGTGTCACAGAACCAAGATCCACAGCTGTATAAAGAGTTTTAACAAAACAAATGTGTTTTGTTAAACAATAGCTATACACAGGCAACCACTCACTGAGGCCACTTGATAGCTAGGAAAACTATATTTAGCTGTACACATGAATACATACTTACTACTAAAACTAAAAGTATTCATTAAGAGTTTTTTTCCATTTCTTGGGACCCTACTGCACCCTTTCTCCTACAGTCCAAGGTAAAAAAAAAAGCAGGCTGGATGACAGGGCAGCCTGTTGGCTACTGAGGGGCCACCATGCTGCATTCAGCTCTGAGCCTTCTGCATCACATATCCCAGGCAGAGGTGTTTCTGCAGAAAGCGGCTCATGACTGAACCAAGGAGCAGCCCAGCCTAATTCAACAATTCAGTGTACAAACAGACGGCCACTGGAGTTGGCTTCTTCTGAAGACTTTTCAAAATTATGATTCTTAAGGCTCACTCGACTAGGGAGAGACCCCAGCTCAGCTGTTATTTACATAAGCCCGAAGGAAAAAACTGGCTAACTATGGAAAAAAGCAAAGCCTATTCCTCTTGACAATCATTTAGGCCCAGAAAGTCAAAATACACATGAAGGACTTAACTTACACTTACAGACTCTCAGAAGTGTAGAGATAGGCGTGTGAACGTTTGTCTCTATATTTCTTAAACTTATCAGCTTTAATTGATTCCAAAGAAAATCTTATCAAAACCAAATCTTATTTCCACTCTCATATATACCACCTCCTCCACAACGTATAGAAAAATCAAAGCTTAAAGACAGTATAAATGCAATTAACCTCAATTCACCTATCTGTTCTGGGAACTGAAGTTCTTGTTTATCGAGCTGAACATATTTAAATTAATGGATTCCCATGTGGTTTTAATCTTTTAAAACTTGCTAAGTTGTTCTTAAAGGTAGATGAATTATTAACTTCAATCTTTATACAAATTCCTGTCTGACAAGTACTCATGTAGAACAAACTGCAGATTTAAAATTAAGGAATCTGATAATCCATACCATATGAAATATTCCAGCTGTGGCATGTGTTCACTGTGTATCACTGATGCTGCCACAACAGCTTATAACTCAGCTAAAATTTGCAGAATTTCACATCCCTATGTTTTATGGTGGAGGTTTTGGTGGCTTTTTGTTTGGCTGGGTTTTTTGCATTTTTTTACAGTATCACTTAAGTTACTTAAATCTTTCAAATTCTTGCATATTTTCTTATTTAAATTTTACTGAACATTTTAAGATCAAATATGAAATAGTAATCGCATTGTACATAATTAGGCAAAATGCACCAACATATTTTACACTAAGAGAAAAAATGTCTTTAAATAAGAAAATAGATCTTGTGCATTTTTTGCACTTGTGTAAAAGACAATCTCTAAAGAAAGTTTAAATCTTCATGAAAGATATGCTGAGCAGTGATTTGGTTGTCTTCCACAGCACCTCGTAAAAAATCCGTTCAATCCATTCACAAAACTGTAGCATGAAATTATTTGGGATACTTTTTTTTTCCCCTACAGTACTGCTTTTGCACAATTTTTCAGAGAGCAAAAGGGAAGACCATTTGTGTGCCTGGTGATTTACTGCACTTTATGGATTCAGAACCATAGTTTGCTAGCTTTATTTCCCTCATGAGCAATGTTCATCTTAAGAAATCCCTACCAGCTTCATCCCCCATGCTCCCCAAGCCTTTGACTGGAACATGCTGCAGACGGCATTTAGACAGCAGCTAACCAGCACTGAATCTCTTCGCATTGTGCAGTAATCACTGTTGTCATCACCAACCACAAACTCCCTTAATTCATTGATTGCACCTTGGATTCCTCCCTCTCCTTTAAACTGAAAGCTGCTGACCCTCATTTTAGGAGGAAGGGAATTTTAAAGTTCTGTTCTGACACAATGCCGGTAAGTTACTGTGAACAGATCACACGTATCACAGCCGGATGACAGGCAGCTTTGGGCCGAAAGCTTATACTAATGGAAATCAAATCAGCTGAGGGAAGAAGACAGACATTTGAGAGGTACACATGTAATAAATGTTTTGAAAATTTACAGCAGAGTGGAGAAACAAAAACCACCCCAAAAAAGTATAAATAAGGGGAATTTGTGCCATTTTTCCTTTTTTACTAGTGCCATTATATAATTCTAGTGAAGGGATATTTGTAACGTATTCATAAAATTCTCAAAGTTGAAATCTTTACACAGAAAATCTCAACAAATATTTAATTATCTAGATGCAACTTCAATAACTTGAAATTCGGAAAAAAACATTCTTCTTCAAATGCATCAATCCACTTCAAAACCTGTTCTAAATGAGGAGTCAGGCTACCCAGTAAACAGGTTAAGATAAAATAACAAAGACTCCAATTGCAATAACACAGTTTCTTATACCAAAAGCAAAGCTCCCAAGGAAGAAGAAAAAATTCTAGAATGATTGTGGGATGGTTCCCCCCACAGAGAAACAGTGGGACTGAACCACCTTTTGGTTGACATTTCATCAGTCAGCATGTAACTCGGTTAGTTCCACAACAGCAAACTGCATTCTTATACTCTAAAAATCTAAGCTCTTCATTACACTGATTCAGAGGGATGACTACAAATAACCAGTTGTATGCACTAGCTGCATTCACTGAAATGGAAAAATTTGCAGATGTTTGATATACACACGGATGTAATTATCACTTCAGATTTTTCAGCTAAAGCTGAAGAAATTCTTTAGTCTCTTTCCAATGCAGGCACAGATACACAATAGCTATGACACTCCTTGGACGCTCCCCTCCAGCTGTTTGCCCATCCAATACAAAAAATTACTTTAATTGTTACTTTAGATGAACATACTTGATATTTTTAAAAAGGCTTTCTTACTAATTTCACTGCAAGGAAAGCAAAATATCATCCGATCCCTGCTGTCCTTACATCTCTTGCAGTAGCGTAACAAGGCAAGCGGAAACCAAGACAACTTAACATCTAATTCAACTGGGTACCCCTTTCTCCTGCACCTCAGAACAGCCCTTTGCTGAAGTACACACTGAACTCTGCCTCTTCTGGGAGTGTTTCTGGGACCTCAAGATTATCATACACAAAGGATATGTCAGCAGCTCCAAGTCAACTCTCACAGGGCATACCACGTATTTTCTAAATAACAGCATTTAGACTTCATGGGGAACATTGTAAACAGTATTTAGAAAAGTCCGAATTTTTAAAATTTTACCCTTTTAAAATCTGTTATGAAATAAATCCTGTGGTTTTAAAACTTTTCCCCTTTATTCCTGTTAAAACAGAAATTATAATGCAAAGTTACAGCATAAACCATTCTGTGCTTTGCTATGCATGCAAAATATATTTTTCTCCTATTTTTTCCAGAGGTGACACCTTAGGGCTCAGACAAGCACCCAAATTACCTTAGGTCCTATGAACACTAAAAATAGCTGACAGGCATGCTCTAATACCAGGCAAAATGCAAGGTAAGGCAACTTATACCCTATACCCTTTCAAAAACACCTACCAAACAGTTCATGTCTTCTCTCATTTTCATTTCTTCCCTTCTTTTAGCCACAGACAAGATACACAGTATAAAACAGAGCAGTAAAAAGTTACAGCAACACCTGAAAATCCAGTGACAACTTTAACAGTTAAGTACCCCTTCTTGGACAGACCTAAGAACGAAACTGGAAGCAGTGTCACATTTTCCTTGAAAAATGTACACATGGGGGTAGAAATGTTCAGCTGCCAAGGGAATATATGTGTCTATGTGAAAAATCGTATAAGAGCAGACTGAATAGCTCCCAGCTCCATTGTGTATGTGAAAGCCATGGTTTAGGTTTTAAAAATATTTTTATTAAGACAAGAAATTAAAAAATTACTCAAATGCACGCCAGCGCTAGCTGTTAAATGCTAAAGCTTTCAAGTGACCTTTACTTTCAGATGTTAATTATGCATCAGACAACAGTCTTCCAAGTTCCTGCTAAGACAAAGCAAATCAATATAGACACTTTCCCAAGAAACAACAGCCTTACTTTACAACCGCATAAGTCTGCTGACAGCACTGCATACTAAATTCTGAAATAATCCACTGGAAGTAGCAGTTTCTCCAATACTGTTGGCTTAAGAGTTAACCAGTAATTGCCCCTGATAATTACAGGATACTCAGCTGTTCCCAGGATTAAACTATTTGCTACTGCTGAAGATCATGAGATTATTATTATTTATCAAGTGTCAATGAGATAAAACTGTAATATATGCAAATACAACACGTATCTCCCAAGGTATTTACAGTACACATTGGGAAGATAATACAGTTTATCACACCACAGCAAGTAATTAGATATACTGATTTGAAGTGAGTTTCTTTTCCTTGGGAGCCACTGTTTGTTTTAATGATGCACAGGGAGCAGTTTTGCAAACCACATTTCTCCTGAATCAAAGGAACTACTTTTATTTTCTAAGGTCACTGCTGAGTCCTTATTTTACAAAAGCTTCTGGATTAAAGAAGTATATTAAATATGTGTAGACTTGGAAAATCCTAGCTTGGTAAACTACTACAACAAACAGTATATTCAAATTCTTTTTCTTTTTCTTTTTTTTTTTTCAAATCATCTATTTTTAAGCTAAGGACAGGACTGGTAGCAATGCCGTTATGTGAAAATACTTCTGTTTACAAAGTTCAAAGCCTATTTGTTGCTTTGCTGATTTATTATCTTTTGGCATCCAAGATGATGATTTCTTCCCTGGCAGGACTCTTCTGTTAAGAACAAAAATATATCACAACTGCAAAGTAAGGCAGGCTTTGATTAACATTATCAGGAAGTGATAATATTGAATGGCAGCAAGGACTGTGCTGCCAAACACAAGCTTTAAGAGAATTCTTACAACAGCAATTGTGTCTGTTTTTATTTACTGAACTCTGTGCATATTTCTCAAATAAACATTTCTATAACCAATCATATTACACTATTTTATATCAACCATTGCACTAATCATATGCTGTGCCTACAACCTTTGCTTAAAAGTAACTCCACATATCACACATAACTATTCATATTTAATTTCTAATTTTTTTTTTAACAGTTTCCCTGATTATTTATTTCAGTTACTGTTCCAGACTGGTCTGAAAAGGAAAGTAGTCTTGAATTAATTTGTTGCTTCATAATAGGTGGGTATTCCTCCTTACTGCTCACAACATTCCAGACCAGCATTTTTAAACTCTTCTTTTTCTTGACCACACCAGCATTAGTCTAGGTCAAAAGTATCAAGGTGGCATAAAGCAAGAGTAAGGCCCTGAAATTTCCTTCTTTCTTCAGAGTCTGCTTTAGGTTCTCATTCAACCATGAAGCTGCACGCAGAGCATCTCTCCCATGGTCAACAGCCGCTATCACAGTACACGGTAAAACTGCCTGGGGCTGGCGCTGCTGCTGTTCCCTGGGCTTGTGGGAGCATTCCCCTAATGGAGTCATCATAAGGGCTCACAAAGTACCCTGAAGATCAACAGACCCAGAATAATCCTTGGATCTTCCTTATCAGAAAAGACTTTTCAGAAGAGAATCAATGAGAGTTTTGACTTTCCGCTTCACGAAACAAGAAGCCTCCTAAGAAACATTCTCCCCCATCTTTTGTCTGTTGTTGAAGATAAGACAAAATTTATATTTTAATCTGGTGCCACAACATTCCAGCAGGACACTTTTCTCTGCTGTGCTTCTTCAGTTTTTCTCAGTTATCCTCTAAACTTGGTTTAATGACAAATTTTGCACAGGTAAAACTCCTCTCAGAAGCTTCTTAACTGACTTCCCCTCCCTGCTAGCCCACCCCAGAAATGTGACAGTTCCAGCAAGCATTTCAGATAACTAGTGAGGAATATTCAAGTGATAATTATGGGTTCAACACAAATAATTGTTCAATATCCAGCTTGGGGAAAAAAACAAAAATCGTTCTGAAACTTGGTCAATGACAGATGAAGACAACTCTAAGTTTATTTTTCAGTGGGAAAGTTTTGCAGTTTCATTTTGTGCTGTTTTCCTATGGCTTCACTTCCTGTTTTAATTAAAACTTCATTTTGAAACATCAAAATTCTTTGCAGGATGATCAGCTTTTCTAAAGAACTGCAGCTTGTAGGAAGAATATGGTCATTAGCACAGCTCAAACAGCAACATCAGAACCTGCTAAACTGCCAAGTAGACCTTCATCAGGAATTTCATTTTTAACTGTGCAGTTTCACTCCACTGTAAGATGGTTTACTCTTCCATTAAAACAGATCTGCTGCTAAAATTGGAGTATACTACACAGTCAATGCTATGATGCCTTTGTTTTTGGGAGAAATGGCTAGTACCTGAAGAGCAGCATCTGCTTTTTGTGTAGTTCTACCCCATTCAGGAACCTACTAAGCAGATGTTCTGGAAATAGAAAGTTAAAAGGACAACTGTTACAGAATTCAGAATCATAGCCTCAGGTTTTTTTCTTCCATTCTTCTCGAGCACAGACAGACATACTCTGAGCACTACTTACTGGGCATCTACTGCAAAGATGTGTTTTACATGCATTTTCACTGGTGCTTAAGCAACCTTGTTTGGCACCATTGTGGCAACACTCTCTGGCTTAGGACTAAAAGCTTGGTACCTTCTGGACCTTGCCTGGATGGTCACACTCAAAGAGTTGCAGTCAACAGCTCGATGTACAAGTGGCAAGCAGTGAGAAGTGGTGTCCCTCAGGGGTTGGTACTGGGACTGGTGTTGTTCAACATCTTTGTTGGACACATGGACAGTGGGATTGCGTGCACCCTCAGCAAGTTTGCTGACAACACCAAGCTGTGTTGTGCAGTTGACATACCTGAGGGACGAGATGCCATCCAGAGGGACCTGGACAGGTGGGCCCATGCAAACCTCATGAAGGTCAAGTGCAAGGTACTGCATGTGGGTCATGGAAGTCCCAAGCACAAATACAGTTTGGGCAGAGAATGGATTGAGAGCAACCCTGAGAAGGAGGACTTGGGGGTCTTCATTAATGAGCTGACAATATGCGCTGGCAGACCAGAAAGCCAACCACACCTTGGGCTGCATCAAAAGAAACATGGCCAGCTGGTTGAGGGATGTGATTTTGCCCCTCTACTCCGCTCTTGTGAGACCCCACCTGGAGTAATGTGTCCAACTCTGGGGCTCCCAACATAAGAAGGACATGCAAGTCCAGTGGAGGGCCATGAAGATGATCAGAGGGCTGGAGCACCTCTCCTATGAAGACAGCCTGAGAGAGCTGGGGTTGTTCAGCCTAGAGAAGACAAGGCTCCAGGGAGACCTTATAGCAGCCTTCCAGTACCTAAAGGGGGCCTACAGGAGAGATGGGGAGGGACTCTTTATGAGGGAGTGTAGCGATAGGGCAAGGGGTAATGTTTTTAAAATGAAAGAGGGCAGATTTAGATTAGATGTTAGGAAGAAATTCTTTACTGTGAAGGTGATTAGGCACTGGAACAGGTTGCCCAGGGAAGTTGTGCATGCCCCATTCCTGGAGGTGTCCAAGACCAGGTTGGGAGAGGCTTTGAGCAACCTGGTCGAGCTGGAGGTGTCCCTGCCCATGGCAGGGGAGTTGGACCTAGACGATCTTTAAGGTCGCTTCCAACTCTAACCTTCTAAGCTTTATGGTCCCTTCTAACACTGTGAATCATTAATATAACCAGCATTTCCTGTTCTCATTTTTTACCTTGCACCTCACAATCAAAAGCTATAGAATTAAGGCAAATGTAGAAATTCTGTTGTATGTGTTAAGAACACATCAGATGTTCTGTTTACACAGATAAACACATCTTTGTTATATCTGTCTACACATATATGTTCCAGTCCCTATGAACACCCCAATCTCTCAGCTAACCAGCATCTACACAATGCCTTTCTCCTCATATACCACAGCCTTACCACCTCCCAAACACCATTCACAATCCCCGAGCCCCTCGTTTCCTTCTCAAGACCACTCTCCTTCATATTCACTCCTTAAAGGCTTGTTTCCACAAACTGTTTTCAGTCATCCAAGCTATCCAACAGATGGAAGAGTAGGACTAAACTCAAAAGCTGGCAGCTTTCGAAATGCCAAACCAGTCAGTACCAACTGGCTCCAATACTCATCAGTTGGCTCCACTTCTCAGGTCGCTCCACGCTCAGCCCAAAGACGAGCATCAAGACAAAACAGTCTTCTCCAGACACTGCAGCAAGAAATGGCTTGTTGAGCAATTCTTTACAGACCCTGTTAGACAGGCCTCACAGTGTCCTGTTAGGCAAACCAAGTTCTAGGTCTCCGTTCTGTAGTATATTAAAATATATGCCAAAGAATAGAAAAGTTCTCCTCAAAGTTTCATTTGACAGGTACTTAAGTTAGTTGCCAAATTACCACCAATTTAAATTGGAACAGATGCATCTACCTTGTCTGGGCACATGTGAAAAAAGCCAACCAAAAATACCTACAAAAGACTGGCTCTGATACAAATGAGATTCCCTTTTCAATAACTGTGGCTACTAGTTTGGTCTTTACTGCTTACTATGTCTTTACTACTGATGCAGATATTATGGCAAACCACAGAAAGAGCTAACAGTATTTTCATTTTTTTTTTTTTTTTTTAGTATTGGTATCTGGTTTGCAGTAACCAAAAGAAACTTTAATTAGTACCAGCTGTAAGAAATGCTGTGATACCCTGCAGAAAACCCCTTATTTCTTACTTAGCAAAGACAGTGCTTGGGTCTATCCCACATATATAAACAGATGAGAAAGATCTTGAGTAAATAAATAAATAAAGAGAATCACTAATTTCCCTAAAAATCACAATTCCTTGGTTCTGCTGAAGATTTTGATGCAATTGACACACACCAACCCTTCAAGACAGCAACACTTCAAACTTCAACACATTCTTACAGCAAAACAGAAAATAAATAAATACATACATACATATAAGTATTCTGCAGCAACTTCCTGCAAATAATTTCAGAACTCCCTACCTTTATTCTTCTCCAAAAGTAGCATCCATATATATGAAAGACCAGAAACACCAACTGCACACAATATTCTCATGGAATGGATCCTCAAGTGAGGCACTTAAAACATTAAAATACTTACTGATCTTTAAGGTCTGTAAATTGCTTTTCAAGATTGGACATTTCATCCAAACACTCCATTCTTCTTCTTTCACAGTCCTCATCATCCATTTCTATGAATAAAAAAAAAGGTAATCTGTTTTGAACAGTGCAATGTATAACGAGATCAACTGGGTATTTTGTTTCTAGTGAATTTGAAACAAACCTGAATTTTAGGCATGAATAGATTATCTATTAAATTATTATAATCTTATAGCAGATTATGAGGAATCACTTGACGTATAAACTACAAAGTAAGAAACTTCTATCTAATTCTACAAGAAACTTCATTAACAGCAATTTCTCTTCCTCAAAACAGGAAACATCATCTCTGTAAGAGTTCAAGAGATTAAATTTCATGACTGATAATACAAAGTGTATCTAAGAATTTGTGAAACAGAAAAACTAAACATTGTATATCACACCAGAGGAAAGGCACCATTAAGCGTGAAGATTTATTAGCACCACTGAAAATTCAAGTATCCTGAGTCAGTATGAGCAAAAGAAGTCCCCAGAAAGCGAGCACAGTTCAATGTTACAGTTGTCATATGGAATTCAAAGGTTTGTGTTATTAATAACCATTAATAAAAAAAAAAAGTAACCCTTGGTTTTGAAAACAGGTTTCAATCTGTTCAATTGGGAGAGTTCTTTGAACCTGAAGTATTCATGTGGAAATATCTGTAGTTCATTTTAATGACCATTTAAAATGACTGGATTTCTAATGAAGCACTTCTTAACCTGCAAAGTCTAGAATTTTGCAGTAACTTGTTTCTTCTATGCTTTTATACAGCAAGAGTAATTAACATTAAACTCTTTCCACAGTTTTTGTTTTAATTTATATTCCTTAATTTCTTCTAAATTTACCTACTAAACATAACTGTAAAGTATAATAAATACCCACTTTTGGGCCAAACATTTTGTCACTTGCCATAGAGACATCTGATGTTACTAAACATCAGTCGTTACCTCCACAGCCTTTTCTTAGACTAGAAATCAGAAAAACTACAAAATTCTTGACTCTTTCTCATCCTTCCCTGAAGAAAAAAAAGGCTTTGCTAGACCACATTCAGAAGTTAGAGGTGTCCTGAAACTGCTTTATAGTAGCAGGATCTCCAGGAATTAGCTCCCTACAGTTATGGTACCACTGACCAATTATCAAGCATAGAAGATATGCAGAAGAAGGGATGACCAAGCAGTCAGGAACTGGGGCTGAACTGGTGTAAGCAGGCCAGGTGTCGGAGAGAAGGGGCTGTCCTAAGGAAGCCATATCCATCTAAGCAGTTACTCTGCAAGAAAAATCCTAACTCCTGACAGAAAGGCAAAGTAGGATCCCGAACCAAGCAGAGACAGCCTGGGCTCACGCTTCCAGACCATAAACACCTCCGAGCCTTTTGCTTCTTCCTCACTTACATTTTCCAACAGAGATGTTGCTTTATGCTGTCTCCTACACCAGCTACAGAAAGCAGCACGCTAGACTTCATCCTTACTGTTTTGCAAAAGAGTATAGCAATTTGCAAAGGTGATGAGGTAAAAGGAGTAGCTTCATCACAGCTACATCAGAGGATCTGATTAACTCAGATCTTCCACTCTGACCTCGCAGTGTATGAAGTTTTCTGCACAATCATCGCAAACTTTTAAGACTAAAAACCACACTAGCCCTCTCTGCCTGGACGTGAAAACTAGCAGGCAGTGGAGCAGTATTAATCTGTATTACAGTGGTACCCACGCATCCCAAATCAAAGACCTACTACAGTTTGTCACATTACAAGCAAAAAGCGCGTACAAAGTTTTCACACACGATATAACCTGAAGTATTTTAAAGCAGAGCAAGAAAATCTAAAAACAGAACCTAAAAAAAAATACACGGAATGCTTAGCACGCTGGGGAGGGTGGAAGAAAGTATCAGGCTGTTAAGAGATATTATTTTATTTTAAAATATTGTTCTCAAAAGTAAGGCAGATCCTGAATCCCAGAATAAGGCTGAAAATTAAAGACCAAAGTTTTATTTGGCTCTCCAAAGTAATATTCAAGCCAAAATTGATTGGGCAACTTTCAGCTTGGCCAGATTTAAGGAATGTGGCAGTCATGTTACTCAAAGAGTTGTCTAAAGCATTTATGTGCTATAAAAGTAAAGCTTTAAAATTCGAAGGCACCTCCGCATGAAGCCACATAGGGACAAGCACTGAGATACCAACAGTTCTTCTACTTTATTCTCATACTCAAATATGTGTTTCAGGTGTGTTCAGCTATGATTTTGGTTCTAAGTACGTTTTAGTATGGTAATCACTCAGAAGTCTTTCCTTAAATTAACCTGGATTTTATTGTTTATGTTTAGGGGCTATAAATCAATGAAAGCAGACTAGGACTGTAACCCTGGCTGAGGATCAGTGCAAGACCCACTCTTGGAGGGAAAGGTGACTGCATCTTACATTTTAAACTTGCATTGCAAAGAAACTATAATGCATTGGTATCTGAGGGCGCAGCTGACTCTTGTAGATATTGAAATAACACATAGCTCTCTCCAGTCTCCCCTCCCCTACATACACGCTCGAGTCTTTGACTTTCTGGCTAGAAGTCTACAATCTACCTATCATTCATACTGAATGGCAATTCACATGTGAAGCTGCTCTTCAATTGTTTTACCTTTATTCTACCTCCAGTAAGATTCATAAAATGATGAAGTTTTTCAGAGTCCTGAAATATCTATAATTCCCCAGTTACGGAACCTCTTCCCCCTGACCTTAAACAACATACAAATTGGGGAATATGCAGTACTGAAAGACTAAGAGGTTTTAGGATCAAATCTCATGGCTTTCCAGTTGAAAATTTACATCACTGCAGGCAGAAGATTCCTCATTTCATATTAAAATGCTTGGTAATAGGCCTATCCTTTCTCAACACTTCAGATTTCCCATGAAGTTTCATACTGCACAAAGTATTTAGGATATTTTTAAACACTTGCAAAATTATAGTCATTCTTTTCCTACTATATTCAAGCTGTTCAAATGAGTAACTAGGGCAGCCTGGTTTAAAGACAAAAAACCTCATAGTACTTAAAATGTAACAGCGCCTAAAATAGCTTTTTTTAATAAGCTGTGGCCTATATTAAGGGCTCTAAAAAATGGCCAAATTCTCATCTGGGATGGTGAGCATAACTTGTGGGTTTTTTAGTCATCCCTAATATGCTATTCTGTATCCTGGTCAATAAAAAACCCTACACTAAACACATATCATCAAAAGGAAAGGGATAGAAACAGTGACAGCTCTCAAGGGCAAGTTATGCTTCCTCTACCTGCACTTTCTGTATTCTCAGATATCTACTGCTAAAACAAAACAAAACAAAACAAAACAGAAAAGAAAAGAAGGCTGAATGCAAATAAAGCAAATGACAAATTTAACCAAAAAACTCCACCTTTCCTTCAAAATCTTTTTTTCTTATTATTACTAATTTTAATTGAGACTTATTTCTTGAGATGCTAATCATCTTATGTCTGTAGGAGCAATATGCTTCCATGGAGTATGTTCATATTTGTCAAGACACTGAGATAAGCATGTAATTTCCTCTAATCATCACTTTTTAAGTGCTCCCTTAAAAGCATTTCTCTGTGGAATGCAACAGAAATTGTCTGGAGAGCTTCTTGTATTGTTTTAAAGAAACATTCACAGGCTACATTCACTTAAAACACAATTCCTTCTTCCTCTCCCCTAATCCAAGAAGAAATCAAGACAAGGGCAAGACAACAGAATTATTTGCCTTCAATAAAGATCAACCAAAGTGTCTCTGAGGACGTGTAATCTTCAAAGTTTTCTTTAAAAATATCAATTAGCACAACTACAAACAGAAGCAAAGGCAAGTTTTGAAAAAGAGCAAACTTCAAAGCTGGAACCAACAGAGACAATTACCTCTTCACCACAGCTACTGAGTTGGAGGAGAGAAAAAGTTAACTCTACATCTGTTATATCAAACTCCCTTTTTCACACAGAAAATGTTATTTTTTTAGACATATAGATTCGCTAGAATAAGAGATGAAGAAAGGGCATTCCCAGACAGCATCTCGCTACAATACAAACTGGTAGGCTAAGACAGGCTAATTAAGTACTGTTATTTTTGCAGTGCTGCTCCTGGACCTCACCAAGGAGTCCTTCACATCCCTGTGTCTTGCCCACCTACTGTCCAAGAAGCCTGTATATTCCTTCTTTACATTGTTTTGCCCTGCAAGATGTAACAAACTTAATATGAACTTCTTGAAAAGCCATCTCCATTAATTTCTTATCCAAAATACAGTATTCCCTTTTTAGTCCATGCACAATTCCAATAATAAAAGAACTGAAGCATGCTTTCGTAAATCACATCTGAAAGGAACAGAGAAGGTTGCTGTGCAAACAAGGACATAATCAGATATGCTCCTCCAACTTAAAAATATTATTACCTCCAGCTGCTTGCCCTGGTACCCTCGTTCAAGTTCACCTTTTTTCCAGCATAACCACCAGTAGACAGAGATGCTGCCTAGTTTAGGTTTCATCAGAACAACCCAAGACAGTTTAAGGACATTTTTCTGGCCTTGTTT
Organism: Xenus cinereus; assembly: GCA_025774025.1. Classification (NCBI taxonomy): domain Eukaryota; kingdom Metazoa; phylum Chordata; class Aves; order Charadriiformes; family Scolopacidae; genus Xenus; species Xenus cinereus. Next base: position 91,232,329 of record JAOXJK010000012.1, on the reverse strand, counting down.
TCCAACGGAATCACCATGAGGGAATGGGGGTAAGGAAAGACTGATCAGCCTTCCTCTGTAGCAGATCTGTAATTTTATCAATAAACTCTCCACCTACAACAGCCCAACTGTTTATAAAAGCTGTGCACACATTCAAGTTTCAGTACAGCACAGCTTTGAAACCAGTCTCATGACTGGTCCAGCTTATCAGGCACGGGGTCAGTTTGCAGCAGTTTTGGTGAACACAAACCGAGTTCTTTTCCTATCAAATTAAACCCAAAGCTTCATTCCAGGTACTTGTCAAATGTGTTCCAGTATGTGTCTCCATCTATGGGCAACACAAGGATTTGACACACTGACTTGCCCTTCAGGCAGCTTCCAAACAAACACATTCAGTTCAGGCTACATAATTGGAAATAAATCCTACTTTGGAGATGTGGGGGCCTCAGCACTATCTACTCAGAACTACTTATTCTCTATTCTTATTTTGCCAATTCAGTTGTCAATACAGATACAAATAAAATCACTACTTTTGTAATAACTTTGCTGACTCTTTCAAGCCCCTGCATGTGGTCCACAGCCCACTGATTGAAGAGATCTCCTGTGCAGAATTGCATTAGACAAAGAGGCACAAGATCTTCTCTCAGATGAGGGAACAGCCTAAGAACTAAAGAACTCCCTGCACCAGGAGACCTCTTGTCTAAAACCATGCAAATCATTAGTCCCAAATTCACAAAAACGTGTAGGTGCCCAGTTAACTGATTTAAGTTGGAGGTGTTTACATATTCTCACAGAGTTGGAATTTGTGACTTCTGCTGCTACTGAGCTGCAGTCTATCTAACCACTGGTGCACATAGTCCCCGGCACCTCCCATTTACGTATTCACTGAGACGTTTTCACTAGCTAGCTTTTTAATGGATTATTTTTCTGACACCTAAGCGTACAAAGGCCCAAGAAGCATTGAAGAGAGTGCAAGAAAGGGGACCAGAAAGCACAATGTGTCCCCAGGAAGGGTGAATAAGGATGAGAGGCGTGACAGTGGCAGCCAGCAATTTGATCCAGGTGGACAGCCATGGACGAGCAGCCTAACTTGTAATAAAGGGTTCAATCAGCAATCCTTGCCAGCTCAAAGGTTTGGGGGAGAAGAAGGGGGAAAAGCAGAAAAAAAACCCAACCCCAAAACACAGGAAGTTCTGTATAAACCACGGGCAGATTACCTGGATTTGTGGATTAACGAAGGCCTCTACTGGGGGATCAACTCTGGTACAGAGTGAGCATTAACTCAGATCAAGGTCTAAGGGAGTAACTATACTCTCTCCCAGTATGGCAGCCACGCTTCCCCAGCACTAGTAGTCTTCACTCTACTTCTGCAGAGTCAGCTTGGCTGTCTCTGCGCCATATCTGTGGGGCTCCAGCACCATGCATAGCCCAGACTAGGGCAAGCTCCATGACTCCACATGGAACCACCATAGCAGGGCCTTCCCTGAACTGCATCAGTGAGTGTGAATATAAAAGCCACAGGACTTAACATTCAAGATCTCCCAGATCTTTTAAAAGCAAAATGAAGAATTAACTGTACATTGAGGACTTTAATACACACAAATACATCAATCATAAGCCATCATATGTAAAAATATAATTTCACAGCTGCTTAATTTGTCTAGCTCATAGTGTCCCATTCCTTCCACTGTGCCAAGCCCAGCACTCATGCCACAAGTCAATGTGCTGGCATGGGACAGGATCCCAGCAGACCACTCTAAATCACTTAAGCTGCCAGAAACACAAATTAGGACCACAGCTAGCACTGAACACAGCTACTGTTTTTCAGCTAGCCCTTCTAGTGACAAAGATCCTGCTTGTAGAGCTTACTTACTTATGGAGCCCTGGGGATTCCAAAGCAGCACTGTTATGCATCTGATGACCAATACGTTTCCCAGTAAGTGACCATGTTATAATTTACCTGTTGTAGTTACAAGGGAACTTTGAACAAGTAATAACCTTCTTCTAACACAGTGGAAACTGAGGACAGAAAAAGTCCTTTTAAAGCTGTTTTTTCACCTACTAATATAATTTAAAATCTACAGTCCATAGGAGCTATGGAAAAAGGAAGGGCTCTTCAGCAGAGCAGAGGTTGAAATGCTTCACAAAAAGGCCAATGGTACCAACAGGGCTGCCAATGACCCCTCAAAGACAGGCCTCAAAACAGCTAACTGAAATTCACGATTTTGCATACGAGGAAATACATATGTACCTACCAATGCACACGTACGTACGTATGTATGTACATACGTGTGCCAGCCTTTCAGTGCAGACCCTAGCGAGCGCCCTGCTGCGGCCCATGCACTTAAGCCCAGCAGGGCACAACCCACAGCACCCACTCGGAGCGGCCCGGCCCGCCAAGCCCGGGTGTCAGCGGCTCGGACCGCAGCGGGACTGCCGTCCCCATGCGGCCCCCCCGGGCCGGCCGGCTGGCCCCAAGAGGAGCCGCGGGGCCGCCGCAGGGGCTGGGCC
>JAOXJK010000012.1:91204967-91229739 GCA_025774025.1 Xenus cinereus | reverse complement strand
CTGCCCATGGCAGGGGGATTGGAACTCGATGATCTTTAAGGTCCCTTCCAACCCAAACCATTCTATGATTCTATGAAGTTTTTGAAGAACATTGAAATTGTGTAGTTGAACACTCTGAATGCAAGAGATTATACCTGTAATCCTTATTCAAACATGGATCAGTTTGTATAGTCACAGCCCTTAGTTTTAGGAGAAGATATCATGTTTTCCACATAGCTGTCCTAGGCTTCTATCACTTGAGCTAATATAACTATGGTAACCAATCAGGGTTTCTCCCTCGTGTGAAGGGTGCCTGTAGAGGATGTATCTCCAAACTTTGGCTCTAAGTTTAGGGGTTCTGGTAGCCAGCATATTTTTGAACACTGTAGCATAGAATCATAGAATTGTGACCAAAACTGAACACAGTATTCCAGGTGTGGCCCGACAAGCACTGAGTAGAGTAGGGTAATGACTTCTTGATCTCTGCTGGTTGATGCAGCCCAGCATCCTGTTGGCTTTCTTTGCAACAGCAGCACACTGTTCACTCATATTGAGCTTGTTGTCTGCCAGAACCCCCAGGACCCTTTCACAGAGCAGCTCCCTAGCCGGGTAGGTGCCAGCTTGCGCTGCACTCCTGGATGATGTTTTCCCAGGTGTAAGACCTTACAGTTGTCCTTGTTGAACTTCATAAGGTTCTTGTTAGCCCACTCTTCCAGCCTGTCCAAATCTTCCTGGCTCTGCCTTCCGAAGTCTCCACTTCTCCACTCAGTTTGGTATCATCAGCGAAATTCATCAAGGTACACTTGATCCCATGATCCAGATAACTTTCGAAGATATTAAACAGGGTTGGGCCCAGCATCAAGCAGTGGGGGACCCCACTGGTGACAGGTTAACAGTTTGAAAAAGAGCTCTTTACCACCACCTGGTGTGACCTGTCAGCTAGTTCCCCACCCACTGCACAGACCACTTATCTAGACTGTAACGCATTAGTTTCACTAGGAGGAGGCTGTGGGGAACTGTGTTGAAAGCCTTGGAGAAATCCAGGCAGACAGTGTCTACCACTTGCCCCACATCAACCAAGCAGGTTACTTTGTCTTAGAAGGTGATCAGGTTTGTCAAGCACAATTTGCTCTTGGTGAATCTGTGCTGGCTTTTCCCAATCACGTGCTTCATTTGACTTGTGATAGCCCCCAGGAGATTTGTTCCATAACTTTCCCAGGGACAGAAGTAAGACTGATGGGCCTATAATTTCCTGGATCCTCCTGTAAGCTGTTCTTGTAGATGGGGGTGACGTTAGCCTTCTTCCTGTCTTCTGGGATGTCCCCCAATCTCCATTACTTCTCAAAGGTTATGGAGACCAGCCTTGCAACAACATCAGTCAGCTTTCTTAATACCTTCAGGTGGATAGTCAGGGTCCATTGATTTATTAGGGGTCAAGCTCCTGTAATAGTTTGCATGCCAACTCTTCCTTCACTGATGGTGGGTCTGTCTTTGCATCATCCTGAATTGTTGTTCCCAAGGCCTGGGGCCCAACAGTGCTGGTAAAGACAGAGGTGAAGTGTTGAGAAACCTCTGCCTTTTCAGCATTGTTGGTGACTGATTCACCTCTTCTGTTTAACAGCAGGCCGATGTTTTCGTTCTGTTTACGCATGTTGTTTACATACCCAAAGAACCCTTTATTGTAGTTTTTGATATCTCTGGCCGATTTCAATTCGAACTGAGCTTTTGCTTTCCTAACTGCACCTTTGCATTCTCTGGCAGTGCCCTTGTAGTTCTCAATGGGCATTTGTCTGATTTTCCATTTCTGGTACACTTCTCTTTTGGTTTTGAGCAGACTCAGAAGCTCACAGTTAAGCCAAGGGGGTCTCTTGCTCTGCTTACTTCCCTTACCTTTAAAGGGAATGAACTGGTTTTGTGTTTCCAGGAGAGTGTTCTTGAAAAACTCCCAGCACTCGCTAAGCTCTTTATCCTCCATGGAAGCTTCCCATGGAGTCCCTCCCAGCTGAGCTCTGAGAGAGCTGAAGTTTTCTCTTCTAAAATCTAAAATCTTTGCCTTAGTCCTAACCTTTAGTGTGCTCAGCAGGGTCACAGACTCCACAATATTGTGATCGCTACAGCCAAGGCTATCAGTAACCGAGAAATTACAAAGCAGGTTTTCTTGGTTTGTGAGTAGCAAGTGCAGCCGTGCCTTGTTCCTGGTTGGCACATCTAACATTTGTGTGATGAAGCACATGACACATGATATGGATGACACGTGAGCTACTGTATTGTTTTTCCAACAAATGTCTGGGTGGTTGAAGTCAGCCATAAGACTCAGGTTCCGTTGACTCAAAGCTTGCTTAAGTGACCCAAATATTGCTTTGTTGGCCTTATCATCTTGGTTTGAAGGTTGGTAGCAGTTACCTACTGTAAGATCCCCCTTGGAGATGACCCCTTTGATCTTGACCCAGAGGCATTCAATAGGATGTCCACAATCACCATAGTGGACTTCTGTACCTTCAAGGTTCTCTTTAAGGTAGAGCCCAACTTCTCCTCCTCTTCTTCCCTGCCTGTCTTTATGAAACAGCCTATAGCCATCCGTTGCCATCCTCCAGTCACGTGAGTTGTTCCACCATGTTTCAGTTACTCATATGATATCATAACTTTCTACAGGGCGCACAGCTCATGTTCCTCCTGTTTGTTCCCCAGGCTGCATGCATTGGAATACATACGCTTGAGGTGGTTAGTCTTCTGGTTTACATCTCGGGAGGCAGCTAAGGGACATTTGTCACTGCTCTGGTTGGCCTGGCTTGTTCCCCAGTTGATTGCAATGGCATAAGCATTGCCACTTTAGACCCCAACGTCCGAGTCCTTCAGTTTTCATAGCCTTTGCTAAATTGCAGGATTCAACCACATTCTCTGTGTGCCAGAGAGATGGGCGGGGAGGGGGGGGTCGAGGGGTGGGAAGGAAAGGGTAGAGTAGTCATCTAGGGAAGCAAAGATCTGTTCTAGATTTTGCACAGCAATTACTGTAGCTATAAGTAAAGAATCCAACAGAGTGAGCTGAAAGAAAATTGAATGTCAGCTCTCTGTGGAGTTGGATGGTTAAGCTGTAGGAGCAATTTCTGGACTACAGCCACAAATACCAATGCAGGCTCTGAGTGCCTCTAGTAAAAAGGTAGTGAGAATATTATGTACATTCTTGGGGTTTTTTTTGGTTACAGAATAAAAACTTGGCCAAAGGTTTGGGTTTTTTTAAAAAAACACAACAAAGACACCAAACAAAACCCCCGATATTAGGGCTGCTCAGCTTGAGGAATCAGTACGTTGTAACTGGTATGCACATACTTAGCTGCCAGCCAATTTCTCTGTTCAGTCTGAGCATTTATGTTGGAAAAGCGGGGAACAACAGTGCTGGGAGTGAACAAGCTGGCTATTCTTGCACCAGGGCACTGTTACCTTACAGTACCATTTTCTGCTGAAGGAAAGACATGAAAAATCAAAAGTGGTTGCCTGAGGAATCTGAAGTGCCACATTTGTGACCCTCTGTAAATCTCTCTGCAGGAACTGGGTGGTGTCCCCCAGCTGTGAGAGCTTCCTCTAGCACTCTCCAGTCTCCTGTGGGTCCACCCGATCCAAACAGAAACAGTATGTGAATGTAACCAGGCCTTGGATTACCACATGCATGCAGTAAACAGGATTGCATACAACCATCTATACATGTGCAATTTCCTTGCTCCCTTAATCTCAATTTGTGTCTAATTACAGTTCATGAGGTGTTTTGTGACCACCTCACTTTTATTTATGATGGATGATTAGTCAGGCTGGAGTTTTCCCAGTCACAATTTCCTCCCTCCTACTTGGTATTTTTCTGGTATTTGAGTTTTGAGTTGTTTAGTTGATTTTTCTTTTTTATTAGGAAAACTTCCTCTGTACTGTGTGTAAATCCAGATAAGAGTGAGATTTGAATGACTGCCATCTAAATCTGCTTGAAAATGGTCTGCTCCCATTGTATTTTGAGATTGGCTCTTGATTAGATGTAGATGACTGAAGCTGGTGAGGTCTAGGCGTGAAGAAGTATGAGACAGGTTGATGTGTCACGTGCCGGTTTGTAGGGCAGGAAGATGGAGGTGCTGAGGAGATGGGAACTGCAGTGCATCAGAGGGGGAAGGCCAGGGAGCGGTACCTGCTGGAAGTGTTGGAATGAACTGCTGTTGTTTTAAACCACCTGTTTTTATCAGCTTCTGAACTTCAGCCCAATGTACCTGTTCTGTCACTAATAGTAGGTGCTTTTCTGTTGGGCCTTAGGGGACTTTTGCTTGGGACTTAGCAATGAGGAGGTAAAGTCATGCACTCTCTCGTTCCATGATTTCTTTGCTATCCATAACACAGATCCATCAAACTCGGGAAAGAATCGTGTCGTATTACCTCGTAGCTGTTGTGTAGAGGCATATGTAGTTTTAGGCCTATGTAAGGCCATGAGAGTTAGTTCTGTGAGCGGATTATTCTTATATTTGTAATCTGTTTCTAATACTTGCTCTTTGAAGAGTTGGGCCAATCCTGTTCAGTGCCTTGGTTTTGTCTTTTTAAAATAGGTGGGAGTTTATTAACATATGGAAGATTATAATGGTTTCATACTCAGATGATTGTTATGACGTGCTTGGTTCTCCTGTGTACACTTCAAGAATGACATTGAAAAAGTGGAGAAAGGATTGTAAAGCATGACTGGAATTCTGTAAGATACATCTTCCAGTGAAGGACTTCCAGAACTCCATTTGTTTAGCTTCATTGCATGGAGGGGTATCTAGATGAGTGAATTTCGCAAGTACTTTTATGAGAAGAAAATGTTGGGTTCTTAGAAGGCCCTTTAATCTTGCAGAGAGAAGCATAACAAGAAGCAAAGGCTTGAAGTCAAAGCCAGACAAACTCCGTTTGAGAGAGAAACAGTTGAGTTTGGGAAACAGAGCACGTGTTTTTAACAGGGAGAGTGATTAACTACTGGGATAAAGTGACAGGGTTCTTGAAGTTTTCAAGAAACAATGTGATGCCTTGCTGCAAGATGTACCATAACAAAATATAAGTTGTCAGGTTGAAGCAGGTTTGACAGGCTTTTATTGTCTAGCAGATTGAAGTAAATGATCTAGTAGTCATTTCTGGTTTTAAAACACAGAGCTCTGTGCACATTACAGGTCCCTTCATCCGAATGTATGCATGCAGTTATTTTAAAATAGTAAATACTGAATTATGTCAGTAGAGTACACTTCCACAATAATTAACATTTTTCCAAAATACATAGTACAGAGCCGTCTTATGCAATTTTTATTGATTTAATTTACATATAGAGTAAAAAAATTCATTTTTGGGTGTAAAGGTAATTGTCAAAATGGAAACCTGGTATTTCTCAAAAACACTTGTGTTTCTAGCATCTTCAGTTGCTTTCATTGATATTTTTGCTGTAATTTTGCTTTCTTGTACCTTAGGTTTCTCATGATAATATAAAACCCAAAAACAAGCAAAAAAATAATCACAGGTCCTATCATGTATTTGAATTTGAAGAAAGGGCATCCTTCCAGGGACCCTTCCAGTGTCTCAAGACTGGGACTCTAAGGGGCAGTGTGTTCCTTTTGGGTTAGGTGTCCTTTTTTCCTTTCAATATCTAAATATGATCAGAAAGTAAAACAACAAAAGAGTTAATCACAAGCCCCATAGTTTTATGAGTTTGAAGAAAATATTACTCTGATTTGCTTGTGCTTTTCATTGGTGTAGCAGTGATTTTATTGTGTTGCTCTTTTAAGAAAAATTAAGGGTTCGAGAGGAGGTGCTCAGGGCTCATTTGTAGATTTTTTTGTTTAAGCTAAGAAAATATGAAGATTACATTTCAATAATTGATTCTATTTTTATTGTTAATAACATAAACAGATAGGAGTGCTTTTATCAGTTGCCCAATGGTTTCTCCGTCAGACGTGTTCTGCAGATGTTCACTGCCTTCCCGCCAACAGCCAGTTGACCTGGTCCCCCATAGAATCATAGAATTGTCTAGGTTGGAAGGGACCTTTAAGATCATCTAGTCCAACCATCAACCTAACTCTGATTAAAAAACCATCACTAGACCATCTCACTAAGCACTTCATCCCACATTGTGAATGCAGTGTAAATACTGTGACTATGGAAGATGCACTCTCCAGAGATGCTCTGTTCTTCACCCTGTCCCCATTTTAGGGCATGCCCTGAACACTGATGTTTTTGCAACCTGAATGATGCAGACTGCATGTGTGGAGTAGGCTTTTTTAGTTTCTCTCACAAACACAAACAAAGTGTTTGAATGGAGGTTGCTTTGGATGCTTAGAATTTGGGGGAGGATTTTGTGGTTATACGTAATCCAAAATGTGCTAGGTTGTGTGTATCATGAAAAATTTGGGATGAGGCTGGTACTCTCACTTTTCGTGTCAGGTTTTTTACTTCCTTTATAATAGGAAAATAGTGAAGAGATCTCTCTATTAGCAGTAGCTGGCATGGCTATTGCAAACTAAGACATTAACATATGGAGGAGAAGGAGGAAGAATTGGCTATGAATAAACATAAATTGAAGAACTGATGCTTGTATGTGCATATGTGTATACACGTACATATGCACGCACACACACAGGGTTTAGTTGACAGCTCTTACAAAATAACACTTTGCAATTGAAAAAGCAAAGAATGCTGGCACATGGAGGAAAGCCAGAGGTGAAAACAAAACATATTTTTCACTGTTAATGCAGAGAATTTTGAAGAATGAGCAGCAGGGAGGGTTTTGGCTTTGCAAGCAGGCATAGAAATGTCTGTCAACTCATAATGAACCTGCTTTTGCCTCGCTTTCCGCCTGAGTTGTCAGTGCTTGTGTTTCCCTTTTTCCTTCCTAGCTGAACTTCTTTCTTGATCAAAGCTCCCATTTTATTTTTAAACTTTTCATTCCTGTAAATGATTGGAAACTCTCCAGCAGAGCTGTGCTAAAGCCAGAGGGGACTGGAAGCAAAGAGCAAGGACAGACCCGAGGACGAATTACTGACACTTGGGGAGCACTCCTTTAAAGCAGCAAGAAGCAGCTGCCCTTCCTCTCCTTGAATTTTAAGTTCTTTCCAGTCCTTTCTAAGGAGCAGAGAATTCCATCCTATGTCCCAATGCAGGAAGAGATGTCAAGGAGACAGGGAAATACCTTGGCAGTGCAAATAGCTTGGATGTTTTTAAAGGATGTGAATACATATTTTTGGAAAGTTAAAGTAGACCATTCATTCTGAACTAGGCAGCTGCACATAAGATTTAGACTGGAATGACAGGTTTGAATGCAAAAACATTAGGACTCAGCCAAAGGGCACTGTCACCTGAACAGTGTATGCCCAAATAACCAAGGATAGTGTCTCAATATTTACCTGGCAAGGAATAACAGGCAATGGAGGCCTTTCTGCTCTGTGTGACTGGATGCGAAAAAAGGCAATGTGCCCTTTAACTGATTCAGGCCACTCTTTGCTCTTACCTGAGGCCTGGAGTGTACCAGACAGAGGGAGCACAGAGTGAGGACACAAGGTGCTCCGGTTGTTTACGTTGCTGGTGCTGGCCTTGCATGACCCATCTGTCTCAGTTCCTTCCTCTGTGAAAGATCCATGGATGAAGGATGAATGCAATAATGCTGTTGCTAGGGATGATGGCAGTAAAGTAAAAGACTCTGTTAACATTAAAGCAGCATAAAGGTACATCCCAGAAGTTTCTCTTCAGGCGTATTTAAACAGCAGCTGTATCTTAGTAACTTGGTCTGCCTAATCAGTCATATTCTTGCTAGCTTTTAAGCCACTTATTTTATCTTTTTTTAGCATTGATTCCCTGTTGACCTGCTGAACTATCTCCATTTAAAGAATGATATTACTAGTATTACTGCCATTGTACTGGCAAGAGAGGAGGAGACATTCATACTGATGCTAGCTGGAAAGCAGCTCCTATATATCATATTAGTGAGATCCCCTTCAAAGTGTGGTCCAGCTTTTGGATGGCTCCCCATTTCAGTATCAGCTTTGTAAAGGGACCTGCAGACCCTCTGTCAAAGACTGCCAAAGTCAAGCTAGTCCTGGCATGAAGAAGTTCATATATTTACTGTAGAATTAACTAGACTTAAGGAGACATTGTCGGCTTAAATCTCACCCATCGTTAACATCTTGTATAAATAAGCTGTAAGAAATACTAAGCCTGAAGGGGGGAAGAAAAACCTTCTCATTTTAAAGTAAACAAAACATGCAAGCGTTTCCCTGGACTGTGGAAAACCCCTATCCCAAAGGACTGACCCTATGTTGACAGCAAGGGTAGACAGAATTGAGATGAATTTTCTGTGTCTGTGCTGAAAGAAATGCAGTTAGTTTAAAAAAAAAAAAAAGAAAGAAAAAAAAATAGTCCTTTTTGGAGAGTGACAGGCTTTGAACACCACTGCTACTCTGCAATAGTATCACAGTCCTGTCTTACTGTATGGGTGTCAGGGAATGTGGGATATGGCAGCGTCTGAATAAAAATCTGTTTCCTGTGAACTGTCCTATCAGTGGCATAGACCTCTCTCATACTGCATGTGTTTTGGATGAGCCAGACGCTGTGGACGAGCATCATCACCATCCCATAGTCAGCCCTGTCTTGTTTTATCCTGCTGCAAGGTCAAGGTCAGTGCTGTAGCCCAGCTCTGTGCTAGTTGCTGTTTGATCTATGTTCTGCTGTGCAGCTGTGCCTTGTCATGGGATGAGGGATGGACCACAGGACAGCACTTAGGACTAGGGAGATGTCTTTCCACTCCAAGATCCAGGCTCATGGAAATCGTTGAGGTTACAGTATGTGCCTTAGTCACCACGTAGTATTGTGGCCCTTCTACCATCTTGCAACCTCATACTTACCTGAGGGTTTCTTCCCCTAGCAAATTGTCCTAGGCTTTTTAGGTAAATAAAGTTTTAAAAAACATCAAGAGTGCAGTTCCCTGTTTCAAAGAGTTGAGAGATTTGGTAATGGTACGAGATCTATATTGTTACTACAAGGGATGGCTACTCTTGGTAGTCTGGTGCTCCCACCCTTTGTTTCATTTCTCCATTTCATCAGTGTCTGCCTTCACCTCCAAATGATACTCTAAAGAAAGCTGTCTCTTCTTTGACTACGGAGGGGGCTAGCCTTGTAACTTTTCTGTCAGCTTAATGATCCTTCCTTGGCATTGCACACGTGAAAAGGGACTAGAGGCTTTCCTGTCAAGAAATGCACTCCCTTGTGTTGCTGCTCAAATATACATGTAACTCTTGGCTTCAGTGTGTAGGATATTTGAACTATGCTATAGATTCTGTGTATTCTTTTCCAACAGCGCTGCTGTTCTTTGGCAAATTGAACTTCCTGAGGGGAAGAATTTGGAGTTACCGAAGCTCCTCTGTAGCTAGTGTGCCTAAGACTGCTGTTACCTTGACAACTGTAGACAGGACATAATTTCTCCTGGCCTGGATCTGAATCTTATTGCAATTCCTGGCATAGATTGGTCCATCAAATCTACATCAGTTAAACACCTATTATGCACTACAAGTTAGAAAAATGAATGTTCCGGATTTTCCCTCAACAAGCAAAAGGTGTTTTTATGCCCAGGTTCAGTTCTCAGTGCTGCCACAGGCTTTGTGCATGACCTTGGGCAGATACTTAGCTATATCTCCTTGCCTATGAAATACAGATAATGATCCTGTGTGTTGTCCAAGAAGTACTATGGAGCTAAACCAACTGTAGCTATTCAACAAAAATGCAACATATATATATTTATGTTATAAATGCATATATAGCATACATATATGTATGTGCGTATATATAGAGAGAGAGCAACAGGGCTATTCAGCTCTTACTCAAGAGGTTTCAATTTGATGCCTCCATGAATGGTATTGAAGGAAGTAGCCATCCTTCCAGTGGGAAATGGTGCACACTCACACCTGAAAAGTGTATGTAAATATCCCTTATTAAGTAGCTGTCGTGGTTTAACCTCAGCTAGCAACTAAGGACCATACAGCTGCTTGCTCACCCTCCCCCAGCCAAAACCAGCACAGTAGCTCATCCCTTTGGTTAGCCTTGACCACTGGTGTTAAAAACTAGTGACAGATGGGAATATACCAATATTATTTTACAAAGCTCTCCCTATTCCTTTTACTAGATACAGGTCTGCCCTCTGATTGAACAAATACAACAGGAGAAGGACGTACAAGGGCTATCCTTTTAGTTCTGATTTGCATATCAGAGAAGCTGTTTCCTGAAAAGCTTTGTGGCAAATCATATTTTTAAACTTAATTTTATTCTTCTCTTCCCAAAATGAGAAGCCCCTGCAACCCACGTGCTGGTCAGACAGCTGATGACCTTTTGTGCAGCACTTGGTAAGCTCGGTGCCATTCCAATGGCACTGTAGGAACCCCATAGCTGCCAACTGTGAAACTTGGCAGTATGGCCCTCAGAGGTATTTGCCAGCAGACATGAGTTCCCTATAGAGATCAAGGAGAAGGTTTTGAAGAGGCCAGGTGTGTTGGCTTCTTAATAGACTCCCAAGAATTCCTTCAGGGTATGTTCCTTGTTGGGCTTCACCATTTTATGTTTAGATCTGTGTGCAAACTCATTTTTCTCCATTTGAAAGCAATCTTCTGTATTCCCAGCAAACAACCTGTCATACACTGAAAGGGATCAGAGATGCCCGAAGTTCACAGTAAAATATAATCTAGAAATGTGCCCTAGATAAGTTCTCATTAGATAGATGATGTATAAATATTGTGTGTGGTTGTGTTCCCTAGACATCCCTTGCTGTATGTCTTGGTTTCTAAGAAGGTGATTTAGACAGAAAGAAGTCTACTGTTATTTTCCAGGTTTCCCTTAGGTGCAGACAGTGTAAAATTTGAAAGCTAATGCAGGAATACATTTGCAGTTGTGTGGTACATGTTCAGAGTGACTACTCCAAGAGGCGTGTTTTTTTTCTGTAACTGCAAATCTGTTGACCATCTAATTTTTATATTGTTTTCCTTAAGCGAAATGTATGAAAGTGAAATGACTGTATGCTGGCGTTTTCTGTATAGCCACCTTTCATAATAGTTGCTTGCGTTTATCACATTCCTTCCTCTTCAAATTTGCTACTTAAATTATACCATTGCGTACTTACATTCCCCTCTCAGCCTCTTACTGCTAATGAAGGAGAAGAGAAGCCGTCAGGTTGTTCCAGAGAGGATGAGCATGAATTCTAATTTAATTCTAGCATAGCTGGCTTCCTACATGTCAGCACGTTTTTATCATTATAGTGTGACCTCTCCCCTCTGAATGCAAGGATTAGAGAAATCAGAGGTGTTTTGCCACTCAGACCGTCTGAGAACTTCCCATGCTCTGCAGCAATGTGGAAAAAGATGCCAAGAACAGAATTTACAGCCAGAAAAGGTGAATGTGTGTTTCAAATCCTGTATTTTAGCAGAAATAGAAGTAGCCTATATCTTAACATGTTAAGGCTCATCTCTGAAGGCATAACTGATTTCAGGGTGTCAGTAATGTAGAAAGAACAAAACCTTGCTGGGAGGCAAAACTAGAACCATTCTGAGCAAGTTTTTGTCTGTGCTTTTATTTCTAAGTTGCTACGGAAACTGAGCTCAGAATTACTTCTTCCCCTCTCTCTACCAAAACTATTTCCCATATTCAGCAGGAGATCTTTCAAATCATTTTCCCCTCCTCTTCTAAATGGCACTTTTGGGGTTAAAAAACCCAAATGAACAAAATCTGTATAGCAAAAGACACATGCATACTAAACATGGTTGCATGCTGCAGCCTGAACCTGCTGGTGGATTGCCCTGGTCAGTGTCTGTCTCTTGAATCTGATGGTATAGGTTTCTATATTGTGTGCAACATGGATAATATTCTGGTAGAAACATGTAGTTGATCCCAAATTACTTCTTTCATGAGTGCTAGAGTCTTCAATTTCTTTCTTATTTCCTCTCTCCCACTTTAGTGACGTAGCTGTCCTACATCCATGTAGACAAACTTCTGGAAAAACCATGCAGCATTTAAATAATTATTAAAAAAAAAAAAAGAGTTCATCACAGCACTACAACCTCAGCAAAATAATGGTTTGGAGTTTATTTTGTTGCAGGTTCTCCTTATTTTCATCCCACTAAGTTCCTAAGCTTATGAACTGGTTCTGCCATAGCATCTATAATATGTTCTGCCATTGTAGTGCTAAAATCAAAGATTTCCAGGAAGTCCTTGCTGACCATCTAATTCCTCCTTCAGTGCTGAGTTTCATCTCCTTGATGTACATTCTTTGGGAGCCCATTTGAGCCCACGTAATACAGAGTTGCAGTGAGAGCTGATAATGTCTATGGCATACACTTGTACTTTCTCACTACCCACTACAGCTTCAGTGCTCTACACTATGGTCCCGCGCCACTTCTGGCAACACCATTGGCTCTTTTGGACTTCACATATGTATCCGTGCTGTATCTCTTTAACCCTTATGCTTGCAGTGCCTTAAATAACATTTCAGCCAGTTTCCTAGGAACAACCAGTGTGAATAAAATGCAGAAACAAGCTAGGCTAGGTAATTTCCTTGTCCTGTGGGAAAGCTGGTGTCAGGCGATTTCTTATGTCCTTAATGATAATTGTTCTCCTTCAGTTTCTGTCAAGACTGACGTTTTAACATCTTCTAGCAAGGTAGATTGTTTTACTTCCTGTGGTTTTCCTGGTCTCATATAGCTTTTTTGGTATTGTGCCCTGGACATTTTGCACGTATCCTGTTGTTGGGGAGTGATTTTCCCACTGTTGCCTTCACTGTTTGTTTTATTTGGCGGGAGGCCCCGGTGGTACTTTATTTCAGCTGAGATTTTTTCCACCTCGTTCACGAAACCTCAGAAGCATAGCACAGACTTGATGACTCGCCTGTCTCAGGCATTTAATGGATTCTCCCTTACCCCCATATTTAATTTTTATGATTTGGTCTGTCTTCTACCACCACACTGAACAGATATTTTTTTTTTCTAGTTTGCATTGAACCTTTCTGCTTTTTTTTTTTTTTTGAGTAATCATAGTTATAGCTTCTAATGATAGTTGGATATTTGTGAGGGATGTAGTTAGTCATGGGAGGAAGTCCTCTTTTTCCATTTCTGTATGCTTTTATTCACTCTGGTGGTTCCATTGCAACTGTTGCCGGAAACCCTGTGGGTGTACAGCTCTGCATTCTAGTTTCTTACCAGAGTATAATCTGGTAGATAATCATAACCACCTTGCAAAATGAAAGTCAACTGTCTGTATGATAAGCAGGTCAGGCTGTCTGTGTGCTGTGTCTTCTGAGGCTGCTGGTTACAAAAAGGAAATAATTTTTGTGATGGGGTCCATCTGTTTTAGTTTTGGCAAGCAGTGTTTCAGTCCCTGTATTTTTAAACGTGGCTAGAATCCATGTAGTGACTCGTGTCACATGTGAGGACAAGGACTATTGAGCGATTTATTTGTGCTGATTTAAAAGAGACAGTATGGTGAAAAGTGAGGAATTAGCTCTCATTTGTCTCATAAACATTGATCAATATGAAGTCCCCTTCCCCATGTCATTGTTATTTTTTATAACTGGATGTGCTGCATCTATAGGACAGCTTCTTCTAGATCAAAGATCAGACCTCTTGCTTTTTATTTTCTCTCTCTTTTTTTTTTAAAAAAAACAACAAACAAACCTCATGAATTGACGACAGCAAGCAGCAAGAAGAGTTTGTGGCTCAAATGATTGAATATAGTTGGGATCATGAAAGAAGAACCGAAGATAACCTAGATGAGGTAGCCATGGGCTATAACTAGATCATTAAACTTTCATTTTTATTTTTCAGCCATGTCATTCTAATTGAATATTCTGCTTGGAATCCTTTTTGAAGTGATTTGAACAGAGGATTGAGACATGCCAAACAGTAGATTAGAGACAATGTATTTGGAATGACTGAAAAGAACATGTGATAAAAAAAGAAACCCACCCCTAGTAGGACAAAAAAACTAGTAAAATTTCTGCAATGAGGAAGTTCTTTTTAAAAGGCATAAAATAGAAAAAAAGAAAAAAGAAAAAGAAATTATAACAGGCCAAAAGTATCTTGTCTTGCCTTAGCAAGGAACAAAATCAGCTCAACAATGAAGTGCTTTAATTAAGGTCCAAAGCGGTGATATTTGACATCAGTTGAAAAGGGGAAAAAAAAATTCAAATGTTCCAAGCAGTGAAGCAGGAGGAAAAGGAAAAGAAACCCCATGCTGAGAGTCATTAAGACCCAAAAGTAATTCATCACAGGCACAACTAACCTTATTACAGGAAAGTTGCATTGTCTTCGTGGTGCAGGCATTGATTCCAAGCTAGGAAATGAACAAGTTGTCGCCTTTAGTAGTAAAAGCAAAAATATTAAATTGCTTCTGAAAATTGTAGCTGTGCTGTTTACTCCATCAAGGAAGGATAATGAGACTGTTTAGGGAAGTCCAGCCAGCATAAGGAATGTATTTTGTTAAATTTTAATTAAAGACTAATTTCTGCTGAATACTGTCCAAGCAGTGAATTATTTATTAAAAAGAAGCAGCACAGGAAAAAAAGCAAAAAGCCAAGATATTCCTCTTCAGCTGTCTGGAAGCCACCTAAAATTTTGGTGAGTTACTGGCCAGATTAACTGCTTAGTTACCATAATTGCTTGCCTACTAGCATAAAAGGGAGCTCTTTATTCTTTCTGCGTGGGCTGCCTGGTTTGCATGTTGGCTAAAGGCCCCATCCAGCACCATGTATAAGCTAAAGGGTCTTGCTAGAAAGTGGAGAAGTGAAGTAGCTTGGGGCAGAGGTAGCCCTGTGGCTTGTGGGGATAGCCTAGGTCTGAGCGGGTCAGTGCACAGCTCAGACAGGCAACCTCTGCTGAACCCAAGCTGGCTTTATGTACAGCCAGTGTAGTGCCTGCGCAATGTTTTACGATACCCAGGCTCTCCAGGTATTTTTGCTGTCTTTGATATCCATATACTACTTTCTGAATTGATGCATGGTAGACTGCAATCGCATGAAAAGATAACCTGAATTAAAGTGAGGGCAAAACTAGAAACACCATCATTTGTCCCAGTTCCTATCGTGAATTGGCAGTTTAGTTCACAAGCAACTTGGCCTTGGTTTGTTACATCATGGACACGTGTCCACCTCTGGGTAGCTTAAACTAAATTCTTATGCAAAGAACAGCAGCCGTTCTGAGTAAAATCATGACAAATACATAGACAACAGAGCTTCAGCAAGCTTTGAGTTGTCTGTGACATTCCTTTAAAACATAGGTGGAAAAATTATGGGGAACTCAGCATTGAGATTTGATAGTGAATATGGAGATTTCCAGATGAATATAGATGAATGAGCATCTTGAGGAGCAGAGGGAGTATGCCAGGTGCCCATTAGGATTCTGGTAGATCTAAATAGTTGGGACACTCTTGTTAAAACTTTATTTGATTAAAGAGGTGAAGTTGGTACAAGTCCGGGATTTCCTTACATATCTAAGTGGAGAGCTCTCCCTTTTTGCCACAAGCTGAAGTGGTGGGATGAAATTGCTTTGAAAGCCAGTAAGCATGTTAGGCATACTGTCCTGGACTGTCCTCTGCAATGTGAGTGTGGTTGAACACAGATCCCTAAACATCCTACATGGGATCAGGGGAGAGATCTTGGAGTGCATATGGCTCCTTCCTTCCTTCCTTATGCCACTGAGATCACAGATCAAGGGATATCAAGAGTATCCCTTGATCACTGAGATCAAGGGATACCAGGGAAAGGGAGGACAGGGTGTTAATCCTGGTCTTATCCTGATGTGTTATGTAGATGTGGGCAGAGAACGCAGTTATGGAAGGCAAAAACTGCTGGAAATACCCAAGGAATTCCACAATTTAGGGACAATCATTTAAAAGTCATTGGCAATTCTGCATGCCTAAAAGCCCAAATATCTAAAGAGGGTGTTTTTGTGATTGATAAACTGAAGTGAAAAGACTTTGATTAAAGTGGATGGTGGCATGGAGACTGGTATTACTGTGAAGAACTTGAGCCTGCTGCTTGTGCTGGCACCATTAAGAACATCCTGCAGAGAAGGACCTTCTTGCTCAGTGTCAGAGCTGTGATTGTTTCTGCTGTGATAGGTATTAGAATACTTAACAAGTCTAGGCTTGCTCTGTGTCAAGGGACACGCCTGCCTGCAAATACACTTTCAAGCCTGGTTGATGCGGTATAATTAGGAGAGAAGTCTTTTAATGAACTGCTAATGCTGGCCTAGCAGCAACTTGCAGATGTTGAGGGAAAGGCTAGGGTCAGGCCTGCTCCTGAAGTATCTGATTCATGATTTGGATGGTCCAAGTTTTCATTGTTCGCTCTTTCCTTTGAATAAAAGAGCTATTTGTTTAATCCTGGGATTTTTTTGCATGCAGGTGGGCATACTGTTTATCATGGATGCTCACGTGTGTAATTTAATTTCTCAATGAGGACTATGCATTTTTTTTAAAGAACTTTGGAAGTCAAACTGCCCAGCAGAAAGCTTAGTACATGACAGACAAGAACGCTGATAAACAATCACTAGACTTGGATAAAGCTGCAAGCAAGTTGGCTGATAAACCAGTCAAAGAAGATAAGCTGTGTTTTTTCAACTTGAAAACTGAACAGAATCATCCAGTTCAGTGCTGGAGAAGTGCAGACCATAAGGGTCAATTCTTTTTCAAAAGCACAGCCCATCAGAACTAGGAGTTTAAGCATTGTTCCCAATGGGTAGCTCCCCATTGCTGTGGCAGCTTCAGAGATGTGAAGTTGTTATTGAACTTTTCTCTCCCCAAGCTGGATCTGTTAGCACCAAGGTCCCCTGATCATAATAAAGGTTCAGAAAATGGGCAGTCATTCTTACAACTTTGAGGAGCTTAAT
Source organism: Xenus cinereus (assembly GCA_025774025.1). NCBI lineage: Eukaryota > Metazoa > Chordata > Aves > Charadriiformes > Scolopacidae > Xenus > Xenus cinereus. The sequence continues at coordinate 91,212,862 of JAOXJK010000012.1, read as the reverse complement.
CTAATCAAATAGTTTTCAGTTAATGCCTGCTTAAAGAGAATCTTTGACGAGAAGCAGATTTGACCACATCCTTTCCAAAGCTGCGAGAGTAGTGTGACAGTCCACCTACACATCTTCTGTATTACAGCCTAATTAGCTAGAACACATACTGAGAGCGTATGTGACCAGGATAAATTCCTTTCTCAGCCTGCGAGAGTTTTATCTTTTGTTGCACTCCTACTAGAGTAGAGGAAGTGCTGAGTGGAAGCTGTTTTCCCAGCCTGAATCAGGCTGAATCCCAGCCTTCCCTTAAACAGGGCAAGTGTATGACTGAGAATGTAAGAGTCTTTGATCAAAGGAGAGAGCGCACAAGGGGAGCGTTACTGTAGTGATTGGGGCATTCAGCTGGGCGAAAAATCCTAAGCTCTGTGCTTTGGACTATGCTTCTGTTTGCTTCAGTGACTTTACAGGAGGAGGAAGCAAACCTCATGATCACCAGCAAGATTTAACGGGCTGATTATTCCATTCTCCTCTGCGCTGTGGGCCAGAGTGCCCTTAAAGTTTCCCCTGTTTAGCTATACTTAGCAAGTGGGTAAGGTACACCTTGAGGAGGCAGAAAATATATATTTGAATCCCGTCAGGCTCAGTTAAGCATTGACCTCAGGTCTCCTGTCTGCTGGCTTACTGTTTTAAGAAGGAGGTGATTAAAGGTAGCCCACCGTGACATCTTTCTCTTTCTCTCTTGTTTCTCCAAAGAAGACACTGAGCCTTGCTTTTTTTTATTCCTCAACGTGCAGCAATATTTCATTTGTAGGGGACAACTTGCGATTCTAGATTGAGGGGAGAGATGCTTGCTAGCAGCTCTTAATCTTGTTGCTTATTTTTATTCTAATTAATTCATTAAATGATATTAACTATTTATTTAAATTAATTTAATTTCCATTTTCCAAGGGAGTTGTTTTGCTCATCATTATGTGTAAACCAGTTCTTTTTTAGCTCTTTGCACAAACTGTAGGATTTAGGGAAGAGGGCTGGTAAATTTGCAAAGAATTTGAGGATGAGGAGAGAATTGATTTTTGGTGTTATGGTGGGTTAGAGTTGGCTGTTAGTCAAATGCCCACCCTGCTGCTCACTCACTGCCCCTCCTCAGCAGATTGGAGGAGAAAATAGAATGAGAAAGCTAATGGGCTTAGATAAAGACAGGGAGACTGCTTACCAGTTATAGTCACAGGCAAACCAGACTTAACTTGGGGAAAATTACTAATTTATTCCAATTTAAAAAGATATGGGTAGTGAAAAGCAAAAACCAAACATTAAAACAACACTTCCCCACCCACCCTTCCTCTTTTTCACAGGCTCAACTTCTCAACTTCAGTCATTCATTTCTGACTCCTCTTTCCTCCACCTGGAGTGGTGCAGGGGAGGATGAAGAATGGGGAGGTTGCACTCAATGAATAACACTTTGTCGCTGCTGCTCGCTGCTCCTCATGCTATTCCCTTGCTTCAGCATTCATCTTTCCATGGGCTGCAGTCCTTCAGGAAAAATCTGCTCCAGCACAGGCTCTCTACTGGTGTCAGTTCCTTCAGGAAATATCAAATTGCTCTGACACGGAGTCCTCTGCGAGCTGCAGTGTGAATGTTTGCTCTGGCAGGGTCTCCTCCACAGACCGCTGTAGAATCTGCTCCAGCACCATGGAGCACCTCCTCATCCTCTTCCATCTCTGACCTTGGTTTTCCCCCCGTTGTTTCTCACCTTTTTTTTTCCTGTCCTGACTGGTATTTTCTGCCTTTCCTTAAATACGTTTTCCCAGCACCACACATGTGGCTGATAGGGTCAGCTTTGGCCAGCAGTGAGGCCACGGCAGAGCTGGCTGTAGCACAGGGTAGCTGCTGACCTCTTTCTATAGAGGCCATTCCTGCAGCCCCCCTCTAGCAAAATCTTGCCATCTAAATACAATACAGGTGTTCAAGCTACGTTGCTGGTAGAAGTCCTTGTGAGGGCCTTCAGGGCACCATTAATTACCCTGACCAGCCTCACCTGGGACCTCCACCCAAGAGCTCCACTTAAGCTCAGGCCTGGGGCTTTCATTCTTGTCTTAAGCTTTGTTTTAGGTGTACCTGGCTGCAGACCTGTCTCTGCCTCATCTTTTGCTTTTGGCTGGACCCCTAGACAGACCTTGCACCTGGTTTGCTACCTCACCATGTTTGGCATTGTCAGTGGAACCTGTTCTGCTTGTTGTGGAACTGTGGCTCTGGTAGGTGAGGATGCTGCCTGTGCTGAGGTCACCCTTGGATTGGAGATTATTCAGTTTTTGCTGCTCCCTGACGCTTCTGTTTTGGTAGGTTTTTGCTTGCTTCCTTCCTTTTATCAGTGTAGTTAGTGGCGTTGATGTGTGGGGATTAGCATTTGATTTGGAAATCAAATGGGAGATGGTGGGAATGTGTTTTATGTGACTGTAGTCACAGCTTTACTAATTCTTTCACGAGACAGGGTAAGGATAATGAATGCATGACTGTGTAGAGGAGATGCTCTGGAAGGGTAGTAGAGGTGGCACTCTGTTTTGCAGCATTGTGATCTTAGACTGTTGTAAATCCATTGTCAAGCTGTGTCTTGCTCTCATTCCCACTTTGGGATCCAGGCACTAGAAGTTAGAGATTGCAAATTCTAGTCCAGGCACACCCAAACCCTTTATCTGATCCAGCCCTCGGACTATTGATGTGTATAGCTTTTCTGTCTTGTGTTCTAAAATCTTTTTTCTCCTTGTCAACATCTTCTGTCCTCAGCCAGCACTCTTATTGAGAATCTAATTATGATCAGCTGAGGGTAAATTTGATCAGAGATGTTACTGTGCCTCTAGGTCTCCAGTGGCATGCTTTACTGCTTGAGCACTGTAGATGCTGTGGTGTTCTTCAGGCCCTTGGGAGTCCCTCTGTCTTATAATGTTTATGTGTCTTTGCTAGACAATGCAACACTCTACAGACTCACAATTACTGTTTTGGTCTCATTTCTAGTCATCAGCAATTTAGTTTTGTATAGATTTTCTAGGTTTTAGGAGGAGATTCTCTGTGTTATTTCCCTGGTTTGTGCAGCCTCACGTTCACTCAGTTTAAGTTCTCTGGGGCTTTTCTTTCCTTTGCCAAATCAGAAGAACATATTAAAAAGAGTCCCTGCAGTTTGCTTTGGAAGCCTCAGAGAGGGTACATTGATTGAAAACTCCCTAGTACCCGGTTATTTCAGGTTCTACAGCAATTCCTCAGGCACATCTCATAAAAATCTGTCTACTCTAAAGAGAAAGTTGACTGGCTTTTGCTTCTCCTGTCTCTAGCTAAAGTTGCTGCTTCATATTCAGGCCATGAGAGCATGCAAATGACTGAAGAACCCATGTCTGCTCTAAAAATGCTTTTGAAAATTTTACTGATATTCCAGATGTAAACCCACCACTCTATTTAACCCAGCCTGTTTTTATCTGACCTTGTTTAGTCATCGTTTGACTACTGAGCCAAATTCAGTTTTATTTTACTTTCCATAGCTAGGGGGAATATTTCTGCTGAAAACATTCATTATTTTAGTATTAATATGTCCCCCAATCTATTAATAATTGTATCTTTTTCATCCATCCCATAGAAAAAAAAAATGCCTACATCACAATTCACATCCTCAGACTTTCCTTCCCAGCCTGTCTGCATAGGACTTTTGGTTCCTGGTATCAGAACCAAGAAGCGTGTAGCACTTTGATCTTTCTTTGTTTCTTGGGCATTTTTGCATTACAACAACCTTTGTTTTAAGAAACATGTTGTTGCTTGAATATATGTTGAGGGTTTTCTCTTTCCTCTTTGTGAATACTTGCCGTTTGCTGCTAAAAGGAGGTTGAGGGTGAATGGCTCAAACTTGCATATCTAACTTTTAATTGGTCACATGTTTAACTGCTGCTCAGCGTGGGCACCTAAAAAGATGGGGACAGATAGGTCCAACCTGAAAGTATTTGAAGTGTAACTGGGAAGCAGAACAAAGCAGAATACTATGAGAAGAGAGACATACCACCCCGTTGTCTGTTCACTTGCCAACCCGGGGAAAAGCGTGTTTTCAAAGTAGAATATGTACGTTTGAGCTGCTCGCTCTCACCTCTTTTTATAGCAAATGAAAATAAAAGGCAATTTCCAGGGTGAAATTAATCTCAGTCAAAGGTATGTGCCTATTCCCACTCTCCTCCTTAGCAGTCGTGAAGTTTTAACAGGTATGGGTAACATCCTTCTTATGTGGCTGCTCTGGTACCCAATGGAGTTTCCTGTCTAGGTGTCAGTGAAATTTAGCCAGCAGCAACAGTGCCTGCTAAAGAGAGTTGTTTCTCTCATAGATACAAACTGATGTTGCTGAAAAAAATAGCCCTACTGAAAATAAACAAACAAAAATCAAAATGCTAATTTTCAGCCAGCTCAGCTTCTGGCCACATACCCTGAACACTGAAGTGCTGGCACCGGACTGTCGGGGACATGTGCATCAATCCAGGGTAGGACAGGGGTTCTTCTGGGGCTGCTGTGGTCTTGGATCAGTTTCACTGTTTTGAGTTTATGTAGGTTCAATCAGGTTACTGATTGTTCAATCAACCCTTTAAAGGTTCTTCACTCAATGTGGATTGATTTAAAAGTCAAAATATTCATGATGTTTTAAAAGGAGACATATTTTGAGTGACTTTTTCCAGCAGCTTGTTACCTCTGGTGCTCAAATATGCTGTATAATTTCTGGAAATCCTTTTTTGTTATGTGCGGTAGCATGGGGGGCTTTGCTCTTGACAACCTTATTAGATGCCAGTACTTGTGTTGAAAAAAAAATTTAGGTGTTGAGAGCACTGACTATCTCCAGTTCTGTCAATTGCTTTTTCAGAAATAGTGGTTTGGTCAATTATTTTTTGTGTTGTTCTATTGATCACTTCAGAAGCCATTTAATAAAGTAATGGCAGGAGATTGACTTTCATTTCCTTGTCCCTAAGCCCCTGGCTTCCTTTAGTTTACAAAAGGATAATACCGATGTTGTGTATTGGGAACTAATGTTGACTGATTTCAGTAGCTGATTTCAGACGGTGTAGGTCTTTGCAATTATTGTCAAAGTCGTTACAACAAATAGCCATTTTAAACTTAAGCCTGCTACATGCATGTTTTAAAGTTCTAGGGCTTCTGGGCGAGTTAAGTATTCCAGGAATGTTGCTGCATAACAGTGAGATCTGCAAAATTTAGCAAGTTAGTTTACAAAAAACTGCAATCTCTAAATACGTCTAATGAATATTTGAAAGGGTCTACTGTGTCTACAATTGCTTTGGAATGCCAGGACCTAATGAAATTCTGTCTTCTGCTGTCAGTGAGTATCAATCAGTAGTAAGAGTCCCTACTTGGAGGGAGAGGTTGATTCCCTGCCTCTTGTACATAAACTGATGTTTTGTGATGGCAGAAAGGGCTTCGTCCAAATGGCAACCTACATAAAATTGCACCATGAATGGTTGGATGTTCTAAAATTTGGCTCTACTTCATAACATGTAGGCTGTCATCTCTCACGTGTATTGTATGGCCTGTCCTTTCACTTTACTGAAAATAAATGGATTCTGAGATCAAACAAAGACATGAGGAAACATAATTTTCTCTGTTGCCAGAGCAGGGGAGGATTTTTATGGCACCACTCCTGCAAAATGCTGCTTAAGTGCACATGAAACCAGTGGCAACTACAATTCTAGTGAGCTGACAAATTTTCAAATTCTTGCACTGAACGAGCTTGGCTGCTTACAGCTGTGAAGTGCATCTCTTACTGTCAGCTTATACTGCTCAAAATACTGTGTGCGCTTTAGATCTTTGTGCCTCTCAAAAGATAGTGGCTCTGAGAGGCATTTTATATAGGCAGTGCTTGATGGTCACTAATGCAGTGGAACTAAATGGAAGACCTGGGAGTATGAAGTTCAGTTTTCACATTTCCATGTTTAGCTATTTAAACATAGCTCTCTCATTTCAAAGTGCTGTTGCATCACTGTAGAAAAACAGAGTTAATATTCAGTTGTTGGAGAATATCGTCTGTCTGATGGTTGTTTTTTTTAAAAAGTTCTTATTAAAGCCTGTGAAGAAAGAAAATGGGGGGGAAGAATTTTGAGGAAAAGCGGTTGGTCACTTCCCATTGATTCTTATAAGTATCAAGCATTTGCTATTAGTGTGACAGTTTCACACCCTTATGCCTAATTTGTTTTAGATTTTTCAATTTTTTTGTCTTGCGTGGCTATAGTTGTGATAGTTGTGGTGTCTTGCTGTATGGTCTTTGAAGCAGACATTATAAATTGATCTAGGTGCCTCTGAGCAAAACTGTTGTACATGCTTTTCATTGTGTTGTAAAACTACTTCAGTGTGTGGTATAGCAGCTTGAAAGGCAGTGTTATAAATTTTTAACATGCCCTGTAGGTGATGGTGGGGGGAAAAGAGCTATAATCACTTTTTCAAGGTGTTCCTCCTAAAACACACCCAATTTAGAGTCTAGTCTTCTTCTCGATCCTTTGACTGGGATTTCAAACTCTCACTACTAGTCAGATTGAGTTGCCAGTCTTGGGGCAACTTTCCTTTTAGAACAGAACGGGAAAGTAACTAGACAGAGCACTGGCTAGATGCCCTGGGGACTTTGTACAGATTTGTAGTACAGCTTTAGACAACTCACTCTATTTTTTTGCTTCAACTCTATCAAAATCTCTGCGATTCTGATTTTTTTTATATCCATAAGCATGTACAAGCTTTAAATTCATATTTTCCTCTCCTCTGTAGCTGTGAAGTGAGATGGAATTTTCATGTAATTGCCAGAGTAGTGAAGCTACTAAAGGGAGGGTGGTTTAAAAATACCCAAAACCCATCGTGAGTGCTATTTAATCTACCGTGTTACTTCTGTTCTTTAGCTGAAGAACAGGGATGTTACAGGTAGAAGATAAGAAAATTTTCTAGGGAGAGAAAATGTGGTAGACGTTGTCAGGGGCCTGCCTAGACTCATTAAAACATTATTGCAGAATTAGAAATAGTTTGATCTCAATATTCTCTATTAGTATCAGATACCCTGCTCTGTTTCTCTGAAATCTAAGTTGTTTAGTTTTGGATTTTTTTTTACTCTCATCTTGGAGTTGGCAGAGGAAGGACAGTGCACTGTTAAGCAGATCTAGTAACATGTTACTGGTTTTGAAATATTTTGAAACTCTTTAAGGATATTGTGAATAAAGAGAAATCATCTTTATAGCCAGTGCGTTTTGAGGATTATTTTTTTTTCTTACAATTCTTCCTTTTGAGACTAAAGTATGCTTGTACTTTTGGTGTAGTGAATAATGGTAAATAACCTAGTAAAAAGAGTTAAAATGCCATTTCCCTAACTGTTGAAGTTTCTACTTAAAAGCAGCAGGTATTGCTTGAATGTTTTCAGCTGGGCATTCTTATTTCTCCTCCTTTCCCTGGACTCTGAAGCACTTTATGTAAAAATATTTTGAAAGAAAATGCCTTGTGAAACTAACTTGCAGCATGATAAAGTAAGTAGAATTTGCTCTGAGCAACTGGCCACTGTCCACATAGTGGAGGCCTTGAAGCGGAGTTGGAAAAAACACTTCCAGAAATCTTAGAGGTGCTGTGAAGTAGCAGCACTTGCAAGAAGAAGCCTTCTGTTCAGGCTCTTTGTTTCTTGGTGGTGCCACCACCATCTGATCTTCCTTCCAAGATAATGTGATTCAGTGGTCATTCTCAGAAGTTTTAAGGTTTTCTTTTAGACACTTAGGGTGATATTCATATCTTCTGACTTCAGATAGCTGAAAATTACTCTTCTGCTTCTAAGTGACTAGCTGCCTGTCCTGGGTTGAGAGACACAGGACTAACTTTTCTTCTAATACTGGGGAAAATTGTACTTTTAGAAGACTCTAGTG
>JAOXJK010000012.1:91190794-91202138 GCA_025774025.1 Xenus cinereus | reverse complement strand
CGCCTGGATGCAGTCCTGAGTAACGTGCTCTAACATGCTCTAGGCAATCCTGCTTCAGCAGGGGAGTTGGACTAGATAATTTCTATGGTCCCTTCCAACTCTAAAAATTCAGTGAAATTCAGTGAAATTTGCAAAAACTTTTAGGCTGTAAGATAGAAGCTGTTGAGATGTGCAAGATATTTAAGCAGTTTTATTTGCTTTATTTTCAGGTGTTCACTGACCTCAAGTCTTCTTGAGTCATTCTAGTAAAGAAATGTGAGCTTGTCTTTCTCGGTTCTCTGCTAGGTTCCTTCAAGTGCATTAGTGCACAGCAGTTCAGCTCTTGAAGCGATAATTGCCTCAAGCAGTAAATCCCACCTAAATTGAATTTGATCATTTTTTCCTGAATTGAGCTGCCTAATTATTGTTGTCCCACAGGCACAAATAAAACCACTTCAGTTTCTCTCTACCTGTGATACTGTGAAGGTTCTGAGACTTGAAAACCAACCAACCAGACAGAAAGGCCCGCCTCTTGCAGCAGGCAAGAGCTGTATGCTCTTTTGGCTGGAACTCGGGGAAAAAAAGGAGAGTTTAGGACCTTTGGAAGAAGAGGAAGGCAGCTCAGGAGGACTACAGGGGTACCATGAGGTTATGCAGGGAGAAAATTGGAAGAGCCAAAACTGAACTAGACTTTAATCTGGCTACTGCTGCAAAAAGCAATAATGTATTTATAGAAACTTTTGTTAACAACAAAAGGAGGACTAAGGAGAATCTCTGGCCTTTGAGTGCGGGGAGGGGGACACACACACATGACTGAGGAAGGCTGAGCTACTTAATGCGTTCTTTGCCTCAGTCTTTAATAGTAAGACCAGTTGTTCTCAGGGTACTCAGCCCCCTGAGCTGGAAGACGGGTTTGGGGAGCAGAATGAAGCCCCCATCATCCAAGGGGAACTGGTTAGTGACCTGCTATGCCACTTAGACACACACAAGTCTGTGGGGCTGGATAGGATCCAACCAAGGAGGATGAGGGAGCTGGTGGAAGTGCCCAGGGAGTTCCCAGTGAACTGAAATTAGCAACTGTGATGCCCTTCTACAAGAAGGGCTGGAAGGAGGATCCAGGGAAATAAAGGCCTGCCAGTCTGACTTCAGTGCTGGGTGAGGTTATGGATTAGATCATCTTGAGTGCCACCTTGCAGCATGTACAGGACAGCCAGGGGATCAGGCCCAGTCAGTGTGGGCTTATGAAAGGCAGGTCCTGCTTGGCTAACCTGATCTCCTTCTATGACAAGGTGACTTGTTTAGTGGATGAGGGAAAGGCTGTGGGTGTTGTCTGCCTGGACTTTAGTAAAGCTTTTGACAGCATTTCCCACAGCATTCTCCTGGAGAAACTGGCTGCTCATGGCTTGGATGGGTATACCCTCCACTGGGTTAAAAAGTAGCTGGATGGCCATGCCCAGAGGATTGTGGTGAATGGAGTTAAATCCAGTTGGTGGCCGGTCACAAGTGGTGTTCCCCAGGGCTTGGTATTAGGGCCAGTTCTGGTTAATAACTTCGTCAACAACCTGGATAAGAGGATCGAGTGCATCCTCAGTAAGTTTGCAGATGACATCAAGTTGGCCAGGAGTGTTGATCTTCTTGATGTCTCTGCAGAGGGATCTGGACAGGCTGGATTGATGGGCCAAGGCCAATGGGATGAGGTTCAATAAGGCCAAGTGTTGGGCCCTGCACTTGGGTCACAACAACCCCATGCAGCACTACAGGCTTGGAGAAGAGTTGCTGAAAAGCTGCCCGGCGGGAAAGGACCTGGGGTTGTTGGTCAACAACCTGCTCAATTTGAGCCAGCAGTGTGCCCATGTGGCCGAGAAGGCCAATAGTATCCTGGCTTGCATCAGGAATAGTGTGGCCAGCAGAACTCGAGAAGTGATTGTCCCCCTGTACTTGGCACTGGTGAGGCTGCATCTCAAATACTGTGTTCAGGTTTGGGCCCCAAACTGCAAGAAAGATATTGAGGTTCTGGAGTGTGTCCAGAGAAGGGCAACAAAGGTGGTGAAGGGTCTAGAGCACAAGTCTTATGAGGAGCGGCTGAGGGATCTGGGGTTGTTTAGAAAAGGAGGTTCAGGGGAGACCGTTTTGTTCTCTACCACTACCTGAAAGGAGGTTGTAGAGAGGTGGGTGTCAGTCTGTTCTCCCAAGTAACAAGTAATAGGAGAAGAGGAAATGGCAAGTTGTGCCAGGGGAGGTTTAGATTGGATATTAGGAAAAATTTTTTCACCAAAAGGATTGTCAAGCACTGAAATGGGCTACCCAGGGAAGTTGTTGAGTCACCATTTGAAAAAAGATGTGTAGATGTGGTGCTGAGGGACATGGTTTAGTAGTGGACTTGGCAGTGCTGGGTTAATGGTTGGGCTTGGGGAATCTTAAAAGACTTTTCCAACCTAAACGATTCTGTGATTCATTGTTAGCGCTTACTGTGTTTGATGAATCAGAGGATCTCACGTGTGTGTTTGGCCAGCCAAGCCTGGACCACAGGTTGCACACAGATTTGTATCTTAGGCTATGCATACTGAGGCTGGTACCATTCATAGGCTCTGCCCTTGTGCTGGAAAGGTGACAGCAGCAATCTTCTGGCTTTTTTTTTACAAGTTGATTGTTATTTGTGGGCAAATTGCCAGTGTAGGTCCTTCAATTGAAGTGGTTGCCAGTAACAGCACCCTTGTTAGACTATGTGGTGAATTGGTTTATTCTAGTCAGTAATCTGCATGATTAAGGTGGAAATGAGAATAATAAATACACTTAAGTGCGTGGAAATGGCTTGCTTCCTGAAGATTTTTTCAGAGGGTGAGAATTAGGATTAATTCTAGGGGAGGAGAACTGACCTTAAAAGCCCTAGCACAATTGACCTTAAAGTCACCATTCTTTTCAGTTACTGAGAAACATTTGCTAAAATTTAATTGAAAAGATCACTGAAACCTGACCCATGTTATAACACCATTGATAATGCGTTTTGATCGTGATTTTTCTCCATTTATACAGATGTATTGAAACAAGAACAATGTCTTATCACTTCTGTAATGAACAGAGATGAAGTCCCAAAGGCAAAATTTCTGTGAAAGTTTTGTGTTGGTATTTAGCATATCTTTTTTCCATTTTACCTTTTCTTTATTTCACTTGTCTAAAAAAACACAGAATGGTGTGTTTATTTTAAGGTACAAAGCACACACAATGAATCCCTTTTCTGTTACATCAAAATTGTAGGAAGCCCCACTTATGCAGTTTCATATTTTTACGTGTTAAGTATCTTTATCACAATTTTTTAATCAGATCAAATATGGTATCAGAATTAGCCTTTGAGTGACTCAAAATCTTGAAAGCTTGTTCATCATACAGCAATTCAAGTTAAATGTAATCTCCTCTTGATGTTAGTAATCTTTTTTTATTGTTTGGATCCCCACTAAACTGTGTCCTATGTATCCTGTACTTTTCACACAGGTACTGAATTTCTCTACCTGTAAGTATTTCTCGTGTAAGAAGTTTCCCTGCACTGAGAAATTTATTGAACAGGATTCAACATAAAACATAGTTTAATATTTAAATCAGTAGCCAGTTTAGCTCCATTAAAGCTCAGTCTGGCTGTTTATTTTGGTGCTTTAGGAAGGCACTTAAGTGCTGGAAAATGATGTTTTAAATGATGTCAACTTGTCTCTTCCCATGGCAAAATAAAGGCCAGTGCATGCTGTTGCTATACAAGGTGAACTAAGAAGAGCTGAAAACTAGAACATCCATTTTCAAACCCTGTATCCAAAAATCAGAACTGGTCTGGAAGAGCATGCAAAGTTTATATATTGGCTTGTTTTTGTTGAGCAAAATGTTTCCCTCACTGCACTGTACTTACTGCACTGTATTTTTTTTCATTTCCCAAGAAGGCTCTTTCTCAATTTAACACACACACACACCCCACTCCCCTACACACACCACACACCACCCCCCGCCAAGTATTTTTAAAGTGTATTTTAATTCCAGGTCTGTAACTCTGTAACTTACCTTTTCATATCCACCTTCTTCAGTGATATTGACAATGCTTGGGAAGATGTCAACATAGGGTGGGACTTGGCACTGGTTTTACACAACTGTGCTGTTTTGTCTGTTTTTAGGAGCATCAGTAGAGGCATCAGAAATGTGCTCAGTTGGTGTAGTGAGGGACCAGACTGTAATGTCAGGTTAAGGTGCTCAGCGTACTGGCTCTATATCCAGCTGCTGAAGAACAAGAAGATATCAATCTGGTCAAATAAAACCAAAATGTTCCCTTTTTGTAAGTTTAAGCTCTGCTTCTTCAATCTCTCAGCTTTGGTGGCATAACATGTAGCCTAGCCTCTAACATACTTTCGCTTCCCTCAGATTTCCCATAGGAGAAGCACAAACTTTTTTTTTTAAAAAGTGTATGTTTTGATTGCTGTCAAATCCTGATATTCATACTGGTGCGAGCGAAACATAGATAGGAGGGATGCATGTAATGCATCTTCACAGTTGGCATTGCTGAGTCCTTTGTGTAGCGTGATGTGCTGCTTGGGACTCGAAGTCTTAAAAAAAAAAAAAGTGGAGAATCCAGAGCATAACCAGCAAGAGGAGATTTGACAGATTTTGCTCTCGGAAGCAACCTTAGTCGGGAGAAGACTGGGATGTGAAAGAGACAATGAGAAATGGGAAAAGAACAGTCTGTTCTCTATGGCTGTGGTGGGCAGGGCAAGAAATAATGGGGCCATGTTGTATCATGAGAGATTTCTTTAGGCTTAGGTGAGAAAACTCGCCAGAAGGATAGCTCAGTGCTGGATTAGGTTGCCTAGGAAAGCTGCGAGTGCTTCATTGGAGGCTGATAAGAACAGGTGAGACAAATCTGTCATGAATGGTTTGTGTCTAGCTGTTCTTCCCTGAGGCAGGGAGACAGGCTTGGGCAAGCTCCCAGATCTTTTTTTTTTTTTTTTATGATTGTCTGAATATTCAACAAGTTCTCTGTTGTTCTAATGTCTACTGGGAGCAAAGCAGCTGACAAGCTGCCAGACCAATAAAAGCAAAGTAGGTTAGAGGATTGATGCATTCGTAGCCTGTGGGAGAGATGGGAGCAGGGAGCTCTGATATCGCCGCTGCACAACGCTGTCTGCACACCTTTTGTTGGTGTGATTCATGGCCCCGTGCTGGCTTTACATCCTGGGCAGTCGCTCGGCAGCCCCCAACACAGAGAGAGAAAAGGATAGGAAGGGCAATGAGAAGAAGCAAATAAGCTATAGTTTATCCTCTGCTTCTTCCTCTGTTCCCACGGACAAAGAGACACCACAAGTAATCAGATGTACACAAAGCTAATTGCTACAATATTTACTGACTTGATGTAGCATGTCCCCAGTTAGTACGGTTCCCTCTCAGAATTAGATTGAAGGATTAAAAAAAGCAAAAAACCAACCAAACAACCCACTAATTCCATTGCTTTTGCTAGTGAAAGCTTCTTTAGTTTGTATTATTCAGATGAATTTCTGTTAAGTTCCTCCATAAACTGGAATTTGGTGGACTTTGTAAAATTTCTTAATACGTGTGCTTTTCCTACCGCTCTGTCTGCTTCATATTGAGCCCATCTGAAAAAAACATCTCTGGGAAGTTCTTACCATTCAATGGGGGAAGAGGAGTCGTCACACAGCAATGGAAGAAAAGGCGATGATAGATCAGAGAAGCTGCTTATTTAAAGCTTGTTTATGTGCAGAAATGTTTAATGGATGAAGGTATACTAGTGTTGAAGAAACTCTTGAGTGCACCAGAAGGCACCCCTCCCCCAACTCTGGCAAGTCTGTGGTGCGTAGTAAGGGAGAAAGTACTCTTAATTCTGTCAAGAGAGGCCTCTGTTACAAACAGATCCTACATAAGGGCAATGTGTGAGTGGGATTGTAATGGTTCCCTAAATAAAAAATGGTGTGAAGACATAATTCATCAGTTTATTATCTAGTGTCAGCAGTCCTCAGTGCCCTAACGTGATTGAAGCTCTGGGCTTATCTGGGATGTGGCTCATGCTGGGGAAGCAGTGTAATATGGATGCACCTGATGTACCTAACTTCAGTACTTTAATTGGTGAACCAGTTGTGCATGAAGCTCAGTACAGATGTGTCATCCAAGTCTCTCCCTATCTTCTGAGATGGTCTTGTACGATTGTTTTGAGCTCTAGGCCAATGGCTCATCTGGTTGGTGTAAGCTTTCTCAAATGCACCATGCAGTATTACTGGCATGATATGATTCTCAGTATAAACCTAAACTGGTTTATATATCTGTGGTGCAAGCTATCTTTTTTTTGAGCTCGACATGGATTTTAGTATTCTGGGAAATATTTCTGCTGCCACTTTTGGGGATCTTTGAACAGCCAAACTTTATTGTAAGGTTTTGTCTTTGGAAACAATAAGGACTTAATGAAAATTACATTGGAAGCTTTTGTTAACATAGCATTGGTGGCTGTAAGTAGTTGAAAACCTTGGATTCAATAGACTGGGCTAGAAATCTCAAGATCTGAATAACAACAGTTTCATCTTATTTACCTTTATTTTTCCCCTTTTGAATGTTGAAATTGTATCTTGGTTATGTTTTTGAGCATTTATTTATCAGTATGAGGTACAGCAATATTTATTTAATTACTTTAAACAGAAGGAAAAAAGTTTCTCTTGTTACTGTGTGTATCTAGTATTTGTAATTTTGAGCAAGTTAAACCTAGTGTCACTGAGAAGTTGCTGGTTGTTCACATGCGTTGCAAGGTGCTTGAGAGGAGCTGAGTGCTGTTGCACACACAGGTGATAGATACACTTCCAATTTAGTATTCCTGCAATGTCCCAACAGCAATATGGCTCTGGCTTTTTCACTTCCTGTGTGATGGCTAGACCTGATTAAGAAGAAGACTGCTGTTACATGTTTGTTGATTAAAGAATGGCTTTAAAACTTTTGTAGGTGAGGGCAAAGGTGTTTCTGTCCTCTTCCGTCAGCTGTGTCCCTTCTCAGGTCTTTAGGGCAGCACTATGGCTTCTTTCAAGCTCTCTTAAGCTTGTGCGGAGTGAGAGTGAGGTTCAGAAAGTCAGGAAGAAATTGCTGTCCTGGGAATATGGGTAGTGCCAGCACTACAGCAAGTTTAACTGAATATGAGGGATTTGCCTTACCCCTTGGTGCTTGGAGCTGAACTGCAAGCAGACATTCTGTGAAGTTCATCTGGTAGCAACAGAAGTGCAGCTCCAGGGTTGAGGCTGGGTTTGCAGTTCTTCATTCTGGTGGGCCCAGTATTTATATCGTCATTATGCTAGTTGGCTCAGTATCTATACACTCCCTTTAGTAGTCTAGCGTCTTGCTGTACCCTTGACTCCTTCCCAGGCTGTGGGATTGTTTCTTGAAGCATAGAGGAAGGTATGCCATCTATAGCTGTCATGGCATTTCCTGGAATAGCTGTCATATTTTGTGTCTCTAGGGATTTTTAAAGGGAGTGATTTGTGTTCAAGCCTTCTACTATCAGCATCAGGAGGCTGTTTTACTTTATCTATTAGTCTTAAGAGATCATGTATTCTGTTGGAAGTCAAAGGACCTGTTGGCTTAGCTCTCAGGCCACATCAGCTCTTCCACTGTCTGGTTAGCTCAAAAGGATTAAAAAAAAAAAAAGTTTGTGTTTTTTTTTTAGAAAAAAAAAAAAAAAAAAACCAAAAAAAACCCCACCAAAAAACAACAACAAACAAAAAAACAAAAGAAAGAAGTAAATCTATTCCTTCACCCTCCGAAACAAGATAATCTTTGTCACTATATTTCCAGCTCCCTACTGAAATGAAGTCCCTCACTTTGGGACTTAGGTATACTCTAAATATTGTCAGAAAAATCTAGCCAGTTTTTAGTTCTATTGACTAAGTTTTGTGCTGTAAATGCTACCGTGATGCCCCTTTATTAGCCGGGGTTGCTTATGCTTGCATTAGCCATTGACTAGGCTTCCTGGTGGGTCTAAGTACCCATGGGGTTCCACAGTCCTCAGCTTGCTTTTTTTGATTTCTTATTAACTTTCCGTATTAATTTAGCTGATGCAGTGGGTGGACATGGGAACATCCACTGCACCTAGCTCTAAAATCTTTATGTAGTACAACTTGCATTCAAAGAGCAGCAAAAAAAACCTACTACAGTAAATTACTGTACTTACATAGGTGTTCCCTGTTTAGGAGAGGGATAGTTTGTTTGCATTGTATTACAGGTATGTAATGTTGCAGTCAAGATTTATGTGTGTGTGAACTCAGGTGTGGGTGTGTTACATGCTCTTGCGTATGTTTCACCTGCAGAGGTTATGCTGAGAGACTGCTTAGGAAATCTTTCACTGGTTTGTTAACTGGGATAGTGGCAGTGGGAGGAAAATTTTGTAGCAGGCAGGAGGATGGATGTTAATCATCATCATCAGTGGTCCTCTGTGTGTGCATGCGCACCCACATTGCTCTCTTGAGCGCATTTGAATAGTCCTAAGGTGCTCTTCAGAAACCAAGCAATGGCTTTCAGTTCAGCCAGTTGTTTCCAGCAGATGCGATTGCAAGGCTGAGTGTTGAAAACAGGGTCGTACCAGTCTGTGTGGCTGACAGATGTTGTGGAATGGGTTGTTAAGGCTGTTCTTTGGGGAGCAACTGAAGATGTGTTAGAGCCTGTATAAAATATTCAGCCAGATTTTCATGACAGAAGGTAATAATGCAATATAAATGCAGGCAAAAATCTCTGCAACAAACTGGAATTATGTCTGCTGTATCGCAAATTGTGGTAGTTGCATGCCTTATTTCCAGATCTGAACTAGTACCCATTTGTAACAAAAAATGTAGGAGATAAGAGGTTGTGAATTCCCATTTAGATCTGGAGTGGTCAATAGCTGCACTTTTTTTGGAATCTGAGAATAATGGAGCAGTAGCAAAAATGCTTTCAGGGCTCTTCCATGGAAGAAGTTTTCCTTTTTTATTTTCAGATTATGTAAATTCTTTTACTTTAATCAGAGGGAAAATGATTCCTGCTTGAGGTTTTGGGTCAGGTGTGATGCTTTTCAAAATACGAAGGTGACTGACTTTCCTTCCTACTTTACATATGATTTAAAGGAAGCTGCAGAATAACACTAAGTTGTGGGGTTTTTTTGTCCTTGGGTTTTATTTGCAAGGTCGCATGTTCCACCTTCAGAAGTAGGAGGATGCCTGAGGTTCAGAAGAACGTCAAAGAACAGCTGAAGGTCAAGGAAAAGAAATAAGAGGAGTGGTGTGACAAGATGGTTATATATATACGTATATATATCAGAGCCATGATCAAGATTTATTTATTTAACACTCTGAGCCACCGAACATTTTTCTAATCTGAATCTGGGGCTATAAGAAGGTACATAGTACTGTACTTGAAAAACTGTTTTGTGAGCAACATATGGCATCAAATCATGTATGGCTTACAAAAGCTCGAGAAATGCTTGTAGCTCTCTTCTGCTGACCTCACAGGTACTGCCACCTGGCACTCCTGCTGGTGGAGAATACAAAATGAGGACTAAAGAAAGTGTTCTTTAATTATAATTCTTACTTAATAATAGCAAAAAAAAAACCCTAAAAGGAAATAATCTGTTCTCTGTTATGTGTTGTTCCTTAGTAAGTATGTAAGATGTATTTATTTGAAGTAAGAATTAGCAACTAGCTGACAAGGGAGTGAGAACTCTTTTGACTCCTTTTTTCTGTCATTCTGTCCCTTAAAAGCTGCTGTTCTAGATCTGTTTTGAATCCTGACTTGCGCTGTTCTGGGCAAAGCCTCATATGCAGTACATTTATTCTATTTTATTTAGTAAGCTACAGTAAATCAATGAAAGGCCTCATCATTCATACAGTCTAGCATTCATAGTTAAAAGAAATATATCAAGTCTGTTTAGGTCACCTCTAAATGCCACTGACTGGTAGAAATCACGGGGTAAAGGAGGAGGAAGCTATACACTTATGCATTTCTCTTAATTTTTAGAGCGCAGAAAAAAAGCTGTGAGCTCTCCCAAAAATGTACAAACATTATTGGTAAATTTGGTTTAAATATTTATCTGTCTTAATTTGAGCATGTTGGGGTGTGGGGGTGTGTATGCATGTAATGACTTTGAGCAAAAAGTAAGACTGAAAAAAGGAGATTATTCCCGTGGGGACTGTCTGCAGGTAGCTCCTTACCATTTTTTTAGTCTAAAGCCAGCTCCATTCTTTTCCTTGTTGTCAGCTTCTTTGTGCTCTTGGTGTGTGGTTACTTTGAAGATAGTTACGATGGAAAGGGTGAATATTCCCTGGGGTCAGTCTAAATCTTGTAGCATGATATAATATGGTGCTTTCTGAGCAGATTTATATATTCACGCGGCTCATCACAGTTCTCTGCAGAGATAATACATGAGGTCTTGGAAGCAATTTGATGTTGTAAGCACAGCATTACTCTGAGCTAATAAACTTTTCCTCTCAGCAAAGCTAATTGCCTTAGATAAAGCAGCGAACTGATGAGATTTCATGGCCTCTGGTGCCTGAGCAAGCCTGGTCACTGTTCACGCTAGTGTCTATACTTCTAGTGCAGTTAATACAGGAACAACATAGGACACTTAGTATCTAGCATTCCCTGGTCCTCAGCTGAACAAATACACTTGAATACTGAAATGAAAAGCTTATGGCTCTCCTGTCAAGAGGGTGTTTTGTTTGGTACCCACCAGCATTTCCTAAAGATACCTAGTTTTATTGCTCACTGTGCCTCCAAAATTCAAGGTGGGAAATGTCTGGCTGGAACTACTGAATACATTGAGGAGCTCTGCAGGCTAAGGATATTTATATCTGTAGATCTGTTTAAATGTGCAGAAGCCCTTTGGAGGTTACAATGATTCCAGAGTTTGTGATTTGTTTAGTAACTGAAGATAAGGTACCTTTAATGCTAGAGTTTGCCATAAAATAGGTGATTCTGTGATTCCTTTGCACTGTTAGGAGCAAATATTTGGTTGTGTACTGTTCCTATTGTCACGCCACAACAGGAAAATGAAAGTGTTTTCTTTTACTAGGCCTTTTTAGATAGGTGCACTAAGTGTATTTGTTGTTGTCTCATACTGCACTGGCTCACCCACTCTGACAGCTGGAGATATTTAGTGGTATCTAGGTGGTACTGGGACCTGTTCTCTTTAACATCTTTATCAATGATCTGGACGGGGGGATCGAGTGCACCCTCAGTAAGTTCGCAGACGACACCAAGCTGGGTGGCAGTGTTGACCTGCTGGAGGGTAGAGAGGCTTTGCAGAGGGATCTGGACAGGTTGGATCGATGGGCTGAGACCAACAGGATGAGTTTCAATAAGGCCAAGTGCCGGGTCCTGC
>JAOXJK010000012.1:91161361-91172317 GCA_025774025.1 Xenus cinereus | reverse complement strand
GTTTTTTTTTTACACCTTTGCTAACAAAATTGATGAAGTAAGTAGAAAAGTAAATGTTAATCCAGAGAATTAAACAAACAAACATAGCTTAGTTTGTTTCTTCAGCACTGAAAATAGAGTGGAAAATTTACAAGTTTCACAATGCTAGTACTAACAAGAACTGTTTCTATAAACAAAACTCATTCTCCTGTAATCTAGATGTGACTGTCTTTCCTTTCTCCTATTGGCTGGAGACTTGCTTTCATAATTTTTCTAGGTGTTTCTGTTAACTAAGCTGTTAATTTTCTTTTGAAGAGAGTGATGCTTCAGTCCAGAAATTAGTTTTGGTAGCCTGTGCCTGCTTCTATGGGAGAAGCTTTTTGTGTGTGTCTAGGATGGTCTGGGGTGTCCGTCACCTGAAAGGCTGCCCCTGGCAGTCCAGAAGTTAGTCCAGTGGGTTACTGTTAAAGTCACAAAAGATTTTACTTACCTATTTATTCAGTATGGAACAAGTGGAGAGAACAGGGTGTTGGAGAAATAAGCTCTCTTTGTCAAGTGGGGAAACAGCAAAGTTTGCTGTCACCTTGAGCCATCATTGTTCTTTGGTGCATAGGTAACATGTATATTGATACTAGAGTTAAAAAGAAGCATATCCTTAGCTGGTGGTGTAGTCTTTTGGCGAGACAGATGATAACAGCAGTTTTCCATTCAGTTCATTCCTCGTGCTCATGACAGTGTAAATCTGCTTTCTCCTCTCTCAGCTTCTGGTGTCTCCTTGTTATCCCCTGGATCCTCTCATTGATCATTTAATTGCAAAAGGCAATGTGCATAAGCTGAAACATACGAGATTCCACCTGATGCAAGGAAAGAATTTTTGCTGTAAGGGTGGTGAAAATTGGAACAAGTTTCCCAGACAGGTTATGGGGTCTCCATTTGTGGAGACATTTAAAAACCAAGCAGACATGGTCCTGGGCAACCTGCTGTAGCTAAGCCTGCTTGAGCAGGGAAGTTGGACTAGAGACACCTTCCAACGTCAACAGTTCTGTGATTCTGTCTCTAACTCAACTGCATCCTTCTTGAGATGAGAACTGCATGCAGTAAATGAGATATAGGCATGCAGAGATGTTGCACAGTGAAAGAATAACATCATATGTCTTGTTCTCTCTGAAGTTTTCTCATCTGCTAGTTTTCTTTTGTGCTCACTTGGTTCTGTGAGCTCCTTGCCATCAGCATAGTATTTGACTGCTTTGAAGTGTTCAGTAGCATTCACAAACTCAGAAGTTTAACTGTTCATTCCCCTTTCCAGGTCAGTGATGAAGACACTGTGTAAAACCAGTCTCAACTTTGATTCCTGAAAGACTCCACTGCTTACTTCATCCTGAAAAGTGATTGTTAGGCTTGAAAGCTTATTCCTTCCTTCTAATTTCAACCATTTTTCATATGTGAAAGAGCTTTTATTATTCAGTCCTATGGCATCTAATTTGGTGTGGAAGCTTGCTTAAGACTTTTTGAAAATCTAAATACATTCCATCTGTAGGATCCCATGTATCTGTATGCTTTCTGGCACCTCTATAGAAGTCTAGCCAGTTGATAAAGCAGGATTGCCTTTTGCAGAAACTATGGTGACTCCTTGACACAGATTCAGTTTCCCTGGGTGCTTGTTGGTCTTATTGCTTATTACAGACTATATATGTCATACTGCTGCTGGAAATCACTCTCCAGTTGTTCTTATGATGCCCTTTGAAGCCCTTCTTGTAAATGGGAGTCCAGTGGCAGTCCTCTGGCATAGCAGCTCTTTGTGGTTATCAGCTACAAACCTTGGCCAGCAGTTCTTGAGTTCCACATTTGAGTTTCCTCAGAGAACTCAGGTGAATGCCATCCACTCTTGGTGATGTACAAACATCCAATTTGTCTATTTGGTCTAAAACTTCCTGTGCACTTGCTTTAAACTGATCTAGCTCTTCCGAGCTATCTGTTGCCATGAATGTGTAAGGTGTGGGATATCTCCAATACCTACTGTAATAACAACTGAGCAAAAGAGAGCATTGAGCTTCTTGGCTGTGGCCTTATTCCTGAGTCCCCCTTTTATACCATACTCATCAAGTAGTCCTACCAGCTTCCTTGCTGGCCTCCTACTTGTACCGCAGTTAAGAGACTTTTTACTGTTTAATCCTGAGTCTTTACAATGCACTGTTCATGTTCTTTTTTTCAGCCACTTAATTTTCTATGATATTTTATGGGATTTTCTGTTCCCCTAGTCTCTTTATATTTTTTTTGCATTGTATCTTAATTTGAAATTATGCATTCCAAAAATCTCCTGTTTATTGTCACAGTCATGGACAATAAGGTTTGTTGCAATCCTGGACCACTCGGAATCAGGCGAGACCCTTTTTGGCATCTCCCCAACACATACTTTGTGTTATTATTGCCTTTGATTTGGGTAGCTAAAGTGCCAGTTCTCAGTGTGCCACTTGGGTGCAGCATGTCTGTGCTGGCTCTGGAATGAACAGCTGGTACTGTTGTGGTTGGTTACAAAATGAGCTTGTTATACTGAAATGGCTCAGTGCAGTTATGTTCACAGCAAACAATAAAAGAGGAATCCCTGGGAGCTGGGAAGCAGAGAAAGTCTGAAAGCAGAGCACTGAAAAGTATTTCAGATAAATTTTGTGTAAGGCCTGGACATCAAGTTGATATATCACACTCTCTTTAGTTTCATGGGCCCAAGTGGGCTAAAAGCACCACTGGATAAAACTGAAGTCTTCTGTGCTTCAGCAGGCCAACAGTGATGGCTGCATAAGAAAATTTAGGATTAGTATATATGAAGAATCATCACTAAGTGTCAAAACCCTGACTCCTTGAGGGAGCCTTCTGGATTTTATTTGCGGTGACAAACCCTGACTTCACCAGTGTAGCAACCGAGATCATATGAAACGATGATGAAAACCCTGATATTCTATGGAACAGAGATCTGAGAGAGGAGAGAGCTGTGATAGTCATCAAATCTATGTTTTAAGTAGAATAGCTGTTGACCAAACGGATGCATTAATTTAGTGTTCAATTTTTTTTCCTTTTAGTTTCCGTTTGAGTGTTTACATTACTGTTACATTACTTAAAAAACTTACATGTCTACCTACCACTTAGTGTTCTCTTATGTATATGCAGTATTTTAAATAGAAATGTTGAGAGTAGAAGATACACATAGACTCCAGAGGCAGATTAGATCAATCTTTTTGGAGAAAGTAATTCAGCTGGCACCATTGAGGTAGGCTGACTCCTCCCTCATGTGATATGCCAGGACCTAACCTTGCTAGGAGGAGTAAACACTGCTGGATGCTTATCTTGAATGCTTAGCATCTCAAGGTGTTCTTGAGGAAATTAAGTATCAAAATAAAGAGTAGTTTTGGATCTGGCTCTGGTTCTGACTTTGTGTGGCGACTAATGAACTTGCTCCAGTTCTGTGGGCCGCTGTTGCTATTTGGTGGTATTTTGTAATCCTCTTCAGTTTCAATGAATAATTCTAAAGTAAAACCTTGGCTGGTTGTGTTGTAGCCCATCTAGATATTCTTCGGTGTTTGAGGTGTATGAATGTACCAACTATAACTTACTTTGGAGTCGTGCTCAGTGGCAGCAACCTTGGATGCTGATTGATTAAGCACTAGCCACCTGGGTCCATCTGAGGTAAATTCCTTCCATTGGTATGCTCTCAAGGAGCTGAGGAATGGATGGATTCTTCTGGCATCTTTGCCAGGAAAACCCGACACTCCTAGCTCCTCTTCCAGCTTTATGTAGGCTGTGAGAGATGGGGAGTGGGGTGGAGAAGCTTAATAAAACCTTTTTAGACTCTGAAATCCAGCATGGGCAAGTGGGGCAGGGGTGGGTTGGTTGGTTGGTTGGTTGGTTGTGGTCTTTTTTTTTTTTTTTTTTTAATCCTCCAGGTGCGTGTACATTGCAGAATAAAGCCTGTGTTTTTCTTGGACATGAAATCGAGGAAACAGCTTTTATCAGACCTTACATCTGTTGGTGCCCCAGGATATACAGACAGTAACTAATGCCAGGAAGCCCAGAATGTGACAAAATACTGGCAAACTGTGTTTTATCCGATTTGTTTGTTTGACACTGGTAGGAGTACCAATTAGCAGAATGACTGTATCCTAGCCAAATGAAGGAAAAATTATGGTAAGCCGATGTCTGCAGCCCTCTTTGCTCCTTTGAATGTGTCTGCCCTGCGGTAAGGTGGTATGTCTGTTTAGCATGGAACACTGTGGATCCTTATGGCTGTTCCTTACAACATGAGGCAGGCATCTGTTTCTCCCCAAACAGTGAATGGAAAAAATACTCTAGACTGTTGGTACATAACTGTCACACATTGCATAGCTCCTAGTTGTTTCTGAAGAGCTCATAAACAGTGATGAAGTTGCTCTAAACTCAGGGCCGTGATCTGCTTCACAAAAAAAAGTGGAACCCTGCATTGAAAATGTCACCCCTTAAAATGAGTCTTTTCTTGCAAATCCTCTGCTTCACTACTGTGCATAAGTGGTGTGTGGAGTGGTTAGAGGAGAGGGGACAGACCTCTAATCTGTGCATCTCAAATTAAAGTGTGCTTGTGTTCCCTGAAGGCAGATTTAAGGGTGGCTGGCTGCCCACTCTCCAGCAACAGTCAATGATTTAAGGACCCAGAATAGTCTGGAGGATGGGGATAGTGGTCTCCAGAACTCATTCTCTAATACTAGTGTATGCGTACGAAGAAGTAGCAAGATTTTGATTCCTTTTTTTTTATCAAACCTTTGGAACTGGCTGGTTTAGAAACACAAAAGCATTGTTAAGATGGTGGAAATACTACTTAGAATTCAATTGAAACAGTACAGAAAGAATGAGGTTGAGAGATGTGCATTGGGGCAGATAAAGCAGTGGGTACTGGACTTAAAACTTCTTATTCTGAAACAATGAAATAAAATTAATTCCTGAATCTCTTTAGTTATCCTGTATTTATGGCAGCTGGGGAACGTATGGCATGAAAATTTAATCTGGATTTTTTTCATGATATAATAGAATGCCTCAGAAGTCTCTTCTATATTTGTTAGTCAAACACCGTTTTTAATACTTTTTGCCCGACAGATACATCCTCTCTATACCAAGATTCCCCTATTTTCACTTTGCTCTCTGGAATGAATGAAAACACTTGTATTTGTTGAATGGTGTATTGGAGTTGACAGCTTCTAGAAGGAGCTTTGAAAAATGGATATCTTATTCAGAAAAATCTTTGTTATTTGGTATACTCAATATTACAGTCAAAACTCTTGATCTTAAAATAAATGTTGTTAGCTAAAGCCATAATAACTTAACTCGTTAACTGTTAAAAAAAAAAAAAAAACAACCAACCTGCCCTTGTAGGTTCTAGTTGGGAATTAACACATTTTGGCTTTTTATTTGTTAGGAAGTGGTTACTAATCAGTCACTAGCATAAGAGAGTGCAGGAAAATATCAGTCTTTTTTCAGTAAACAGAGAAAATTATTTTTTCCCTGACTGATGGAGGGAAGGATTCTGCAAAGCTTGCTTTGAAGGTTAGACGAGAGTCTGCAGGAGTTAGGAAGAGGGTGCAACAGCTAGCTGTAAGGCTTCGGGGGTTTCACAGTTCACCTATGTCAGTGTTGAAGCAACTGATCTACCTGAGTGTTCTAGGAAAAGGAGACATGTATTTGATAGACTTTGTATGAATTCTCTGCTTGATCACTTTCTGTCACTTTTGGCCATAAAAAGGACGGGTAGTTATATCTTGTCTGTAGAGAGCAGCTTGACCCATCTTTTTTATTGTTTTAAAAGACAGAGACCTGACCACATCACCTAGAAAGGTAAATATTTGCCCTTTTTCTATCTAAATATTCCTGTTCTGTGATAGAAAAAATCATCTAATTTCTCTCCCATCCTTGCCCAAGGGCCATTGGAGATGAAGACAATCCTGCTGCCTTCTCTAGTGTTTTGAGCTGTGGGGTTTTTTTTCCACATCTTGCTTCTTTACCCCTCCAGGGGAATGCACAAGTGTAATCCTCACTACTGCAAGTCCTGTGGTCAGGTTTCTTGCATTGGAGAAAGTAAGTATGAAGGTGGAGCACAGGTATGATATGTGCATCTGTTACCTGTGACAAATCAGAGTTAGAAAAGCCTTATTATGGACAGAGATCAGTTTGTCTTTCTGCCTCTGTAGCACACAGCACTTTCCTTCCAACCAGGAAAGAGTCACAGCCGTGCCCAAGTCTCTTAGCATTGCTAGTTTCCTGAGCCTTAAAATATAGAAGCATTCATGTATTAAAAAAATTACAGTAATAGTGGAGTGCAAGAAGAAAAAGCTAACTAATAATTACATACCTGTAAGATAACGTGGGTGTCACTTGCCAAAGAATGGCCTTGCAGTAGTTAGGGTCAGCCTGTTGTTCTTGGGCTGTTTATCCTTTGCCAGGACGATGCACGTAGTTTGTTCCTGGCTACCGATGTTTTCAAAGGTACAATTTTATCAAAGGTATAACTTGTCTTTCATACACTGTGCTTCTGTGAAAAGTCTGACCTACAGCACAGGTATAGACTAACTATACAATGCACGTACTGTGGCTTTTGTGATGGGAACGGAGCGATGTGACTTGCCAAAGTTGGGACTTCAGACACTGACCCTTGGAGGAGTTTACCATTCTCACAGCAGGAGAAGCATTAAGTTGTGGTGTGTTTCCAGAAGGAGATGGAAGTTCCCAGTGTTTTTATTTAGGACTTGCAGGATGTGGTGTCTGTGGCATAGTAGAGGGATGTGGCTGAATACTTAAAAAACAGCAATGCAAGCATGATGGTTTAAGGTATATCTTGTCACTTTTCCTCTTAAGTGATAATATATGAGAGAAGATCACCAACTTGCTAACAGTTTGTAATGAGTATAGCTGGTAATATATCTGTCTTTAAGCACCTTCTCTGAGTTGCCTGAGAATCTGAATGGCTTTAGGAGGAAATGGGCATTCAGAGATTTCACAGCATATTTTAGGACTGATAATTTAAAACCAGATAAAAATCATTGACTTGTGTAGGAAGGCAAATAGAGCAAAGACAGACCTTTAGAAAAAATCTGCAGGAAAAAAGCAGTGCTAGTCATCTTTTTAAAATGTATCTGTGTATCTATGTTTTCTTTCTCAATTTTTGCAGGGTCCCTTTTACAGTAATAAAACTTCTACCACGTGAATGGAAAAATCTGGGATTAATGACCATTTAGACATAAAATTAAATTAAGGTTCTTGTTCTCAAAGAACAGACTAAATTGTCTGGCATCTGTCATTTGAGAAGGGAAAGCAAAGTATTACATTACTGGAAGGGAGTAAATCTTAGTTACTTAGATGCTTTTACAAATCTTTTTTTATTGATTTATCCTTTCTTGATAGACATTTAATGGAAGTGCTCCTTCTTATGTCGTTAACTGGTGGATATTTAATTGAATGAATTCTCTAGATAGTTTATGGGTATGGACATACATTAATCATGCTCTTTTACTTAAAGGTATTTTAATCATATGTTGTCAAAACATAACTTAGATCAAAGCCCATAGAAGAAGCGTGGTCAGATATGAAGCTTTTGCCTAATGCCAGAAAAAAAGAGGAAGGGAATTGATGGGAAAAGATTAAATTTGCTCAGAGCCAAAGCAATCACTCAGTGTACAAGTTTTCCTTCCCTAGTGGCTGGACTAATCTGCTTTTGCCAGAATCATATTTTCATGTTTTATCTTGAAGAGACTAGTGAAAATGAAAAAAAACCTGTGGAAATACAGTTTAGATAGCAGTTTGGAGTTTGAAAAAGTTGTTCAGTCTAGATCAATCTAGAGAGTGAAGAACTGTTGCTGACAGATTTAGCTGTAGCAGGAGTCTCATTTATATTACAGACAGGCATTTTCCAAGGTTTAGGATGGGTTATCCTGTAACTGATGTTAGCGAGAGGCAGTCCAGGGGAGAACCCCAGCATGACAACTTAGTGTGTCCAGCTATGAGATGCACAGTCCTGAAATGGGCTGGGGGCCTCCTCTGCTACTCCTTAGGTGCTCCTTGAGGGTCTCTTCCACAGTGGCTGCAGACTCCCTCCGTTCGGGGTCAAGTAGCAAATTCTCAAGCCTGACTCTTTCAGGTTCCCATGACACCCAGCCATTAGCTGTTGCCATCACTGATGCGCATCCTCTGCCGCTCTGGAAGGCTTTCCATAGTGCTGTCAGCAAGGGACAGGCTACTGCCCTGTTCTGGTAACCGGGTCTATCCTGTCCCCACTGCCACGGGTTCAATCTCCTTTCATGTTGGCTTGAAACTGGCCTGTGTGTTTGTGGTTTATTGAGCTGAAGGGAGGGCGGTGGGTGGGATGGGAATGATGACCAGCCTGATTTACACGGTTAGAAGGAAAGCAAGAGTCCTGTTAAATGTCATTCTGACCATATGTCATATATTTTTCAAGTGTTAAGTGTGTTTGGACAATGGGATCCTTTATGGAAAGAACATGAAAAGTCAGCAAGTTGAGAGAGAGCTGCTTTTCAGGCACTGTATTTTCATGTTCAGTAAACAGCAATGATGACAATGTCTGCTGGACAAAACAATACTCTAAGCAAGAGAGAAAATTCTGAACAGACCTGCAGGTTGTCATAATTTTTTGATGGCAGCTTATACCAAAAGCTTATAACTGTATGCTAGGGAACAATTCCGACCAAATTCATCTTCAGCTTTCTGTTGGTGATTCATTTTGTTATAATGATATTGTCCTTCTACTTCCAGTAGGAATGCAGGAGGAATGGCAGAAAAAGCCACTTCTCCAGATTTTCTCACTGGCAAACCATCACATTATGCCAGTTTCTGACTCAAAAGCTCTGTCTGGTCCACTCTTATGCTAGCAGGTGGAGGCTAGCAACGACTAAAAGTGGATAAATGGGGTTGATAGGATTCTCAGAGTACAAGTCCACCCTACTGTGCTGGCTGAGCTTCAAAATGTCTGTGCTCAAAGCAGGTGTGGCCTGGCTGTTTTGGGAAAATTTTACTGAAGATGGCAGCACTTTCTTGTATTTTCCCATTGGCACCGTTATTTAAAAAAAAGTATAAAAACTAAGAGGCATTTCCTAAATGTGAACAAGACTGTAATTCTCTTAAAAGTGGTAGAGCACGTGTGTAGGCATCTCAGTGACTATTGTTTCCCTTGGAAGAAGAGGTATTGCCCAAGATCTTGTTTAAAGTGCTATTCTGGGAATTTTGTACCAGAAATAGTCTAGTGACTCTTCTCGTTTTGCTTTCTTTTGAAATCCCACACTTGAGCTCTCACAGAAAAAAAGGAAATCTTGATTCTTTCCCTTCTATGTGGCTTTTTCTAAATCTGTATTACATGTAGGTAGGGTTGAGGCCTTGCTTTGAAATTTGCGAGTGGAATTTATGATAGGAATTCTCTTGAAAGAGAGGATTTTCAGTAGTGTGTGGTTTGGGTTTTTTTTATTTTTAATCTGAAGTCAAATTGTTGCAATCTTAAATTACTTCTCTGTTTTCTCAGTTTAATAATTACAGTCTTCTGAAAGTGGTACTCAACACATCTAGAGTGCTTTTCGATCTATGGCTAACTCTCATGGTCATCTTTTGGGATAGTCAGATAATTGCTGTTATTTAATTTACACATGGGGAAAGTGAAAGATGAACATTAAAGATTTGCTCATAGTCTTGTGGTTAGAGAACCCTTGTCTTTTAGTGGTTTTTTTTGTTTGTTGTTTTGGGGTTTTTTTTGGCCTCTGCTTGGCAAACAGTCTGTGTAAGATGCTGCTGTTTATCTCTGTTGCTTTAATCCAGGAGAGCTCTACTTTTTTGAGGCATAACAGAAATTTTTAGAGTATGAGGAAAAACAGCCATTCAGCACCTGAGTGATCTCTTTGTTGTTGTATGCTCAATGTAAGGTACCCATGACAAATCCTCTTTATCTTTGGTATGTGGAGTAAAAACTGAAGTTTACTCCACCTCTAGGGTCCTATCACCTGTAGTGGTCAGTATTCGATCACCACTGGCTTTGTTGAGCCAGTGCTGCAGCAGGCAGCTGGAATACACTTAATTTTTCCAATTGCAAAAGAAGTAGAAAGTTAATCAGCGAGTACCTGGGTAAGTTTCACAAGCAATTGAAATTTGAATAAAATTTGGAGCTTTAGCTTTTCATTTTTTGCAGTTACAAGCATTCATGATTGTTGTATGTTTTAATGGAAGGTGCAGCCAGATGTTTGGACTTTGTCAATGCTGGATGAGCAGATCTAGAATCAGAGATCACATCTTCTGTTCAGCTCCATCTGTCTTTCTCAGTGTTCTCACTGGACTGTAAGGCCAAGCCAGATGAGTCTTGGCTGGTGAGTTTGCTCAAAGCTCTTTTGGCTTCTGAAAACACTGAGATCTGGGCTAGTCTGTATTCGAATTTTTCCAGCTACCTCTCAATTTTCCTGCCAACACTTTTTGTTCAGGCAGGTGTTGTGAGTTGTAGCTATTTCTCTGAGACAGAGGAAGCCTGGCCAGAGCAGCTGCATGTTTGCATGATGTTGTTGTATACCTACTCTCTTTTACTCTGTTGTAAAAACATGGATTTCTGTCCGGGAGATCTGGAGATATTCTCGCAGTCTAAAGACAGGTGATCTCTCCTGTGCTTTGCTATATTTGCTCATTCAAAACTTTATGTTGTGAAATCTGAATTTGCAATTTAGTCCTGTTGCTTAAGTCACGGATATAATCAATTGAGTATGGGGAACAGAGGATTCTCTTGCTCTTTGAAACAGCCATTGATGAACCTGAAAAGCTTTACAATGTCATCCGGCAAAGAAAGTTGTCATCTGCACCTGAGTAGTAACAAATTGTCTTTAAAACCATCTTTGCATCCTGCATCCACACTTCTCTTTCTTGCAGATCTAAGGCATAAATATTTTATGTCTCTTGCAATTGAAAAATTAAAATAAAAAATGCTCA
>JAOXJK010000012.1:91115402-91134332 GCA_025774025.1 Xenus cinereus | reverse complement strand
ACCTTTTTTTTTTTTTTTTTTTTTTTTTTACTTATCAGCAAATAAAAGCATGTGCACTGCAGCTGAGATAACCTTAAGTAGTGCCTTCAGAGTCATCCATCTCTTAGTGCCCAGAGCTGAACACGAACAGCAAACTGCAACTGTGACAGCAGAGAATGAGGGATATGGCTCATGCTAGTACTGAAACATTGGTTCAATAGCTGCTAACGGCTGTGAGAGAAAAGCTGAAGTTAGACACATTGCCAAGAGAGCCTGGGAATGGGAGTGCCTTACCTAGAAGGTGTTATTGATTTATCGCTCATTGGCTTTCCCAAGTTTATTTTGTTTCTCACTCAACTCCTTTCTCCTTCACGTAAAACATGTTTTTACTTTCTTCTCTTGAAATTGAGGGAGTGTTGCTGGTAAGAACTCTGAATGAAAATAGTTAAATCTCTCCAGGTGTCTGCATGGGACTCAAACCATATGCTCGAATCATAAGAGGAACCCTTAGATATCTGAACTTGGGCCCTCATGCTGCTGACAGCACTTGGCTAAGAGTTATTTTTTATTCTTAGCAAGTTCAGCTCACCAAGAAATTTGGAAATTACTATTTGAAAAAAACAGTGTCTTACAGTACTGAGAATCAGGTTCCAAACAGCTTTTTCATAGGTCGTAAAGTAGATCCCCATATTTGTTTCTGCATGGTGAAATTATATGGTGGATGCCTTACTGCACCTCTCTAGCAGCTGCTCTCCTGTCTTCCTCTCTAGGGCATGTTTTCTAAATGCTTAGAGGAAATTTTGGGATAGGAGAAATAGCATTTAGAGAAACCAGAACGAGGGGGAATAAATTGTCTTCAACAAAATATGTTAGCAGTGAGAAAAACAAATATCTTCTACTCCTTTTAAGGGAAGAGACAAACATTGGCCTGTTCCATCCCCTATGGCTCTGCTGTGCCTGGGTAAATAGGGGAGCGGATTAGGAGAGCAGATCATGGTGATCCCAAATGGGGCGATGCATCACAGAGGGGCTTCTGGTTTCTTTATCACTATTTCAGTGACTTCAGTAGACATGTCCAGGGTTCAAGTCTGCTGCCCATCCTGTTTTTAAGCAGTGCTTTGTTGGATTTTTCTGTAGCTCTTTATGTCTGCTGGTGGCACTGATCTTGTTTCCATACAGCTCCTACTGGTAGGATTTTTCTGTTGCAGTGCAGTGTTCAACCAACACCAGTGTTTCCCTGACAAGTGCTGTAGTAAAATATTTCGAGACAACCCTAACTGCACAGGGTACTTGTCACCTTTTGCATGTATTGTTTTGTGGCATAAAAGTGCCAACAGGTCCTATTTAAGATGCTAGTCTCTCGGACAATGCTTTTCTAATAGCTGCAGAATGATCCCTGCTGCCCTCACATAGCCAAGCCAGCTGTCTGTATGTATCCCAGGGCTGTGACTCCACTGGCAACTTTTAATTTAAAACCCAAAAACTGGTGTAAGTTCACAAAAGGGTAAAGCAGTGAGTGAAGGGACTGCAATCAAGGGGCAAGGCTGGAGCATAGATCTTTTTTTTTCCAGCCAGGTCCTGAAGGCCTGTTGTTCCTTGGCCAATTTGTTGTTACAGCCTGAGAACGGGCACCCTGCCATTCTCACAGATGGACAGAAGAGCAGGCTGGAGAGAGATTGGCATTGCATGTCGAATGTTTCTGTTAGTGGATTGCAACCTGGGATCTTCAGATAACAGTTAGCACTTACACCAATGGCCTGTGGTTGTATGCTAGTTATGGTGTAGATGAGCATGTTATAAAAAGCGGAGACAAATGTTTATTCTAATGTGATACACAGATTTAATAAATCCTGACATACAGCCAAGCTGCAGGAGGCTCTGAAACTGTATACCAAAAGATCTGGGGTTACTGAATTATTCCAGAGAATTTCTTCAATATGAATCTCTCCTCCACCCACTTCCTTCTTCAGTGCCCCTACAGGGATGAGCTCAAAGGCAAGGCAAGCAGCCCTTAGAAGCCTGTTTAGTTGAGAATTGCATTTGTGAGACACTTTTCCTCTGTGGAGGGCCTGTAGCGTTTCAGTGAAATAAAATGCCAAGTTAATAAAAGTGTGAAGAAAATGAATCTGCTGTGATTGAAAAAGTTTGGCTTATATTTTCTTTAAGTGCATTACAATCCAGAAAATTAGTTCTGCTCTGGAATAGATATTCCTGTCCGTAATGAGATTTGGGATGGGCTTTTAAGATGTTCAGGTTCTTCTTCTAGCTTTTCACCCTCTTCCTCTTGCACAAACCCTGTCACAACTCATGTCTGGGCAGAGCTACATTATGTTTTCTTCAGCCCAAACTGCTTCCCCCACACCCCATTATGGGAATGGATTACGTGTCCATCTCTTGGTATAAAAACAATCTTTGGGGTGGGAGGGTAAAAATGGCTTCTTTTGTTTGCATCCAAGACCATTCCACTGTATATGATCTAAACCATTGTGATGTGAATGGCACCAGAACTGTTAGGGTGATGCTATGTTTTTCTGGCAGAACTTGACCTAAAGAGAACAAACACTTTTCTGATTGCAATTTGCCCCTTGTGAACTGATACTGGGCTTCTTTGCTGAGTTTGCAGAAAGACAGAGATTATAGTTCCCCATGAATTATCTGTCTTAATTGGGCATTAAGTCTGATGCCTAATTTTCTCTGAAGTACTTACTACTTAAATGCAGTGTCTTGTAGGTTTGGAGGACTTTGTCTAAGTTTTGGTGCAGTATTAAAAAGTAGCTGACTTTTTTTTTTTTTTTATGATGAGATCATTCTTCTTTCTGTCACTGCATTTACCTCTTTAGTATTAATTAGATATTTGTATAATAGGAACACTGTGTATGTTCCTGTGCTGTGGAGCACTGGGCAGGCTGTCCTGAATGAGCTGGCTCTGGAGTCAGAAGCAGGTGGTGGTGGGACAGTACCCATGTGGATGGTGTTCCACCTCCAGCCTGCCCAGTTCAGGGAGTTTTAGGGTTGTGCTATCTGTGTCATGTGGACGTGTCCTCTGACACCCCTAGACTCTGAGAAGCTGCACAAGAAGCAGGAGAAATATGTAGGATATGCCATATTTTGGGAATGTGAAGAGGAAGGCAGAGTTAAGTTAATTAAAGTAGCCATTTGGGGGACCTTTGGGACCAAAAATCTGGGCACCTTGCCCTGATTATTTGAAGCATCTGCTTATGATGACACCAATTTTCTTGATCCTGGTTACCATTACTTCTCTGGTGGCTGCGTTACGCTCTGTGTTTCAGGTTATGGGTTGCCTGGGTGTGTTTCAGACACCTGTGCATGTGACACCGAGAAACATTTACTGTTTCCCAGCCTGAGTTGCAATCTGTGCTCCGCTCTGCCCAGATGCTTGTTGAAAAAGCAATGGAATTAAGTGCTTCTGCTACCTGGCAGCACTGTAAGTGTGAAATCCTCAAGTAAGTTTGTTTGTGCCACAGCTGTTGGCAGTCATAGCATTTGTAGACTGAACACAGGGATGCACCACTCTGATGTTCCTCACGTTTCAGTGCTGCGGGGTCAGTACGAGCCCTGGAGGTATAGTCCTGACCAAGCCCTGCTGCAGTTAGAGGGCTGAAGTTCAGCTCTTGTTGAGGTGTTCCCCCCATGTTGTTTCCTGAGATTCATGCCTGGGTTTAAGTGCCTGGATCTCACTGGTAATTACTTGATATATATTTGTAAAAGAATTAAATCTCCAGACTGCCTTCCACTCTTTCACTTTTGCCTCTTAAAATGCTGCCTTTATAACAGAGTAGTTTAATGGCATTTTGAGGCAATTACAAGTTCAGAAATTGAACTGCTGGAGGTGATCTTTTTTTGACTTTACTATTAAATAGATTTACCAGTGTTATATCCCGGGCTCTGCTGAACAGCTTTGCTGTGCACTCACTTCCCCAAGAAGGTTCCAGCTGAACTTTCACAGGGGCACAGGGGCTGGGCAGGTCCTGGTGGGTCTCAGCACACCGGATGAACACATTCACTGCCTCAAGCCTGCATAAGCCCTACTATTCTCTTTTCCCAGGCTTCCTGGCATGCTTCTTAGGCACTGTGCTCTCTGTTCACCGTCTGCAAATGGATTCATGATACAGCTGCCTTCCTATCTCCCCAGCCCAGTGCACGCTGTAGAACCACAGTTCCTTTGGTGAACATGCCAGCTCCTGAGTTTGGTACAATGTGGAAGAGGAAACAAAAAGAGGCTCTGTGAAGGTTCCCAAACCATCCAGTTTGTACCCGAGCTGCTGCAAGAACTGTGCAGTTGTGCACAAAGCAATAAAAAATGCTACTTCAACCTTCCCTTCAGTGGGGAATAGTAACTGACAGTGGGCACAAGTTTTACAGGATTCAGATTCCCTTCTGTGTGTCATCTTGTCTGTATTGCAGTGTCTGCTGACAGCTTATTTCTACCTCACCTGCTGTTGTAGGCAAAGAGTTGCCTCTCTGGTTTTCCCCATGTTGCTCAACGTTCCCTCTTTTCTTTTTTTTTTTTTTTTTTTTTTTTTTTTTAAGTATTGACCTCCTCCTTGTTCCCCCCCAGCCCCCAACTCTTTTAAACTCTGTGGTCTGCAAGCCAGACACCTGAGCCTTTCTTCTGCTTCTGTGGAAGTTTGATTCTTTCAGCTCCCTCCAGAGAATTTAGGGAAAACCAGCTTTATCAAGGACGTTGCTACTTGTTTGTTCTCCCCAGGTAATATTGGTTCAGGTAGTGATAATTTTTAGTAATCAGCCTGTTTTGAGACAGATCTTCCAACACTTTCCCTTTTCTCTGAAGTATATGGAGTACTGAATAGAACACGGTAAAAGGTTTAGGAATAGAGATGGTTCATAAAATCAAATTGAAATTCATGAATCGTACATAGGTAGATTCCCAAAACTGTCTTTCGTACACATTAATTATGGAAAAAAATGTGCATATTTATACACAGTGTGTTTCCATAAGTAACAAGTTTCCAGCAAGTCATAATGAACTGTTGATTGAAGTTGGTTATATTTCCAGTTATTACTATTCTGATAAAATTAATAGTCCCAGAAAAATATAAATTATCATTTACAGTTGACTGATCTTGAGAAAGATTTAAAAGGATACCTTTAATAATTTTGTGTAATTGTTACTCTGTGGTTATTCCCTAGAGCTATACTATTATATCTGTGGAAGAAATATATAGTCTTATTACCAATAGTTAGAAAAAATGAAAATCCCATATGCTTATTATGTCTTCTAGCTCAAGACCGAATCCTACAGAAATAAAACCCCAGGGGAGGTGAATTATAATATGCAAATGGAACAACCACAGTTAGAAGTGGAAGAAACACAAATGTGCTAAAGCAATGAAAACACATTATAAATATGACCAATTGTAATTCCAGTAGAAGTTGCAGAAAATGATTAGGCACAATGAATCAAAACAATTTTAAGAGTAATTAATAACATGGACTGTGATGATTTTTTTTTTTTTTTTTTAAAATAAGGGCTGCTTTCAAAATCCCGGGGTTTGGAGAAAGCCTGAAATAGCCTTTCAGCTATTTCAGAGGCGGCTTATGACTCTGCAGATGCAAATGGGTCTGTCAGCAGAAGGTAAACTACTGCTAGAATAAGGGATATGTTTCCTGTACCTGCTGCGGGTGAGTTCCCACAGAAAGGGCAGTTGGCTGAGGAGGTGCCCTGCCAGGCCTGCTTTAGGTTTAATTTGCTGTGCTCTACATTGCACGTTCCCTCCCGACTCCAGTTGAGGTTGGCTAATACCCTGAGCCAGGTATCTTCCCATGTGAGGGAGCATTCATTTTGTTAGATGAGGAACGGAGCAGAATGGGAAGGCTCACTCTTGGAGTTCAAGACCTGCAGGTACTAATGTGCTGTTTATGTGCAATTCACAGGGCTGCAGTCTCAAAGTATGTGGCGTTGCTAGCAGTGGGATCTACTGGATAAATAAAAGAAATGGTAGAAATCTCTCTCTGATTGCATGATTCAGACTGAACGCTGATGGCAGTAATACAGGGAGCAGTTGTGACTGTGGAGGGAGACTGGGAGAAAAAATTGAACCAAATGTACCTTTCATTTTCCTAGAATCTGTAATTTTTCATATAAATAAAGTGACTTTGCAGGTAAAAATGGCCACAGAGAATTAGAGAGCAAAAGAAAATTACTTCCTGAGGGAGTAGGAAAAAATCAGCAGCACAGGTTTTTCTGCTTGAAATACTGATTTTAATGACAGACTGTTGGATTAGTACGCTGCCATCATATGTTTCTGGCGCTAATCCACGCCTTCTGTGTGTTTTGCGTTATCAAGGGTTTACTGACCAAGTCTGAAGCTGGAATCAGTTGGGATATGTCCCCTTCTGAGGAACGCTATGGGGATTAGAAGACTTTGGAAATTGTCTTCATCTCTCTCTGCACCCATCCCTGTGTCAGTCACTGAATACAAACATTGCCCTTCCGTCCTTCCTTCCTCTAGAATGGCTGCCCTCAGGGAACCCACGGGGACCATTTCTCTTCTCTCTGCTCCCTTGAGGCCCTCTGTAGCTCTCCTGGCCCCTTGAAATTGGAAAACAGTAGGGTGGTAAGGATGAGGATTTTTTTTTTAATGCAGCTCTGCAAAATGCTAATAGCAGGTCATTTTTTTTTCATTGCAACTTACTCTTCACAAAGCTCAGCCAAAAATGTTTAAATTCTAAAGCGTTGTTGGCTGTGGAGACATAGTGAAGAAGTAAATTCCTAGACATTTTGGTATGTACAACTGGATTTACACCTTGCGGATGGGGAAGGTTATTCCTTCAGCATTTTTTTTTTTCTGTGTGCTTTAAAATAAGCAATGAGAAAAAGCTTCTAACTGGTGTTTGTGTCATGCTTCTGAACAGGTTTACTGCTGCTTTGTGTTGGGGGTTGTCTTGTACTTTGCATGTACACCGTAGACTTGATACTTCATTCATCATGTCCCATCGTAATGGAGAAGTGTGGGTTGTTTTTTTTTTTTTAGTGTGTTACAGGCTCCCTGTAGGTTATAACAAACAATTTTGGTCTGATTGTGAACTTACTTTCTTGGAGTTTCATCAGAGGTACTTACACAGACATCATTGCTTAAATCAGTGGAAGGAGAACAAGCAGACCTTTACAGAAAGCTGCAGTGAAGTGATAACACTGGCCTTTTCTTTGAGAGAACTTCATGGGACGTATCGTGTCCATCTTGTACTATTTTTAGAGGGTCGGCAGTCCTAGAATTTTATTTCTGTAAATAACCTGACCTTCAAAGCTGGGAGGTTCAGAGGCTTCCTGAGGCCACCTGGGCACTTGGTCTGTCTGTCTCTGAGTGCGAGTTCCCTGCTCAATTCAAAATTGTCCCAGCTGCAGTGCTTCAACGTGGGTCAGGCTCAGATCATTTCACCCTTATTTGTCTGTGTTTTTGCTCCATGGCTTCAAAATTTGTTATCAGAAAGGAATTGGCATGACCTCATTGGCTCAGTGACCTCTCATGGGGAGCTCTTTGCCTGTGACAGCAAATAGGTGAAAGTCTCCCTTTCTCCTCCCTTCCTCCCTAGTTATACTGTCTGTTAAGGAGAAGTCTAGAACTTGCTGAGATACACGCATATCCCACTTTTTTGAGTAAAAAACCTGTGGTAGTGAGTAAGATAGTAAACTGTAAGGTTCTTGGGAAAAAATTAAGTAGGGGAATTTAGTGTCTCTGAGTACGGCAGCTCATGTTTATTCTACCAAAATTAACCTGTGGATTTAAATCAGCTTCAGTCATCATGTTTTCTTTCCAAATTCCTTGTTTCACAGGAGGCTGTTTCTGAAGCACAGAAGTGATGGAAAATCAGAGCTTAGTGTGGAAGTGCTTTCTCAGCCCTAGCTTATTGTCAGTGCTGCAGAGTGGAGCGTCAGCCTGCACCACCCTCCTTTGAAATGAGGGACCAAAGAGCAGACAGTCACGTGCGTCCCAGATGTCTCTTCACCAGAGAGACATGGAAGTTGTTATCCTCAGAAGCCATGCTGAGCTTTTCCTGAGTCTCATTACCTCGAAGTGATATTTCCTAGTAGGGGTGTGATCACAAATATCACTAGGCAGTATCTTTTTATTTGACAAGTTTTCCGATTGTAAGGGAATCTGGTCTCATTAATAGGTGATTCTGGAGGAGCAAAAGAGAAAGGAAGCAGGCTTCTCATGAAGGATTTCTGGCAAATTAGTGTAGGCCTAAGACTTACCAGTGGGCTATCTAGTCAATGTTTTTATTTTTTTTTAATTTATTATTATTTTTATATAATATTTGATTTAAAGAAAAATATACTAGCCGCTTCCTTGTCAGCAGCACGAGCCATATTCAGCTTTCCAAAGCCAGCAATAGGCAGTTAGAGCTATTTTGCCTTTTTTCATTTCATCACCTCCAGCAGACATCTGTTCTTGAAAACTGCCTGCTTTGCCTACATCTACAGATGACCCCAATCTGAAAGTAGATACACAAGTGGTCCTGCATGTACGTGCACGTGTGTGCACACCCACACACCATTTGTGCTCAGAATTTTATGCACACAAGTTTGCAGGAGAGGGAATTTGTGACTCTGGGGTCACAGACCCCACTGTGTATACTGTTCAGATTGATGTCCAATTTTGAAAACTTAGCTCTTGGACTTCAGAATTTTACAGGAACATGAAATAATGATTTATGACAGTCCTGGTTTCTGGTGGTCTAGCTTATTTCTTAAACTTCTTTAACTTGTGATGCTTATTGCAAAGTACAATATTTATTTTCTTTCATACTTTTAATAAGTTTTGTTTTCTCGATTTTTGATAGCAAAAATGGTTGTGATTTTCTAATTTCTCTGTAGTTATCCTCTGTTTTTATTTTCTCTTCTCCTGTGTCTGGCTTACTACACTGTTTTTACCTGGTAGGAATGAAAAGCCAGGAACCCTATAAGCCTTTGTTGCCTCAGCAATTAAAAGCCATTAGGTCATGCTACAGTCTTGGTCCCCTTGGGTCTGCAGTGTTACTGAGTTATTTCCAAATGTTGTGGGTAATCGTCCTGTGTTAAGAGACATGTATTCATTGTGACAGCCTTGTGCTTACTTCTTAATAATGAGTAGATTTTAAATAATTTAGAGACAAAAACATGCTCCCCTGAAATTTCTGCCTGTACCTGTCTCCTTGATCTCTTAATGAACTTTTGATTAACTGCGGACATGTTAAATGTGAGCCAGGAAATGTCAGAGCCAAAAATCAGGAGGGAGAAAGAGAACAACATTGCATCACTGAATAAGACATTTAACTGCTTTATTCCTTCCAGTGTTTGCAGGAAACAAAGCTAGTGCATACCCTGAACAGAACCTTGTTTGGGGTGTGCATGCTGGAGAAGACAACCTTTTCCTGCATATTTTGCACCAAATCCTTATCCTACGCACTTACCTGTGATGGAAGAAGTAGTAGAGTTGAGTTTTATGAGTTGCTTGCACCGTTTGCTCCATCTGGCAGTTGTGGATCTAAATCTTATTGTTCCTGCCTGAAAATTCAAACTTGTGCATATACAGATTATTATTTATTTTTTGAAAATTTCATACTAAAAAGCACTCTGGGATTAGTTTTCCCTGGTGTATAAAACTCCTCTAGCATTAAATTCAATTAAAATCCGTTATACAATCTTCCTGTTGTGAGACAGTCTCAGGATTGCCTTCATCAGCTCCACATGATCATACAAGACTGAGAATATCATTACTTTTAGGCATCCACTCTGCTTTTGGTGAATGCTTGACATCCTCTGAGGTTTTCTAGTAGATTACTGGTTGCCTTTTTTGTTGATCATTTTGCCTTTTTACTGTACCTTCTTGGGAAAGAGAATTTGATCTGATTATAAGGAGTGTCCAAATGGGCCCTGCTGGTGAAATAATGAAACTGAGAATGATTTTTCTAGAGATGACATATCATCAAAAGATGAAAGTTACGTGCAGTGTAGATAACTTGCCTTGACAGTGCACAAAGAATATGGTCACAAAATTATATGCAAGTGTTCATCTGGGTCCAAAATAAGCAATCAGCCACAAAATCAAGAGAAATATCTTTCTTGATAAATCTTCTGTTTCTTTTTAGAAACCATCAGGTAGAGACTTGATGAAGCAACCTGTTCCTTCTGTTTCAAGGCCTTTGTAAGAAGGGCTACCCAAGTCCTCTGTGGCCACCCCAGGGTTTCTGAATTGTGCAGGAGGTAGGCTGAGATGCCTGGTTTGGACCATGGCTTTGGGGTTTTCTTGATCCCAGCTTTGGAGTCAGGACTCCCTGAGCTGAAAACTGGTCTGTGACAGTGAAGGTACTGAAACTTTCTCAGATGCACAAAGTCCTGTGAGCTCGCAGGCATTACTGGAACAAAGGAAAATGAGTAGTTCGTATAATCAGAAGTATTTTGGAATGCCAGCTTCCCTGTCAGGGCTTCTTATCCTCCATTGGATTTTTCTTTATGACTTCCGTATGACTAAGCCAGTATTTTTCTGCAAAAATACCACACCCCCCCTTTTTTTTTTGTCAGCTAAGACATATTCCTTTTTCCCTTGTGGGAAAGCTGTCATCACCCAAAACATGGTTATTTTAGTTTCGCTGTCTAGATCTGGTCAGTCAAGAATTCTCGCACTGTGCAGGTGCCTTACAGGGAGGTACAGCAGTCCACAGACAGAAGCATTACACACTGCTCAAGATCTTCTCAAATTCCTCACAGAGACACAGGCGGTTTTACTCTGTCCCCACAGCTGACCAAGTCACTTGAAGGATATACTTCATTCTTCTTACAGTGTTATTGCTGAATCATGTCAGTGAATCACATCGTGAGCCCACGCTGCCCAGCACACTTCATGCATATCTCTGATTTGTTTCTTTTTAGTCTTTGGCACAGCTGAGTGTGCTGCTGTTTTCATAAAAGTTTGTTGTCATTGGTGACCTGCACAAATGTCAGGTGATATTCTTAGAGAAGACTATCACTTGATATTCTTAGAGAAGAGAGAAATGAGCTGGCTTTTCTTTTGTCCACCCCCCTATGAAATGTTTGCAGTGAAAAGCCCAGACCTTGCTCACGCAGATGGAGAGATACTAACCTAATGCGTGTTAAAAAATTAAGCTGAGAGTAAGAATGAATACGAGTACTTATTCTTGTTTTAATGTTAGCTAGCTCAGCTTGAAGGTCACTTCTCTCCTCCAGTTTTACTTAATAAGGTGTTAGAGATAAACATAGCTTCTTCAAATGGAAAGTAATGGCTCTGTCCTCATTGTGCAGTTCTAATCTATACAGCCCTCAGAGATCTCAGGTTTGCTTTGTCTTGATTTTTAGCTCTAAAGTCCTTTTTAGTACTACAAAGATGAATGGAAAAGTTCCTCACACTCAAGTAAAGAGTCTTTGAGCATTCAGCCTGGGGAGCTTTTCAGAGGTAGAGGAGAAGAAGAAACATTGGGCGTCCTCCCTCAGAATGTCTTTCAGTAGGGTTATAAGTATCTCAAAATGCTTTGCATCTTAAGCCATGCTCCACACCAGAGAAGTTAGGCTGTGGTAAGGAGGGTGACAGAGTTCAGTATGTTTCCTTCCATGCCTCTCTGGTACTTCTTTTTCTAACCTACCTTTCCAGGCTGCTGTCTCCAGGGCTTATGTTTGTCAGAGTCTGCCACAACCTGCAGCCAGTTGTAGATGTTCCCTTTACACATCCAGACCCATTTGTGCCAGAAATAGGAGTGCTAATTTTTCTACTTTGGAGTAGCTTTGCCATTTGGTATCAAAATGCAACAGTTCTCCAAAACACGTTACTTAAGTTTTTTCCAGAAACATTGTGGTGTGAAATACTCTGTATTTGCTCACAAAGGATCATTGTTTCACAAGTGACTAAGATTCTCTTGACCTCAAACACCAGGGTAAAGAAGCCTATAATCCCTTATAGGCTTAGATTGACTCAAAATATTAGCTTAGGTGAAGTGTCTTGCCTCTTTTAAAATGTAATATGGATCAGTCCCAGCCAACTAAATTAGATTCCAGTGAATTTATCTGGCCAATAAAATGGGATGTGGAGACCTGAGGTATTTCTGCAAAGGCAAGGTAGTGGATGTCTGACTCCGTCAGCTGTTTCTGCTGGTGAGCTGCAGTATATTTCTGATGACAAAGCCATTCCATTCTTCTTTTTGCAGACTTCTATTCAGCCCTCTTTGAGAAAGAGGGCTGCACTTCATCTTTAGATACAATCTCTTTCCCAGGACAGGGAACCTAAGGGATGCTGTCTTTAATTATAAAAATGCCCATTCTGATTTGCTTTGCAGGAGGCTGGTTTGTATAGGGAGCCATGGGATGGATGCTGGAGCATCCCAAACTATTATGAACTTAGAGCTTTGAAGAGAAAGGTGTGTCTTTGTTTTGTAAATGTCTATCATGTAGACTTTCACAGTGAGTAGCTATTCTATTATGATAGAAGCCAAAAATAACAAACTGTTTTCTCTTTCAAACAGCATCCTTGAGTATATACTGCTCCAATATCTTGCTAACATTTATTGTCTTCAAAGGCAACAGTATAACATGAAGAGGCAAGAAGATCCTTTTGACATTTTGCGAATGTTACAGGAGTGTAGTTGCAAGGTGAGGTTTGCAAAATTTCAAAGCCTTATTTGTTCTTCAGTATCTATTTGTTTCGTGCCTTTGCACGAAGAGGCACCGCCAAGGGAAAAAATAAGCCTTTAAATATTTTAAAGT
Source organism: Xenus cinereus (assembly GCA_025774025.1). Taxonomy (NCBI): domain Eukaryota; kingdom Metazoa; phylum Chordata; class Aves; order Charadriiformes; family Scolopacidae; genus Xenus; species Xenus cinereus. Next base: position 91,121,617 of record JAOXJK010000012.1, on the reverse strand, counting down.
GCCCATTTAGGATTCATTTCTGTTAGAAATGAATCCTAAATGTCAGACAGTGTTTGATAGTTCTCTGTATAATTTTCATATTAAGAATTAGCCTCATTTAACATTTTTAAGCACTTAGACCTATCTCAAGAAAGTCAAGTGAAGAATTATCTAGATTTCATGTTTTGTAAGTTTATCTGTAAAAAATGTCAAGTGAAGCATTATGCCGTTGCTGAATGCCTTTATGCAGGCTGCTCTGAATATTAGCACGTCCAAAGCACACACAAGCTTCACCTTGCCTGCTTTTTTTATGAATGTCTTAGGAAACTTCCTGTTATTATACCACACCAGTAAAATTCTGCTGCTGGTCTCAGTAGTGACCAACCAGTCCAAGCAAGTTGCTGATAACTTAAACTGTGCTGTCTAGCACTGTTTGGAACCGTAGCCAGGGTATGTCTGCAGCGTGCTATGAGGCATAGAGCAGAGAACCATGTACCTAAATGTTCTGTCTCTGCTGGGTTCCTGCATTATGGGTTGGCTTTTACAGAGGTGTGTTTGGGAAAGTCATCTCCAGCTGTGCCCGTGTGTACAGCAGTGAGACTCAGATCTCCATCAGTGCACTGTCCTTGCAGATGTCTGTAGCCGACACAGGGAATTTGATCAGGAACTTCCAGAGATTAAAAAAGAACAATTACTAACACTCCCTCGACAAACCTGAATCCGCACAACCCCGTCACCTTTCTGCAGCTCAAATAAAGAGCCTACATTCTCTGGCATGTGACATTTCATGTGCTCTGGGCATTGTGCACAGAAGTTCATTAGTAGTACTCTCCTGTGGATGGGCTGTGCTGTGTTCAGCAGCTCTGCAGATGACAGATGTAGGACAGAAGTTGACAAAGGTAGTGGCTTAGTCCAGTCATGTTGCTCGCTGTGCAAGGGGGAGGCACTGTGAGGAAGAAGAGATAATAAAAAAATTTTGGTCTCTGCCTTTCCTTTTTTTTTTAATCTTTCTCATTTTTAAAACAAGCAGTGCAATCGTGAAGGCTTCTCTTTTTGTTTGTATTATAGAAGAACTTCATTTGGTGCAAAGATTTCATTTTGGAGTGTTTTAAATCTTTGTGTTATGGGGGCTATGAGTACATGCTGAGATAGGATGACTGGTTAGTGATATTATTATTTGGTCATATCAGAGATCATAGATGTGGATGGGTTTTGTTTGGTTTGCTTGGAGTTTTGTTTTTAGTCCATGGTTAGTAGCATTTTTTAACAGTGAAATATCTTCAAGAGACCCAATTCCTATTTCCTACTGCAGTGATTAGGAGGAGTAAAAACATTTGGCAACCTGTCATTGTCCTCTTCTCTCACAGTGGTTTTGTTCCTTGAAGGAAGTGCCTTGTAAATAATATCAAATGTAAATCGAGCAGATAAGGTCACTTGGTTTTAGCTCAGTCTGATTTTTCTAAATACTCTATGCGAAAAATCTGTGTTGCTCTGACTGACAGGGCAATTTCAGAGGGTAAAGATGAGTAAAGATGGATGTCCCCGAACAATTAATCAAATTTCTTTTGGCAACTTTCTGTCAATATTCAAGGCTGTCATTTTAGTTATTTCAGAAGCCAAGTGAAGAAAGATCGTAGCCATGGACTCCACTTATACTAGATCATGTAAAACTTGGTGATAGTATTAGGTGCCCAAATGAAAACAGGTGGCTTTTGACGTATAGCCAGGGTTTATATCTTCTTCTAGTACCATGGCTGACAGACGTATAGTGAGGGTTCCTAGTTTGATAATGGCATGTGGTGTGTTCTCACTTTGCTCAGAGTTAATGCTGTAAGGCCAAACCACTGAGGTGGGAGAGGAAAAGGCATCCCTTAGGATCCAATGGCCAGTTGGGAACTTGTCCTCTTTTTTTTTTTTTTTCTTTTTAAACCTGTGGAATGTGTCGGTTTTCCTCTCTTAATGGGAATGGGAATCAGCTTTCTTCCAGCTACATCAGAAGAAGGTTTGCAAATGGCTTCTGCTGGTGCAGAGATTGGGCTGGAGACCAGAGACCAGGTGCAGTTGCTAGCTGCAGCTGGAAAAAACGGAAGATAAATGTAACCATAAACTAAAATTCTTGCTATTTGTGGTCTTCATTTCAGAACGCTTCTGTGCACGCTCAGTTTTTCTGTCTTTCTACTCAGTATCCCTCCCTATACATGCAATAGTCCTGCCACCCCACTGGCGTGAGTGGAGGAGATATATCTCAAACTTTTGCCTAGCTCTGAGTTTGTTTGGATCTTTCTTTTCAGTCTTTTGAAGCGGACATCTGACCTTGGAGAGAGTAACAGAGATCTAAAGCAGTGGTGCAGTAACTCAGCTAGTTCTGCCAGGCAGCTTCCTTCATTAGAAGAGCTGACAAATCTTACTGCCAGGATTCGGGATTAGTCTCTGAAAGCTCCTATCTGGAGGCAGTGCATGAGGGATGCACACAGTCTTTCCTTTGCATCAAAACAGGACTGCAAGCAAAGAGGATGGTTTGTGCTCCTTGGTTTTCCTACATGCCGCAAATACCCTTCTGTTTAATTCTGTATATGCACGTGCACATGAACATCTGCACGTGTGTGTGTCTACACACATACATATGTATATGCTCAGAAAGGAAGAGAGAATGAAAAATCTCCAGGGGGTAGTAGTGAAAAGCATGACAGTGAGAATGCCAATTATCATCTTCGATACGCATTCATTTAAAACACAGTTTATACTGTACAGCTTTATATACTTGTGTTTATGCATACTTGTGTGGGGGGGTGCATACATATGTTTTTATCTATGTATATTGCTTCACTCACATCAACTGGAGGTGTGATGTTGAAAAATTTATGCCTGAAAATGGCAGAGGAAATTGAAACATCAGGAGGAAAAAGATAGCAGATACACAAGCTACCAGAAGCTCTCAGGAGACATGGAAATGCACAGACAGCTTCATGAAAGAGGAAGGTAGCCTTCTTTCACTACTCGGCATCTGATCTGGTCTAAGAGCCCAATGCCTATCTGTTTGCTAGCAGTAATCTAGAAATCTGTCTGAAACACTGGGAAATCGGGGCTTGCATATTTGCTCAGCTATACCCTGCAATCCTATTAAAATCGATTTGAAGGCAAAAGTTAGCCCTGAGAAGAAAGAGGTGGTAAGAGCCAAATCTGACTGCGTGGTTTGTTGTGAGATAAAGCATGATTATGGGATTAAAATTCCTTTGTTATTGTTGGCGTTCAGAGCCAGGTGAGTGGACACAGATTTTCAAGAATGTAGTTACTGTTCTGGTTACGTAAGTGGATTTCAACCTGTGTATTCTGAGTGTGCGTGTCTGCGATGTGTTGTGTTAACCACATTGTATTGGAACTGCACCCTGAAAGAAGAATGGGTCAGTATGTTGCTATGTTTTAAGTTTTGTTCTCTCCAAATGAAATGCTCTCACAAACTGTGCAAGAGTTCATTTTCAAGGCTTTAATCTTCTCAAGAAAGAGAATTTCAGAGTATGAGCAGAAAAGCAAAACCAAACATTCTTCCTTTTCCAAGATATAAACCTTGACATCCTGTTTTCTTGCAGATGGAGTGTTTTTCTGCTGTCACGCTTCTTTGGTTCTTTCTTCCTCTTTGCATCTACCAGCTGAGCCCTCAACTTAAGGTTGCAATATCACAGTAAAAATGTTCGACTTCATACACTGAAAGCTTTATGCACTTTACAGCTAACTGAAGCCAATAGAATAAGTCAGACTATAAAGTGTGCGACTCCTAGCAAGGTCAGAGTACACAACAGATATTTTATCAGATGTTTAATCAGACCTTTTGAAAGAGTCTGGATCACTTTGAGCTTGAGGCTATACTTGGAGAGATGTTCCTTCTGCAGCTCAGTGTGGTAGTATCTCTGTCCTTGGACCGCTGATGCCAAGTGCAGACAGAATTGCGAAGAAGCTGTGATACTGAGCAGTGAATGAAAGCTGTTATGGCAGAGGTGTGTGTGCAAGAGATGCCAGAGAGGGGTGAGCATTTAGCTTCTGCTAGTAGATAGACACAAGTGATCTGCATTTTGTGTGACCTCCCAAAACGGGACAGATGATGAAAGTTCACGTGCAATGAAGAGTCATCCGTGAAACATTTGTTCAGAAAAGGGGAATAAATATTTTCCAGATGAACATCCCTTTGAAATGCAAGCCACTATCTTTGCAGACTTCAGTTATCTCCTTTATGAGTCTGGCTCTATAACCATTCTTTTCAAGGAAGGTACCATATGCAGTGAGTGAGCTTTACATCTAAAAGGCAAACCACAATCCTTTAAAAAACCCAACAAATGAAAACCAACCCACCACCAAAAAGAACTGTAAAATTAGTGGAATTAATATAGTAGCAAGGAGAGGAAGCAATCTCTTGAAAGCTGAGAGTTGGGTAGATGTATGTTAAAATAACTATAATGAGCTGGATCCATTGCTGCTGTTAAAAGACTGAAAATATTTCAAAGTGAGGTTCCACAGACAAAATGTTATTCAAAGTTAATTGGCCCCAAAGGAAGGGAAGAAGCCTCCAAAGTTTGCAAAGAAGTGTGAGAGAAACATACTTCGCCAAATTTGGAATGTAGTTGAAAAGGAGTGAACCTTATCATGAAAGGATAAGGAGGAAGTTAAAAAACACCTTCTATCCCTGTCTGCTGCAGATGACCCTGATTGACTTTGAGACAGTAACAAAAGCTTAATCTTGTTTGCAGTGTATTGAGAGATGGCTGGGTGAGATTGCCTGTGAAAGGGTAGTCTCTGAGCTGAGCTCAGAACTACTCATGAAAGGTAAATTGTTTTAAAAGTTTGCAATACCATTACATTTTCTCTTGTAACTTTGCTCAAGCCTTTTAAATTCTTGTCTGCCCCACAGAGGCACAAAGTAAACGCAATCACTTTTGCACCCCAAGAAAAATTCCAGGGGTCCCACTGAGTAGAGAGAGAAGTGAAGACTTCAACCAGTAAGAGTAAGGCTTCAATCACTGATTAAAAAAAAAAAAGGTTAAAAACTAGAAACACCTATGGACAATGGGTATTTACTGTCATTAACAAGGCAGATCTTAATGGCTAGCAAGTCCAGCATCCAAGCTCATTTCTAGAAGAGACATTCCTAGGTAAGGAAAACTGAAGATATTTGGACAAATTTTGTCGGCTGCAGGGGAGCAGAGTATGAGGTTTCCTCACCCAGGGAAGTGGTGGATAGAAGCTGATGTCAGTTGTCCTTCTGAGAGGAAAAGAGAAAAGCTAGCCATGGTGGCTTAGTAGTGTCATTGCTTAGGGTGGATTTTGTGTTCTCCTAAGTAGCTAAAACACACACTTAATGAAAAAGAAGAAAGTGATTCCCATTTTGTCTGTTGACATTGAATTGCAGCCTTGCAGCTAGGAAGGCAGACACACCATGGAGTTAAATGGGCCTGGCCAAAATCCGGCATACTTGTACTGGTGTTAGCCCGTGGTAGAACATGGCTCTTAGCCAAGCTTTGTAGCTGGTCTTACAGAAGTGTTGTGGAGGCTGCAGTCTTGGACAAGTAAGCTAGGACAGGCTTCCATGTGTGGAGAGGAGAAGCGGGTAAGGAATCAGAGCAATGCATGCCCAGCAGAGTCATTGCTCTGTCTGATTTGGGACATAGAGTATATGGCAGATTTACAGGTGGCCTAACAATCTCCACACTAGGCTGCACTGTGCAGAAGAACTTCCTTTTGTACCTTAGGATGTTTCCTCCTGCACTCAGTGTCAGTTGTACCTGTATATTTCCAAAGCCACATCTAGAAAAAAATATCTAACCATCCAAATCAGTGTCTGCTTTTAGACTTCCTATTTAGCACACTGTGAATATGCCTTGCAATAAGGCATAATTATTTCCCTTTAAACTTTTCTTGCAACTTTCCCCTCTTTTCTCTTCAGAGGTGTATTATTTATCAGAGCATGAATTTATACATCTGAGATCAGAGTACTTCATGCTTTGCTTCAACACAGTTCCTTAGCAATTAGAAATGATATGAAAGGCAAATATAATTGAATTCTTGTCCTTGCAGCCTACTAGCTTTGTGATTCACTCTTTGATTCACAACTCCTGTATTTTATCTATTCCTTTCGCAGCTTTTTAGTTTTTGTCTCAGAATTTGTTACTTCTTTTGGAAAGGCAGTATCCCCACCTGATGTAGCTTCCCCTACCAACATACCTTCCCCCCGCCCTTCATCCTAGGAC
>JAOXJK010000012.1:91095371-91115302 GCA_025774025.1 Xenus cinereus | reverse complement strand
CCGCCCTTCATCCTAGGACTAGCTTAAGGCAGGAGTGATTTAAGTCTTTTAAGCCGAATAGCCAAAATTCAGTTTTGGATAGAAACAGAGTAGTTTTCCCCAGCACTGTTGTCCAGCGCTTCAAGCACTAAACCCAAGGCAGCACTCTCATTCCTCTAGCAGGCAACTATGTTCCCTCTGTCTGCCCATCTGACCCTGCTGCACGCTCCCCTCTGCCCTCATCCCCCAGCAGCACTGGGTGCTGGGCCATAATTGCAGTGTAGAGGAAGGTGAGGAACTGTTTGACCGCCTTTCCTTCCCCTTTGCAGCGGGGAGGAAGAGGAAAGACAAAGATAAAGCTAAAGGTGGAGGCAGACACATGGTTGAATGAGGTGGGACCACTGATCGTCTGAGCCAGTTGGGAACTGCTGTGAGATTTTGGAGGGGTGTGTGTTTGCACACGCATGCGTCTCTCCTTTCCACATGCACACACATGTAGAAGTGTACACAGATAATCATCGTCCCTCTCACCATCATTTCTCTGTCACAAAGCCCAACCTGGAGCCCACTGAGGTCACTAAAAAAAGTGACCTCCACTAATGTGAACCATGTACTTCACTGCTGTAGCTCTCACAAGTGCCATGTTCTGCTTTACTTCAGATTACAGAACAGCCCTGCTGTCACTCTGGATTGCCAGTCACATCTATCCTCTGGACAGTATTTGAGCATGATTTGTTTTTGCATAGCATTGCAGCTTCTACTTGTTATCTTTTAAAGGTAAAGAGAGAAGAGAACGAATACTACCAGTCTGTAGAAAACCTCCAAAACCTCTGTCAATATTTTATACTGCTTTACATTTTTAAATGGCACTTTTTAGTGAATGCAGGAGTATTTATTGCGTTGATTTAAACACAGCAAGCAATGTATCTGTTGTTTAGATATCGTTATCCTCTCTTCTATTTAATGCTTATTACAAAATGAACCTTTTTCTATACATTTCACATCTGAGCCAGTTCCCTGCTGCAATCATTTAATACCTTCACTTCTCTAGAAGTAGTCAAACCATTCAGGAATTACATGTTCTGAATTTGGAGAGGTGTTAGGTGTGGCTAGACTTAAAACACTCAAGAAAACAAGTCAGGGGTTGCAGAGAGCTGATGATTTATAATTTTTTTTTTTTTCCTCTCTTGAAGAGTTTTCTTTCCTTTGATTTTTAGGACTAAAATTATAGTTGTGTAAATGCAACTCCAAGAAAGTGGCAGTAAATAAACTGCATAATCTTGTGAGTACAATCAAGAAAACATTTTATGTCAGATATGGAATTTCCTCCTCTTCCCCTTTGTTTATAATTGCTATAAATAGTATTCCCCCTTATCTTCTTCCCTGTTGTGTGATGACCTGACTGCCCTCAAGCTCCTGTAGGCAGGATGCACTGTCACTGCTTCCTTCCCATTGTTGCCCTGGGTTCCTCTTCCTTGTGGTTTCCACGTCTCCCAGTGAGGACTAGCACCTTTGGACAACTGAAATAAGTTTGCGTCAACAAATTCTTTCTTTTCTCCATTCACACACATGTGCAGGTGCACAGTTTGTGTTTTGGGCCTGCTGCCACCACCATACAATCACACACTTCTCTTTTTGGAGGGTGCTACTTACCCAAGAAATACTGGAGTACCATGAGACTGAGTGCAGAGCAGTATGGATTTGGGGAGGAGAGGAAAGAAGATGTCTTAAGCATACAGTGGCCTCAGCTCGCTGTTCCTTTTTTTTCAGAGCATGGACTTTGTGGATTGTTACAGCTACTGGCATCCTACTAGAAAGACTAACTTTAAATGCTTGATGATTCAGTGGTTTAAAAATTGCACGTCTAGAAAACTTTTCAAAGTATGTTTGGAGCGCAAACCCCAAGTTTAATGATGTTTCTGTTTGAGTATTTTAAAATTCTGTAGTGTGTTTCTGTACAATAACACTTTGTTATTGTAGGAACACATGATTTAGAGAAGTCTTCTGTGTTCACTAGAAATAAATCTTTTTCTGTCTTTCTATTTTACAAGAACACCTACAAATTTAGACTACCAAAGGGAAAACAAATTTAAATTACCAAAGGAGAAAAGACATTGCGAAGTCATCATGCTACTAAATCTACAGTTTGTATTTATTTTTTAGCCAAAAGACTTCATTTTTATTACGTGTTTGCAAATGCAAAATGGTCTGTCAAAGGACCAGCGTATGCGTATCAGTAATAAACTTGTTAAAACTAAATTGCTCAACATGTTCTTTCTCTTTGATATTCAGTTAAGTTTGAGGTCCTCAGAAAGTTTTCTAGAAAACCCTCCAGGCAACTGACTAAATTAAAGAGGGAAATTACTCACAGGCATAGAAGACAAGTAGGGACATCAGCAATGAAGGATAAGTGTTAAGCTGTCTCTCTCTGCATAATAATTCTATTGCCTGGCTTGATGTATCATAACGTTGTAGATACATTACCCACAGTGAGTAATACAGTGCACCATTAAACACATTATGTTCTAAATAATTAAGATGCGTAATGTTAAAACTTTGGGTAGAATGTAATTACTGTGCTCCATGGAAAATCAATGGCTACTCCAGCAACATAAGTAAATATTAAAAACACTGCTTCATGCACACACACACACGCAGTTGGCAACTATTTCATCAATGTACTTTATAGGCTGTTTTTGGTTTTGGTCAGATGGGATGGAGTGGCTCACATGCAGAAATTAGTTTTCCAAGATCGTCTGCCTTGAAGATTTGCTCGTCCTTTGAGTAATGAAGGATGCTTCCTGCTTCAGTCAGCAGCAGCAGAATGGAGAGATCCACTCTAAAGGCAAAGGCAGGGTGCTTGACAGGACCGAGCATGCTTTGTAGCCTGCACCTTACAGCTCTCTTTTGCTTTTTTTAAAACACAAGGTAGGCTTATTCCTGCAGTTAAAAAACAGATATATCCTACACTTACACTCATGGTAAGGTATGAACACAGGTGGGGAATGAATCCCTTATGATTTTTATTCTGCTCTGAAGAACTGGGAGTTCAAAGAATGAAATCTGTAGAAAGCTGTCAAGATCACTCAGTTGAACGAAACAAGGTGATAGAATTGAAATATGAATTTAACATGTAGTCCTACCCAAATATTCAGTCAGTTATGCTAGAAATTTATATGAATGCATTACATATACTCCCTGTCTAGAAATATTTATAAAAGGCACCTTGCATCCATATATCAAACAAAAAAATTGTCAAAGATGAAATTCTGTCTTTCCAATTACTTTTCATGAGACAAATGTTTCACTTGTAGTTTCTGTAGTGCATCTGTTAGATTTACCTTTCAAAGAGTTTCAAAACAAAAAAAAGGCAAGTGAAGCCAAAATGCTGACCTGTACTTCAACTTAGTATTTTGATTGCAAGTCCTTCTTGGGTCCCAGGGCAGTGTTCAGAAGAGGCAGAAGACAGTGTAGGTAGCTCATCCGTAAGCGCTACTCTGTGATGTTCACTGTTTGAAGGAAGTTGTGTGTGCAGCTCACAATCTCGTGGCTGAGGCTGGAGAATTCCTTTAGAGTGTCATAAAACCTTGAATGTTGGGAAAATGAAGAATTTTACATGCAATGCTTTGTGGCATTCAGGAGAGTTACTCTGGATCCCATGTTCATGTGAGATCAGAACCAGTCCCTTTACATGACTTGCAGCAGGATGTCCCTTTTTCAAGGCTGGGGAATTGCATTGCCTAAGCAGCCCATCAGTCCTTCCGTGACAGAGATTTTTCAGGACACACTGGAAGGCTCTCCTCATCTGCTTGCCATTTGATTCAGTTGTTTTGCTTTGGTTTTAATTATGATTTTTTTTCCAGCATTGTTGTTTGCAGATTTACATTACTGTCTCTAATAAAGAGCCATGGCAACAGGTGTTGTACAGATTAGTCAGATAAATAAATGGTATGTTTAGTGTTCATTTTTATGCACAATCCCATTAAAATGAATAACTCTAATAAGCACCTGGCAGGCATGTTTCAGTGTTTGGGTAATATGCCAGAAGTACAACATTCTGGTAGAGGACAGTGTATTTCAAACTCAGGTGATTCATTCTTGTTTTTTCACTCTTTGAAAGAATTAACTGTTTCCTTGCCATTTGTTGTTTTAAAGCCTCTAAAAAACAGACTTTAAATGTGGTTTTGTATAAGTTCTTCTGCAGCCTTTCCCACAATAATTTGAGTACCTGGGAGTTTTCCGTTAAAAGGATGGGACTCAGAGCTGTCATGGGAGATTCTGCCTCTCCTGCATCCAGTTTGGGTCAGGAGAAGGAAGTGTACAGTGTGGATTTTGTCTGGGTTTAGATAAATAATTGGGTTTTAATGGGAGATATTTTCATGGGAGTGTCCGTCTGTGATGCCAAGGTGCAGTAGAAGTAGTACTTTGCCCTCCAGTCATTAGGGGTTGAGCTTAGGGTCAGGTGTTTGCATCAGCAATGTCTTCGCATGGTCTCTTTGAAGGTGAGCTGCAGGCAGTCCTGATTTGCATACACAGCTGAGAATTTTTGCTTTTTGAGGCTTCAGTATTAAGTCCTCTATTTTTTCCTTTTGTCTGCAAAAGGTTGATTAACATAGAGCTCTGTTGATAAATATTTTATTGAAGAAAGTACATCTGTTGCCAACGCCCCCGTAATAAAAATATTCTTGTAGCCTCTCTTCTCTATTTTATGCCTGCCCTACCACCAGTGGTTTCTCCCTTCTCATTTTTATTCACGTGGCTAAAGAAATGAGGATTGACATTGATGGTTCCTCATACAATTATTCTGTGATTACTGAAACTCTGAAGGAGGGATGGCAGCTCATCTCAATGTACTTTATAGCTTTATTTCATTGCATATATTAGCGTACCCTTGATATTAATATATCAGTTAGTGCTTTGTAACGCCCAAACTTTCAAGGTGCTCACAACAGAATTACTTTGATTTTGCTTAACAAAGACAAACATATCTTTCGTTAGCCTTTGAGGTACGTAGGTGTCTGCACTGTTTTCCTTAAATCATTGAATTTTGTGACTTTCTTGTCCTTTTAGCTTTCATTTTTTAATTGTTATTGACACAAAGATTGACTTTATTAAGAAAAGTTTCTTTGTGTGAGCTCTACACTTACTCTGAAGCAAGGAAGCAGTTTTTCTAACGGTGAGCATTCTGAGGTAATTTGGGAGACGTTTGATTCCAAATGTGTGTGTATGTGCATGCATGCATGAACACTCAATTTTAAGTGAGTTACTAACTGAAATCGCCGTTTTATACTGAACTTAGAAATAAGTTTCTTAGAACATATAGATCTTGCTCAAGTACAGTGTTGTACTTGGGTGCAGAAAAAGTATTTCTGGTAGTTTCCTGGTATTGACCTGATGATCTGAACCGAAGATTCTTAAGGAAGAAATAGGAGATTACGACCAGGTTTAAAAAAGACACAAGCAAAAATAAAACCTCTGTTATATTTGTCAGGGATGAGAATCTCTTCATGATGTTTTTCTTTTGGTACAGTTAATACTAATTAGGTGTTTCATATATGTATTTTTGGTAGTATATACCTTTTACAGAGGTTAATATCAGGGACCTTTCACCCTGAGCCCTGAAGCCTGATAGACTGTGTGAGAGTCTCCTCCTTTGTTACTCTCCAAAAGGGGTAACGGGCAATATATGGTCACTGGAGAGAGAAAGGCAACAATATGTTTACCTGTGGGAAGGGACTACTCCTCAGTGGATATCTTCATGTCTCTTCCCACCTCCGGCCTGCATTCCCTGTTATGATGAGGACTCTTTGAGGAAGAGGCTGCTGCCTGTTGTATGTGTGGGTGTCACCTCGCACAGCCAGAAGCTCGTTCTTCATAGCTCCCAGGCACAGATGGGATATTAATACAGCAAAACTTCATTGCTGTTTTTTTAAAATGTTTGACAAAAATGGGAAGACATCAAAAGAGACTGTTCAATTCAGTGCTCACATCAGACCTGCTGGCCGAAACCACTTTAAAAAAAAAAAAAACAGAGATTCTTTTTCAGATGCTGAAGCTGTTCTATGGTGTGGCTAAAGAATTATTTTTTTGACAAGGAGGGTAGCTAAGCATTGGAACAAATTGTGATGGGAAATGAAGTCTGTAAGTCAAGACTTGATATCTGAGTAAAAGATACATTAATTTTCAGACATTGGCTATGATGCTGCTTCAGAAATTTGGGAAGAATATGTTGTGGACTGAAGAAGTGGCAAGCCAGACGTGGGCACTCCTAGTGCCACTATCAGTACACATGGGTAAAGTTGGTGGTTGTTTGTGGAAGAGGCTTATCTTAGATTTCCACAGCTTGCACTTACCACCACTCTTTGGCCATAAATCCAAAACTGTCCAATGAAACTCAGAACTCCCAGGAGACCTATCACAGCCATTTAACAAAACAATACTTTTCTAGTTCTTTTTGTGCAGATGCAGCCTATAGTGCAGTATTTTTTTACAAATAGATCCCAATGAAATGCTCCTTTTTGTTGCACTGTGTGAATTTAGGATGAATTTGGGGCTGGTTTTGTTACTACAGCTGGCCAGGGAGAAGGCTATTCCTACATGTTTATGTAGGCAAGAATGTTATGTAAAATACAGCCAGTTGATAATGTTAACATTTGGAGAATCTAGCTGTAGGAGGTCACTGAATATATAAAACTTTGGTTTTCAGCCCAATTTGGTAAGTTAACCTTTAATACACAGAGCCAAAGACCTACGGGTCAGCCTAAATGAGAGGGGAGCTGCACGTTTCTGTCAGTTCAGATGCTTTTATTCATGCAAGCTGGGGTGGCTTTCAATATGTTTCAATTGCCTAACTGCAAATGTTTGCAAATAGGCATGCTGTTGGAGTGATCAGCTAATGAGGCGAATATAAATTCCGACGAAATTTTCATGTATTAATTTATTTTCTGCTTGCAGCTAAATGCTCTACATCTATTCTTTACTATTTATAAAATCTACCCGTGTCTTAAGCAGCTCAATGAAGAGTAAAGTGCAGTAGAGGCACAGGCTATCAAACTGATAGTATAAATTGGCAGAGGATGGATATATCATATCATGACATGGTCGTTATGGGCTATGGGGCTTGACTTAATTCACACGAAAGTCATAAATATCCATGGATTTTCTGAAGGCTAGGATTAGGGGCTGCAATGTGACTTAGACCTGTGGGGATTTAAGATCTTTCTGGGTAGCGTTAATAAACTGCATCTCTTGGGGGAGAGTGTTTGAATGCAGTGGAATGCTTTCCTTAATGGTGGCAATTTTGAGCATTACAAGACGTGAAAAGCCTCGTGTCTCTAAGTAAACTGCAAAAGTCATTCTTGTTAAAAGCGTATCTTATTGCTAAGCATAATATATTGTGGAAATGGAAATGCGTGTGTGGATTAGACAGCTGATTGGTACAATGCAATGAATCCACTGGAGAATTTAGAGAGGATTTCATGCTGTTTGCAGAATATGAAGGGTATTTGATGGAATTTGGTTCTGATTTCTATAGTTTGTACAATTATTGGTATGATAAGCACAGTGCTCTTTCTCTAGTGCAATATAATCTGGTTTTTATATGTTTGGTTGCATATACTTGTATCTCTTACATATAATTTCCTCTCCCTTTTTGCCTAGCAAAATTAATTTATTTGAACTAGAGCGAATACACTGTAGATTATCCTTCTAGTTCATGATTCATGTTATTTTAGAGGGAAACATAATTTTCCTCACACCTTTACAAAAATACTTAAAATAAGAAGACAGAAAACACCTCCCAGCCAAGCAGTAACAAGCATTGATTCATCTAGCTGCAGCCAGCCTCTGCAAGCTATATAGGTACTATTGATGCCACTTCCCAACTGTATCAGAGGTGATCTTGGTAACACATCTTCCTACAATATATTTTAATTGCAAAACCTTTCTCCCTAACAGATATTGTTCAGGCTAAAACTAAGACAACCAAACATCTTGGCATCTTCTGATATAGCAGGCTTTGAACCTGGATCTGGCCACATCCTCTATCGGCCATGTGTTGGCGGCATACCCCTTATAATAGATGTTTGCCAACATTGAAGGAATTAATAAATTGCGGAGCCCTTATCTGGGGGAGTGACTAGCCACTGAGAAACCAGTTTTCAATGAAAGTGGGGAATGCAGAACAATTGTATTTCAGGAAGAATAGGGAATTAGTATTTGGTCTATATTTGCTGTCAAAAATGTGCATTATAGCAAAGTTCTGTTCAGAGGCATATTGCTGGCTTGAGTGAGTGTAATGTTTAAAAATATGCACATTTTCAAATAAGAGTGCAATTCCTCCACAAATTTTAGGAGTCTGAGAGGTATGGAGATGATAAAGCTGTTTTGTGTTTATTTTTCTGTCAAAAATTGCTGGAAGTCTTCCCTCTATTCTTACAGGTCAGGAAAGATTTAGGAGGAGAATTTGTATGAAAACTGTACGTGTCACCTCTCGACCCCCCAGCGATTTATCTGTATCTTCATTGCAGTTATATTATTTAAAATTTTTAGTTGTTTCCATAGTGCCCCAGTCACTCAATCTTAGATGCAGTAGCTATTTAAAAGCCTGAAACATGAATTCATGAGCCATAGATTTCCAGGGATTTTACAGTGAAACAACCTCGTTGTAGTTGCAACTAAATTGATTACATCAGAATGGGCTTATGGACAACAGGGTTGCAGCAAACTGCTTGTTGAGTCGCCCTGTGGTGTCCTTATAAAGACGACATGGAAAGCCTGCTCTAAAGTATAATAAAAATTGCAACGAGAACATTGCAAACACAGAATGAATGGCTTCACAAACAGGTTTATAGTGTAAGTGGAATTTCCGGGCCATATAATCAAAACTTAGCAAAACTTTTTTGAACTTGCAGATGCATTTCAGTGTGCAAACACTTTGGGTAGAATACCAAGGCATAAAATTATATTTTCTTCTGAAGCTACTCATCCTACAAATCATTTTAGTACCAAAACGAGCCGTCTCCATCAATCTTGCTATCCTTTTTTCAGAGCACAATTTACTTTCACTATTCACTTTTCGTTTACAAGTCCCTGGAGTTGCTCAGTTTCTTTGGCTTGGCTGGTGCTAATGAGATGTACCACAAGAGAAAAGGTAGAAATGAGTTTTCTGAAAACTGAATTTAAGGAAATTGTACTGTGCAATGTGGGAAAATGCAGGTAATTTGGCAGTATGATTGCCCTGCTTGTGTCTTATAAGAGCATCTCGCGTGCCATCAGCCAGCGGTGTAACTTATTGAATCATCTCAGCAGCAGTGATGTCAGTAGTAGATCACAGGGGGAAGTATAAATCTTTCTGCAGAGAATCATGGTACTGTTTAGATTGGAAAAGACCTTTAAGATCAAGTCCAGCTGTTAACCTAGCACTGCCAAGTCCACCACTAAGCCATGTGACTAAGTGCCACATCTACACATCTTTTAAATATCTCCAGGGATAGTCACTCAGCCACTTCCCTAGGCAGACTGTTCCAATGCTTGACGACCTTTTTGGTGAAGAATTTCTTCCTAATATCCAGTTTAAACCTCCCCTGGCATAACTTGAGACTGTTTGCTCTTGTCCTGTCGCTTGTTACCTGGGAGAAGAGACCGGCCCCCACCTTGCTACAGCCTCCTTTCAGGTAGTTGTAGAGAGCAATAAGGTCTCCCTTAAAGGAGACTGAGGCCTCCTTTTCTCCAGGCTAAACAACCCCACTTCTCTCAGATGCTCCTCATAAGACTTGTGCTCTTGACAGAGTCACGTCTCCCTTTTGATGGAATTAACTAGAGATAAGGAAAAAAAGATTGCTCAATTTACAATTCTGTGATTTTGAGCAGTTTACAATTGGTAACTATCTTTTGTACCTTTACTTAAAATTCCATAACTTTAAACAAACAAACAAACAAACACCCTCAAGAAACCCCCAACAACCCCAAACCCATGCTTTTAGGTAAAAATTTGTGTCTGTCTTCTTAAGGCAAAGAAATAAAACTCAGTAGTGGCGTCTCAGGGAAAAAAAATGTCTTACAAATGCAGAGAAGAGACTTGGCTTGTCATGAAAAAGGCTGGCTGGGTGATTGTGGGGTTTTGTTTTGTTTAGAAAGTTGCTGACCCATAA
The DNA here is from genome assembly GCA_025774025.1 of Xenus cinereus. NCBI lineage: Eukaryota > Metazoa > Chordata > Aves > Charadriiformes > Scolopacidae > Xenus > Xenus cinereus. The sequence goes on along the minus strand of JAOXJK010000012.1, from coordinate 91,105,172 downwards.
ATGGTCAAGTCCAAGCATCTAGCTCAACAGAATCATGAGAACTAAATTTCACTCAGTGAGTCCATTGTTACAAACACATCCAGCATTTCTAATCACCTTTCTCTAACAGACACTCATGGTTTCTTGCTTTCCCCCTATAAGAGTAGGATCATTCAGGGAAGGAATATCTAATATCTACTGAATGAAGGAAAATTTATTCATATTATAAAATCCCTGGGACAGTTGAAATGCTTTGATTTGGCAAAGCAGCTGTCACAGAATTTTCACTGATTCATCTGTCTTATATGGTCTTTCAAGTTACTAATGATAATCATCTAAATATCTTTTCTTGTTTCTAATGCAGGTATACTGCCCCAATGGAGAGATGCACTATTTATGCAAAAAGTTTAATTTGCTTCTAGTTCTTTTATTGTTACAGTGCATGTAGATAAGATGCTGATTTCATAGCTTACAGCTGAATTTTCACTCAAATTCCAAGTGTCATCAGTATAAAGCTGCTTGTAGTAAATAATAATGAATCACTAGATTTGGCTAGCCGTGTTATCACTTGAAGTGGATTGTAGTAATGTTACGTGCTAGGTCTGTCACATAATTGCTTCAGTAATTCTTTGTCACAGGATCAGATGCATTAGCTATCAATAGCGGTGTCATATCTGTTATTTGACTTCAGTTAAGACAGACGAGTGATCTCTACATCTTAGTGATTTGAAAAAGGCTTGATTGCTAGACTGAAGCTTTGGTTGCTATTGAGGCTTTTTTATTCATCTGCAGAATCTCTTTCCAAACCCATTTTATGGCAGGTATGAAAAACAAAGTCGTAGTGAGTACTTCTGAATGAGGATTAGACATCTGATCATTTTAAAATGAAATTTAAATGTTTTCACTAAAGTATATTTGACAAATAAGGATTCTCTAATTGTTGTTTTGAGTATCTTGTTTCTAAATCCCCAATTTTAACAGGAATATGATTAAGTAAAATAAAACTTTGTTGCCAACGTTTTTGTTAGTATTTTGCACATTTTATGAATCAGTGAAATAAGCTCATAATTGTTGCCATTTCCTATATCTGTTCCTGGCTTCCAAATAAAGAGATCTAATAGCATTCCTAAGCAGTCCTGGCAAATTAGCATTCCCAGAGACAGTACTGTGTAGTGTAGTACATAGAAGATTTAAGCCAAATTATTTTTACTTTAACCTGAGTTAATGTTAGTCACTATAAAATAAGTTAATACAATTAAATTCTAACAGGCTGCTTAAGAAGTGTCGGTGTTTTACCAATCTAAGCATAAGTTACTGCTAGGGCTTCCATTATATTAACTGACCTTTCAAAAACTCCCTTTTATGTAGTGTTTGGGAAAACCCTCTACTAGAAATACTGTCCATCAGGATACTGCTAGGAAGATTAATTACTGCACAGTTATCTTAACTGCAGACATTAATTATTAATAGACAAAATATTAACTATTTTGTTATTTAAAACTTAATTAAAATGGTCACCCCAGCTTCCTGTATTTTGAGAGGTTTTTTTAATATGATGATGAATTCCACCATCACCCTATGATGCACACGCGCTAGCCAAATACTCCTAGTTTCTGTTTTTAGAGTAATACACATTTGAAGCAGACATAACCCTTCTTAACATCATCATAGAAGATCAATTAACAGTAACAAAAGCACTTTTGTGAAGACTTGGAACAATAAATCCTTAAGAGGTAAAGATATGCTTACACAGGTCACAATAAAACTCATCATAAATATGTGGTTTCAATACTCAGCCAGTACCTGTGACTTCTGAACATTGTTTTCCTGAGAGAAATAGTAATGAGTGCAAGCTAGATGTTGACTTAATTTGCATTCTTTTTTGTTTTCTTAGTAGGTACTTCTTTTTCTCCATCAGGACAAAAAGGGAACAATACAGTCAGTCTGCAAGGTCTTACATTTCTACATCTAATGTCTTATTTTTGTCTGAGCGTCATGATGGTTGTTCATGGCTCCCTGGAAACTTTGTTTCTGGTGCATGTGCAAACTATAAGAAAATTTCACATCTTGCAATTGGGTTCCTTATTTCTCACCTGGATCTACCATGTGGTAGGCACATGTTATGAAGTGGTGGTGGTAGCCCCTTTTTCTCCAAGTCATCCAAATGTCTGTATTTTTTGGTTCCTGGTTAGCATGACTTGAGGATGAAGCTTGTTTCGTCTAACTACAGCTCAGCTGGTCACTGGGATTGCCTTTTTAAAATCTGCAGAGAGAAGTGCCTGTTTCTCTCCATTGTCTGAAAAGAGAGGTTATACAGTTATTCCAGTAGTTGCCTGCCATGTGGAACTCTAAAACCAGCTATTGTAGCTGCATTCCTACAATACTACAAAGGTCTGTGTTTATCGTTGGTTTAGAGTCACTAGGTGGCAGGCATTGCTACTTTCCAATATCTAAAGATAGATATCTAAGATCTAAAATTGTGCTCTTCTAGTCTCTTTCTTCGCTGCTTTTCAGTGGTGACAGTTGTGAGATTTCAGCAGCATCCCTATCCTGTGGAGCTCTCTGCCTCTAGCAGTGGGTCAAGCTTTACACCAGCCAGCTTCGGTCATTTCCGATACTGGATTCTAGGAGTGTCTGTATTCTTCTGCCTTCTTGACTCTGTCAGTCTCTAGTAACCTCATTCTTTGTCCTTCTACAGTTCATTGTGATAGTGTCATTCAAACCTGCCCGTGGCCACCTGGGGCATCAGTCATATTGGCCCACCAATGTTAAATAGCATTTCACTCATTGCATTTCTTTTCCTTCACTGGTGAACAGTTCATGAAGGGCTGAACCAATTAGTATCACTTGCTTGTCCCTGCACTGCTTTCAACCTCTTGGCCACTTCACCAAGGTGTGCAGATTCATATGTGTCAGAGACATTTCCCCTGAATGCTTTTAAAGCTTTGAGTCCATGGAGCAGGTTGCTGGTTACACTTTATGTTTAGGCATGATCCCTAACCCCCCACACTTTTTTTTTTTAATTTTTTTTTTTTTAGTATTACCGATGTTGTAAACCAGTCATTTAGGTCAAAACAATCAAAAGCAACAAATGACATGAATTTCTAGATATGGGTGCCAGTAGCTGCTAGTGTAAAGTTAAGACATGCAGATCTGGTACCTCTATCCAGCTGTCCAGTATTCAGCATGATAATAAAGCCTTCTTGATATTCATTATCTTCAACCATGGCTGCCACCCAGTCTCACAGTTGTATTCATGTTGCTGCACCTCTTCTGTCTCCTAACTTTTGTGCACTTGCTTTATTTTTCATATGCACCATATTCTTTAGTTCTATTTCTATCATTTCAGCACGGTACCCTTCAGACAAGTTTTTTAGAAAATCCATCTAACAACACAGTGTTTCAATAAGTCTTCATCTTTGCATCTTGCTGACTCACCGTGGTATTTGACAGGGTCGGATGCTGAAAATGTCATTTATCACATGCCATTGGAGTGGAGCTGAAGCAAGACAAGGGTGCCATTTTTTCAGGCAGAGTAAAGTCTATGCCTTGCCTGGTGATTGAACTACTGTCACAACAAATATTTTGACTTGTAGACAATACTGATGATCTCAGAGATTTGTGTATCTTTTGAGCAATACTTCTGAAAGAGACGAAAATGTTCAATGTGTGTACATTTTCCTATCTAGCCTTTTCCTGTGGATGTTTCCTGTGATGTTTTAGTGTGTACCACTTCTGAGAACAGCAAACACTCTGTGTTGCCACAGCTAAGTGCTATGATTGGATTTAGCATATAAATGCAACATACACTTGAAGGCCTTTTTTCATTTGAGGTGTGATTGAGCAAACTGCATGGAATTGCAGTTTTACTGCAGTGTGGGCAGGGATCACAGAACAACCATAGTAGCAAAATACACACATATGCTTGTCATCCTAAGCTGAGCATCTCCTTTATGTTTTGTCTACATGAGCACTTCCTAATGTTTGGTCTGTATAAGAAAAATGCTAAACTGGCAAAAATTGCAGTTGTATCACTCTCTGAGGCAAGCTCAAAACAGTTATTTGAAGGCCTGCTCAATTATTCATTGCATTCAGTTAAGGATTTAATATTTATATTTATATTTATATTTATATTTATATTTATATTTATATTTACTTGTGTTGGCTACTAGAGAAGGCCCAAAAGCTTTACAGCGCTGGTTTGTTTTGAGGAGGACAGGATAGACATGACTGGAAGGGGTTGGATAGAAGTGAGCTATTTGGTATTTCAGCTCACTTTGGGTAAATGTTTTGCAAAGAGGAATTTTAAGGTTATTACAATACCAAGCAGGTGGTTCAATGCAGTTTATCTGATAGACAGCAGAATTGCACTGTCTGAGCTGCTGGTTTTGTTTTATTCCTGGGGAAAGAGGAAGAGGAGGAGGAACTGGAGGTATTTTACTCCGGCTGTACTTTGCCGGTGCCATTGTTTCTGCTTCATTGTGTCTTATGAAAGAAAGGGATCCTAAAAGCGCTGGTTTGTTGCCAATAGCATAAGTGATGCGCCCTATGTTTTCTGCCATTTCCCTAACCTGTAACCTGATGGAATGACTAAGAAAAAGGTAATCTGCTTTTTTTTCTCATCTTTCATGAGTACTGTAATTTCAGGAGGGCTAATGCATTTCTGTGTCAGGAGTGGTGGCAGATCTCAAGTCCCTTGGGGAATAGTGTTTCATGGGCCATGTGGTTTGCAAAGCAACTGCCAATAAAAGCCCTATTGTTTGTGTGTGACCTGCACATGTAACAAGAGACTCTGTCACACAACATCTTCAGTCCAAACAGACAAAGGACAGGAGAAGAAACAGAGGCACAAAGTGTATTATGTGACCAAAATCTCCCAGAGTCTCTGGAAGAGCCAGGTCTTCTAGGTTCCAGATTATTAACCTGTCTGTGAAATGCTGCTTTAGTTACAGAAAAATCTTTAGAAGGAAAAAAGACCTAATCTATGCAAGTCACAACCACAAATTGCTTGGCAATTGCAGCTCTTGTTCTGGTACAGAAAAGATGCAATGGCTTGAGTTCAGAAAGAGCTTTGTTGGCAGTGCCCTTTGTGGATTAACCTTAGATGGATGTGATGTTGGTGTTACAAGCGGGGGCTCTGTGTGTGAAGAAGTGATGTCTGTTTTGTATATTGCTTTGTTAAAACCCTTTGTGACATTGCAAAGGGAAAACAGAAAAATGATGGAAATGGTAAGGTGCCCCCAGTTAAACATAATGCTTCTGTAGCGCAGTAAAACCATAAAGGAAAGGTGTTAAAATGAGGTGGAATCTCCTGAGGTTATTTAATCCTTATCTCTGAAGCAATCTTCACTATATCATTTCCCTAATTGCTTCTTTTGACAGAAGATGACAGCCTCTCTGTATTCTAGTTCAAGGAGATTTTCTGTCCTTAGTATGGGTCTAGGTTTTATTTCTTTCAACTCAACCAAGACTCCCAAAGGAAAACAAAATTGGACACAATTTTTGCTATCAGCTCTTTGTTACTGGCAAAGCAAAGGAATGATATGTTCCAGCACGTTATGGTTGGCTGAAGACTGGAGAGGTGAGTAGCATTTCTCTAGTAGAAGTAAAAATGCTCGGTGCCTTGTGTGTTTGTGCCAGCAGTAACTGCTGAGTCTGCAAGCATCAGTTCTTCACTGCCAAACATAACATAATTACCAAACTGAGCAAGAATTAGGTGGTCTGCACTTTATTTCAGCAAATGATTTCGCAATTTATTTTGTCCCTTATTTAGGAATTGCTGCTTTTCAAAAAGGTAGCACAATTTTCTGCAGTTAAGATCCCTTCCAGAGCAGGAAGCTACTGTCTTTGAGAGGAAAACATCCTTAAAGTAATTTCCAGTGACTAACCTAAAGGAGGCAACAATGTTGTGTCATGAAATTAGCAGTTGACACCAAATTCAGGAACAACTGAGGTGACTGACACCGGTGCTCCCATTCAGAAGAATGTAGACAGGTTGGAGGAACAGGCTGGTGTTCAAAATTCAACAAGAACAAATTCAAATTCCTGCTTCTGGAAAGGAAGAACCTCCAGCAACAGCACAGGCTGGAAGCAGCTCTGGTGTAAAGGACCTGGAGCTGTAGGTAGAGAGCAAGCTGAATGTCAGCCAGCAGAGTGTCCTGGCAGCCAAGAAGGCCAACAGCATCTGGGGAGCGCAGCTAGTAGATTGAAGGAAGGGGTTTATTCCCCGTTTACCGAGCTCTTGTTAGTCCACATCTACACTACCACTATCCAACTTTGGGCCATTCAGACACGTTGGAGTAAGCTCAGCAGAGGATGATCAGATAGTCAGGGGGCTGGAATGTATGCCCTTTCAGGAGAGACTCACTGAATTGGTGGTGTTTAACCTGAAGAAAGAGGGCTTTGGAGAGACGTCATACTAGCCTTCCTCAATACCAATGAGGAAATCATTGAGAAGATGAATCCTGGCTTTTCATAGCAGTGCATGGTAGGAGGCTGAGAAGCAAGAGGAGTAAATTGAAGCAAGAGAGAGTCCAGCTGGATAGAAGGAAGTGCTCTTTCATCGTGAAGATGATTAACAGTGGACCAGGCTGCCCACTGAGGTAGTGCGGTCTCTACCCTATGAGGTTGTCAAGACCTGACTGGGTAGAGCTCTAGGCAGCCTTGTCTGATCTCATAGCTAGCCTTGCTTTGAGCAGCAGGTTGGACTGAATGGCCTCCTTAGGTACCTTCCAACCCAAATTATTCTATGATTCCATGATATATTTCAGCATTGGCCTTACTGGAAAAAACTGTCCACATACTTGAAATATCCTCAACAGGAAATGGAGTCAGGTTTTCTAGCACTGATGAATGGGACATTACTTGGAAAAGAGGAGTGAGCAGTACCTTCTGCGGTTGGTTCTCTGAATGTGAATCATCTTGGTGTAAGCTCTTCACTCAAATCTGGTCCAAATGGGGTGAAATATTGTTTGGCATTTTTTCTTATTAGGCCTGCCAGATTTTGAAAACCTAGTTGAGAAAAACAAACCTATTGCTAACTGTCAGATCATCATCTCTAATTTTATGAAATGAAAAGCTTTTTGAGAGAGTGAATGCAAGACCCACAGAAATGATTGCTAAAATCCTTCCTTCCCATTTGTCATAAAAATGAAGTGGGTATTGATAGCAGAACTCCATCAAGCCTGAGAGATAATGTAATGTAACAGAGAAGGTCTAAGTTGATTATGCTAGATGATAAGGCTTAATCAGGAAGTGCGTGCTGACACCAGCAGGCATGAATAGAGCACATGACAAACTCATATCCGGCTGAATGGGGAAAAATAAAAAAAAATCAAAAACCAAAACATGCTCGTATTCCAACCAATTGGACCTTAGATTTCATGATGTGCAAACATTTCTTCTATTATGGAAGAATTCTTTCCCAAGATTTGCATTGAACAGCTGATTGTTTGTGAAGAAAGACAGCAGTATTGAGAGAAACACAATTTGAGTTGTCTTACTTTGAGTCATATTTTGGTCCTGAGAAGAATTGTGTGAATTTCAGGGGGAGGTCAGGAAGTGCGGTAAGTGAACAGAGGCATGTGCAACAGAGAAAGATATAGCACCTCATATAACTACCTCTATAATATTTGTAATTTGTACATCTTCAAGAACTATTCTCTTAATTTAAGAGACTTTAAATTATGACTATTCTTAGTCCTAACCAGTTTTTAGATGGAGGAGAGTAAGTTTCAAAAAATATTAGCTAGTCTTTGTTGTAAGATCAGTAGATGCTCTTCTTTTAGCAAGATGTAACATGGCTGTTGGGCAGATGCCTTTTTAAAATTCATTTATGTGACTTTAGAGTCATTATACTTCCTTTATTTGCATTGAAAGCAGAAAAGGATGGTTTCTGGAATCCAGGAAGACATAGGGTAGCTAGAGCTGCATTTTAATCCTTTTCTTAAATGCTAAATTTCAAATGTGTCCTGGATGTATTTAGTTTAGAATGGCTTGACTTTCTCTTGATGCTAGCTGAGTGAGATTTAAATAATTCTATTTTCTATTTATATGCATAGAAACATACCATAACATGGAAAAGAGCTTTCCCCAATGTGTCCCCTTCCCAACTAGATGAGAATATTTTTGATAAATGATAGCATGGACCACAGTTCTGTATAGTCTTAAATTTTTCTTATCAGTGGGTTCTCACTCTTATCAGGGAGAAAAATAGGAAGATTCACCACAGCTTTTATACATTTGAAGTTCTCCTCTAAAGCCTGTTGAAAGCATCAATGGAATTTGTGGTAATTTAAATGCCTGTATATCAGGCCACTATTTATGTTTTTCAGAATGAGGTGTCATAATCTAAGATAGCTTTGTGAAAATAAATTGTTTGTTGTGTTGAGAAGTTTAATCCGATTTTTACTCTCTAAGCCAAGAGCAAAGCTGATCAGGAGGTCAGAAATTTTCCCCAGAAGAAATTGTGAAAATTTTTCCCAAGAAAAGCATTTACATGATTCAGCACCGAAACAGTTAATGTCACCTTAATCTTTGAATTCAAAACTGATGAGAAAAATTAAAAGAAAAAAAGAAGCAGAATGAAGTAAAAATATTATGGTAACAAGAATTATGTTTTCAGATAGGAAAACTGTTTTTGCAGAAGGAAATGGACAAATTCTAACTGACTGGCGAATATATACGCTTCTGAGTTGCGATCTTTTGTTACTTAAGAACAAAAGTAAAAGAAAATATCGATGGTTTAAATTATTTTGTGGCATATTATGGAACTGCCCATTTGCCTGTAGGTCTGCAGTACGTTGCAGTTGTTCCAAATGGAGCAGTCCTTACGGACTGAGTTCCATCCAGAGGAGGTGTGCCATGGGCTGAAACTCAGAGCAGGGAAAGAAACAGAAAGATTGACTCGTCTCTGACAGGCTGTAAACACGAGCCAAACTTGTGATTCTGTCTTTGGAGTCAGCTCAAAACACAGAATACTTGTACAGATACTGGTGTATTCCTTTATATTCACGGTGCCTGACATGTTTTAAGCACTGCAGTGCTGGGGACACAGGCACCAGTGAAACAAAGGCGAACACACTAACTCACAAGACTTGAGAATAGAGAGGGGAATATATTAACGAACTGTCTAACTTTCAGCTATGCTCGTCAATGAAAGACCTGAGTGCACAGGCCAGCTGCTATTGAAGAACCCAAATCTAGGCTGATAGTCTGCTAATATAGGCATTCACCTTCATAGGCACTGCTTATTTACAACATTTTGTCTGTGATCTTGTTCTCTCATTCCACTGTGAGTGTTGACTAAGCTGAATGCTGAGGTCAAACCTTCTGTTGTACTTCTATTTGTCTGGTTTTAATTAGGGTTACACCAGGATTTATTATCTCATAGTGGGGGCAGTTTTCAGGGAAAATTGTTGTGTTGTGTTTTGGTACTGTGTGACAATGGCATTCAAATAATGTTGACTTTTATTCAGTGTTGCTTCCTTTTCTCCTTCCAACAGTACTGAATTTAAGGGTGGCAGGGATCCCTGTAGGAGGATTGTTAACATTTACAACTTACAGAGGAAAAACAGGAAGGGACAAAATGAGTCTTCCGTAACTGATTAAAGAGATTGTTTTCAGATTGTTTTCCTGTGGCTTCCCTGTTTATTCCTTTTCCTATATTGTGGCCTTTTCTTCTTTTTTTTTAAATATGAGTTGTTTAATCAGTTGTTAATCAAGTTAAATTCTCTGCACACTTGATTTGGAATAATTAAAAGGTATTAACAGGTTTTTTTCCTGAAAAATACCTGTAGTTTAGGAATCTTGTCTATGGCCACT
>JAOXJK010000012.1:91048645-91072249 GCA_025774025.1 Xenus cinereus | reverse complement strand
TAGGGTGGATGGTTGGACTCGATGATCCCAAGGGTCTCTTCCAACCTAAATGATTCTGTGATTCTGTGATTCTGTGAGGTGTGGAAATAAAGCTGGGGCGGGGGGGAGCATTTATGAATTACTTTACAACTGTCATTCTACTTACCTGAGAATCATCACATATGTAGGCCTATTTAAAGGAAATATAGCTAACAATCATATTGTATTGTAATGTAGTAACGCAACATATGTACTGATGCAGTTGCCAAGCAGGTAAAGGTAGAAGTGATTAGTTCCACCATCTGAAAAGTAACACAATGGGCAATGGGCACAGAACATCTCTGCTTGTGCAGTAGAAACAAAATGGGACACAAATTGACTTGTTGAATACAGAGAAACAAAGTAACCACGCTAACACAAAGCAAAGCATGTTAGCAAGTCTACTATTTTATCACACTTTTATCTTCCTGTAGTTGGCAGGAGTGAGTGAATGACAGTTATCATGGGTTATCATGGGGGATCTGAGTGGAAAGGAGAAGGGGAAACTGTCTAAAAGCTATACCTCCACTTTTTTTTTTTTTTAACTTCCTAAATAATCTAATTTATACATAGGTTTAAAAAAAAACAAAACAAAAATGGTCATTTATCTCTACGGCATATTTAGGGCATCTTATTCTGTTTGCAAGTTCCCTTACGTCACTGTGGCCCTGGAACTGTTACTTGGGCTAGCACACGATGCTTGTAAAATAATGATATTATCTGATCAAGGTGTTTGCTGCCAAGCTGTGCACACTCTCATCTGTCAGCCTAGTTCTTTTTATGGCTTTATTGCCTGATAGACACAAAACAAGTGCCACCTTCTGTGCTCAAAGGAGAGCATTGAATGTATTAACTGGCCCACAACTCAATAAATTTACGTCACTTAGCCAACTACTTAAATTATTAATTCCTTCAAGGATTTAATTCCTTTTTTTTTTAAATCACCGAAAACCTCAATATTGTCGACAGTGTATTGAAAAGCAACCACTTAAGAACTCTTGCAATGCTATGCAGAAAAAAATTGGTGAGTAAATATGAGCAGCACCTTGTTTTTTGGTAGTTGATGCTACTTACTGCATTAAAGACCCCAACCTTCAGTGCAGATGGTGGAATAGTTCAGCCTTTCAGAGTCCACGCTTTCCTGAAAACAGTGTGTGCATATTCTCTATAGAGAGCAAGTGAAATAGATGATCCCCCATGTGCATTACAGGCTTATTTTGGCATTGTCTCAGCTGATGCCAGGTGGCTTAGAGAGGTGTTGAAAAGCAGAGGAATGAGGGAACTGAAGAAAGGGGACAAGAAAAGGGAGATTGAACTTTTCACTCTCATAACACACCTGGGGCCTGGGGAAAGTTCTGCTCTTCATGTCTTTCAACTTTCGTTCTGGTTTTCACTTGCAAGAAAACTTGCCAAGCTTCTAAATACGTTCCAAGCTTATGTCCTACTGTATGCACTGCCTTAAAGATGGTGTTTCTGTTATGTGAAGATCCTTAATTGAGGGTGGATGTGGGTGTTGCTGGAAATGCAGCATGCTTTCTCCACATCCATTGCAGCAAACAGCTTTCTTGCCTGGGTCGTTTGCATGACTTAAGGTAAGTTCTCCAAATGTTTAGATCTAGCAGCCTAGAACCATTATATCTCTGAAGGTTGCTCTTCCCACTAATTTCTCCTAGGCTTGTGAAACCTGGCTTTTCCCTCACAATATACTACAATTCTACAGTTCACTACAGTCTTAGCTGTACAAAGTCATTGGTTTGACATTATCAGCTGCCCCTATGTGAATTAGGACCCTGTTTAAACGGTTTAGTCACAGTCTGGTCTAGCCCACAAAGAATTTTAAAACAATTAAGTACAGGATGAATTAGAAGGCTTTTTTATGTTTCCTTGCCGTATTACATCTTCAATCTGCACCTCTTAAATTACCTAAACCTTCAGCCAGTCCCACCAGACCATCAGCTCTACTATTCTGGAGCTTGGTTTTTTTCCCCTTTGATTTGGTCTGGTTTCCCACTCTGCCACAAGCTGTCCAGATAACATCACTATGTAGGAATACAGCTCCCTGGTTTAGCTGCCATTCACGTGGGTCTCTTGTGGTCCAGTTTAGACCTGAACTTTTCTGATTCCATATTCTCTCAAAGCACAATGAAATAAGAGACAATAGGATCCCTTCTCTTTCTCGTGTGTTGTGTTAGAAGGGGACTATGTAGGGACACGTGTGGATACGTGACTGTGAGGAAGAAGAAGGAGAGTGGAAGAGAGATTATTTTTCCTCTATGTGGATTTCAAAGGAGCAAGGGTAGTTCAATGTGACTAGCAAAAATTCTTGAAGATTCTGGCTGGAAATTAAAAGAGGAGGAGAGGCAGGATTTTCCTCTCTCACTTTTCTTTAAAGCCACCTATGATTTTGGTTGCAAAAAGGAACAGGTGTGGGAGTGCTGAAACAAATAATTGTTGTGCATACACTGGAGAGGCATGGGGTGGGAAAGCTGCTAGAGCCCCTTTTCTATTTGTGTGGTGGCCAAGATGACTACAGCTTACTCTTGAGTAAGTGCTTGAGATTCAAAGGGATAATATTCTGCTTCTGCTTAGCAGTGGTGCATGTGTCAGGCACTTTGCACTTTTTTATTTGATGTAGGAATTGCTGATATAATTCAATATGGTTGAGTTTCTTGCTTACTGACATTGTAATTACAAAATCCTGTCTCTGGTCCAATCCCACTTCTGTCCTCAATATGGGCTGCTCACAGCTGTTGGGCAGGCGGCACTCTGGTCCTGAAATTTCAGGACAGAGATTTCTTCCTGGTCCCTAGAAGGAACAATCTGTTCAAAAGTCTGCTATTCAGACTTTCCTCTATATTTGTCACTTGAGGGAACTCCTGATCCAGGATTGCTCAACAGCATGGACTGGAAAACACATCTAGTATCCCAGTTCACCTGTTCAGTAAGGCAAAAGAAGTTCAGAGATCAAATGGGCAGGGAAAGATAGGAAGCTGGCCAAAATCAGCACCTATTGCTGGATATATTAACTCTTCCTAGACTCACCGACTCCTGGAGCTGTGATCCATCATCCCTTTCACAGCAGATGGTGATGAGCAGCTGATGTACTGATGTACTGTTATTACTATACATGGAAAGATGAAATTAGCTGCAGTGTCTAACTGGCTTGAGAAAGTAATAAATAAAAAGCCAAAACAAGTAACAGAAATTTTGCAGTTTTTCCATTGCAAACATTGAAAAATGTGTATATGAACCCTTTAAATGAGAAAGGGGATCTTTGGGATCCCAGCAGCATTTGACTAAATTAGTTTCTTTGACGGTTTCAGTGCTACTCTCCTCTAAAATTCAGGAGTAACACAAGACTGGTACAGCCGTGATGGCAGCAATGAGACTAGGAATTACCCCAGGTTCAGAGAAATGCTGCTGTTTGGATTCTGAAAACCATTTTTCTTTAGAAAAAAACCCTTGCCACTCTCTGTATTTACAAAATGAAATTACTATCCTAGTGATTTTTCATAGAATTTTTGAGGATTTTTGTATTTGCCTCTTAACATTCTTTGGTGACAATTTTTGTTTTAATTCAAAAATATTGCAGGATGGACATTTGGTTTATGGAGTGAGCTTTGCTTTCACTGGAGAAATAAAGTGACTGTGCTAGTTTATGTGAGTAGTGAAGTACAAACAACTACGCTCTGGGGAGGCCTTACAAACACATTGAGGGAACTGTGGCAGCATCTGAAGACTCCTTTGTCTGAGTACAAGTGGAGGGAGCACTGTATTTACAAACACATTTAGTAGCTGTGTAATGAAAAGTGTCTTTACTTGATAAATACTCCAGTGAGGACATGTGCAGCTGGTACTGTTTGGTTTAATTCCCAGACAGCTCTGCCTTATGCTGGTGGAGTGGCCAGAGAATCGAGGAGTATAAGCCTGACGTTGCAGCATAACTGTTTAGGAAGCCAAAGGGCATTATCTAGTGTAAGGAAAGAAGAAATATTACAGGAAAGCTTTAAGAGAAAGAGCTATACGAGTGGCAGCTTAGCAAATATGAATAGTAATTGTAGACAGCATATGCCCAGTTTAGATTTAGTTTTGCTAGTAGGAAATGGGATGACTGAAAAATACTGGAGGTAAGAAGATGAACAAATAAGAAATGAGTCAAAACTCTCCTTGGACAGAGTTAGGAATTGTCACAAACCAGCTAATAAATATTTCTGTTATCAGGTAGGAGAAAGAAAGTCATTTTATCTACTGCTAACATTGTTGCCTTACCCAGTTACCCTGTGTAGACTGAGATAAATTTTTATGAAGGATAATTAAGGACAGGTTGCCATCCAGAGGGACATGGACAGGCTTGAGAGGTGGGCCTGAGTGAACCCCATGAGGCCTCAACAAGGGCAAGTGTCCCTGGGTTGAGGCAACCCCTGGTATCAATACAGGCTGGGATGTGGAGGGATTGAGAGTAGCCCTGATGAGAAGGACTTGGATGTGCTGGTGGGATGAGAAGCTGGACATGAGCTGGCAATGTGCGCTCACAGCCCAGAAAGCCAACAGCATCCTAGGCTGCATCACAGGAAGCATGGCCAGCAGGTCGAGGGAGGCGATTCTGCCTGTCTACTCTCATGAGACCCCACCTGGAGTACTGTGTCCAGCTCTGGAGCCCTCAGCACAGGAAAGACAGGGACCTGTTGGAGCGAGACCAGAGGAGGGCCACAAAAATGATCAGAGGGCTAGCACAGATGATCTTTAAAGGTCCCTTCCAAGCCACACTATTCTATGATAATTAAATAAAAAATATATACTATGCTGTGCCTCTGGTAGTGCACTTGTATTCTTACAGAGGTACCTATCTGCAGATGTCCTAAATATTTCTTCAGTTTTAAACTAAAAGTTTAAACTAGAAGTTTAAAACCTAAGAACTTGAAGTCTGAATTTAGGAAGGCTTCTTTTCCCTTAGCTACCTGCTAGTATTCTTCAAATAAACATTTTTGTTTAAAAATAGAAATCTATTTTCTTCAATGCTTTTTTCCCCTCCCCTTAAAATCACAAAATTTGTGAATTCAGTGCCCTTGAAGAGCTCTTGCATCCTATTTTTTTTTTGCATTTTTTCATTTAATGTATTGTATGCTAAAATTTTAATTTACATTCTCTTTCACGTATAGTGAGAGACTTGTTTCTCTGGGGCTGATTCCATGAACACTCTATTCATATCCCTACTCATATCTAGAGGAAAAAAAGATCCATAGCCCTTTACTTGGTGATTTTCTGCCCATCTTGTGACAGTGCATATCCTTCCAGATGGAGTTAGAGTTACAGTCATTACAATCTGTAGAGGGACTAGGAAGATAAATGTATGTTCTTATCATGCAGTAGAGTCCTGGTGAGGATACTTTCTTGCCATCTGGGGTTATTTTCCCATCCTAGTAAAGTACCAGAAGTTTGATGGTAAAGCACGGTTTGTTATTCAGTGACCCTAGAAATATTGCGTAAGGTGTGATGTAATCTGTTACCAGAAGTTACTTAACAGGATGAAAGTGTCTTTCAGACCCCACTTTGCTCAGCTCCTTTGTTATATACTCAGAAAAGAGGTGAAAGGATCTGTGTTTGCATGACTAAGGAAGTGGAAGTGGCCCTTCCTGGCTAGCTAGGGCCAGCTGGACATCCCCACTGGTGAGTCTTGGCATGGAGGTGACTCCTCCACTGGGGCAGGCTGTGGAATTCCACAGAAGATCCCCTCGTGTAACTGCAGCTTCCTGATGTTGCACCTGCCTTTTGTACAGCCCCTTATTTTTAATTACTTAGGCAGCAAGTGCTGCACTCTTATAGGAAAGTCCCACAGCATGCACAGCCACTGCCTTACTGGCAGATGGGCAAAGCAGGCCTGCGAGGTGCATTCCAAATCTTGGCTGTCTTCAGAGCGGACACGTTCCTCTGTGTATCTTCTTTTGTGCGCTGAGAGAGAATCTGTCCTCTGCTAGCTGGTGTCCCCATGACCTGCATGGGAGGGATGTTGCAAGACACATTGTGAAGCACAATATGCAAGGAAGCTAGCTGGGCTTTGGACAGACTTGCTGTTATCTGAGAGGTGGCAGATCTCTGCTCCTGCTCTCTGCTTCTCCCTATTCCAAGTCCCTCAGACCTAGTGCTGAATGCACAGCTTCAGATCTTTTACTGTGTTGGCTCCGTCTGGAGCAACAGAGTCACTATGTGTTCCTGCTTCTTATAAAGCGATGCAGACATAACCTGAGCTAGCGCGGTGTGGAGCTAGTGTGAATCCAGCACAGCTTTGTGACTCTCCGTACCTGTCATGTGGAAGGCGCTGTACTGTTTCTCACCAGGGCTGGCTCCAAGAGTACAGCAGGCGTGCTCATGTGGGTGCTGAATTTGGCAGCCAGCCACCTCTCAGGCCAAGGCTGGCTTGCGTTGGAGTCCTGGCCGATTGAACAGCAGATATCGGAGAGTTGGCCTGAGTGTCACCACATCCTGCCATGCTGGCCAGTGACAGTACTGGGAAGATCAACTCTAGCTTGCTGCTGATGTGATCAGTGCTGCTGCATTTCTAGCCAAATTCAACAGCTCTGTACTCACACCTTTCAATTTTCTGACTAATTGTCCTTGCTGTCGTAAGGGCCTGACAGAAACAATCTCCTGCCTTATTACAGCGGATTGGAGTTGTCATTCAAAGGCCTATCATGTCCCAGAAAGAGAAAGGTTGTCTATCTAAATAAAGTCATGTTGGCCTTTGGGGCTACTAAGCTCTCCCTTGTTCGGTCCTGCACTGTGACATCTGGGAGATATGTAGTAACATGTCAGCTTTGGGTCTCTGAACTCAGGAAGTTGAGGCTCATGCTTCAATATTCCTATTGCAGTGTCAACCAATGTCCAATGAAGAGGTGAGGTGTTAAATGCAATGGGAGTGGTGTGCACTAGATAGTTTCTGACTTGAATGTTTACTCTCTAAGAGGCTGGATTGCAAGAGGATGGGACTGAGGGACTGTTTGACTGATTTGACTGTTCTTGTTTTCATTTCTTTGAGGGCACACACATTTTAAGAGAAACAGGACTGCAGTATAACATGGTGGACTGGGTTTGGGAGGAGTGTTCTTGGTATATAGGATGGTGAAGAAGAAGCCAGAATGAATGGGCATCAAAGCTGAAAATGTTACCAATGCAAAGAATGGACAAGAAAGAGTTTTGAAAAGACGAGCCTTGTATTTGATTCATATGCACTGGAGAATATTAGTAAGGGTTGGAATACTGAAGGAGGAATTCCGTGGATGTGCTTTGCTCTGTTGAAGAGGGGTCATGTCCAGGGAAAACTTCAGAAAAGAGTAGTATTGAAAGTAGAAAAGAGTAATGTTGCAAACAGAACTTCACATGTTTGTTCACTGCTGATGTAAGATTGAGCCATTCCCAGTTTAGGAGAAAAGTTACTGTGACTTACCTAGGTACAGTAAGTCTCTATTCTGAGCGCCAGAAAAAACGGCACAATGCTGTTATTTAATATGCCTAAACTGTTCTTTGAGCTCTTTGTTTAGTTTGTTAATTACATCTTTTCTGTTCCTTTCCAGTTTTAGAAATGCACCTGTGAATGCTGTGCCTCTCTGCTGCATCTCAGATAATGGTCAGTGATGCTGAAAGAAATACATTCAGGAGAAAGAAAGCATGGACTGCTGAGAGAGGTACGTTAAGAATGTGTATTTACATGTACAGAATAAGTTATGATTTCTAATGGTAGAGTCTGTGCTTCCATGCCCTGCTTAGATATTGGCATGTTCTCTACCATAATGTTTTATCCCAGCATGGGACTGAACCGACTCAGAGTGAATCTTAACCTATAATAATGCCTGAAACCCAGAAGTTTCTGTTTTAAGATTGTTGCATTATCTAAGTAGTGGCAGTCTGGGAGGAGAGAGGCACAAAAGGAAATTTTACAAGGCTTTAATCGTAACATATTTTTGGGAGGGGAAGCCCTGCCTCAGCTGAGCTAGTCACACAGCTGGTTCACTACTGAAGAATTATTTGTTCTAGGCAAGCACATTGTCCTATTTCTGACCATTAGGCTGGGTTCAGTTTGACACATTGTAGATCACAGTGGTTTCAGTCAGAGAGAGAGACAGTTTTAAAGTCACTGTACAACAAAGATGCCATCTGAGGGCCCTGAGTGAGAGTTTTGAATGGCATAACCTGAGATAACTGTAGTAACTGCCTTCAGCTGTCTTTGCTACTCTGGAGAAGTTCCTACATGCATAGGATGGCTCCTATGGTTGTGTATAGTTCCTGAGCCTCTGTAGTTCAGGGCTCTTATGGAAGTGAACTCAAATGCAAGTGAGGTTATCTAAATATGTCCAGTTGTAAATTGCTGCTTAGTGACAACAGAAGCAGCTTGAGGTGTTCCTTAATGAGGCATGGAAAACTGAGACAGAGGCAAAACGGGAAGGAGACAAGATCTCTTGCAGCTACCCAATTGTGATTCCAAGTCCTAACTTCCCCTTTGTGCCTTTCAATCTGTTATGTGGGTGTGGGGGTATTTTTTTTCTTACTACTTGCATTCCAAACTGGTTATAGCCCAGGAGGTGATTCTGATGACTCTGAGCTCAGCTGCAGTAGTGCATATCTAAACTACCTTTCCTAGAATCTGTGGCAACCAGTCCTCCCTGAGGATGAAGGGGATATCCAGTGGTGTACCATCATGACATGTTTTTAGGCAAAGAGACACATTTCAGATGTAAATTACAGTGCTAACTTGCTCTGTCCCCTGAGATTCTTTGATGGCAGTGTGCAGTCACTGGAAACTTGCTCCACTGTGCTGCCTCATCTCAGCGTAAGCTGCAGACACTGATTTCTGGGATCTGTCTTGCCCCGATGCCAGAGGAGGTCTTGGTCTCTAGCAGATTTCCTGCAGGCAAGGTAGCTGCTGCTCTGTCCCAGGTAAACAGAAGTCATTTCCAGATCTGACCGTTTCAACCTAAGTTCACAGTGATGAGTTAGAAAATTGCTTATATGACAAGCATTTCTCTCGCCTTTTTAATGACAGCTGATTTTACTGGGCTAGTATTGTAAGTTCTTAATAACATTGTTAAAGTGTTACTGCAATATGAATTTTCTCCCATTACACAGAGGAATAACATACTTGAGCAGAGACACATTGAGGGAAAAATGTTGGTCATCTTGGCAATTCATCCTGTTACAGCCTGTCCCTTCATTTTTGCTGGCTAGAGGGGAGGTGTGATGGTGGATAATGTGTTACGTAGTTTTCAGCTTTGCAAAGTTCCCTATATAACTGATGTCATTGTCAATCCTCATTATGGGCCCACCAAAGAAAACAAAGTTTCCTGGAATACTTAGCTTTTAAGAGTATTTTACTTGCTTTTACATGTCTATAGATAGTGAATAAATTCTACTATTGTAAGTAAGTAGTTCCCATATTCACCTGCAGGAAGCCTTGTGTTTAAATAAATCTAAGTGCAAAAATTTTTGCAAGCACCATTTTGATACTAATAGCAATTTCTGCCACCAGTGTGAATGGAGAACAACTTGCCAGAAGTTCCTTGCTAGAAGACATTCTTGGGTTGTATGTCCTCATATAAACCGAGCATGTCATTAGATTCATGTGGTTTTGGCACCAGGGTAGGGATCCTTTGTATCTTGAGCCAGGCTTAATGTGCTTCCTCTGCAACTGCTTTCAATCTTGGCCTCATCAGCTTATTAGCTTCTTTCCCTTAGTGTTCTTAGTACTTTCTAGAGTGATAATTTTTAGCTCAGTACTTCAGACAGTTATTGATGGGAACTTTTTAGAGCCCATAAGCCTATTTATTGGCTGTCACATTCCTCTTCCTCAATCTCAATCTAACTTGTCGCATTCCTTTTCCTCGGTCTCCCTCTCAGTTTGACCTTTCTTTTTTTTTTATATTTATTTTAAATACATAAATGATGAATTGAAGCCAACCAAGGAGTACCCAGAAAATATTTGGGGAAGGTTTTTTGGGGTTATGTTGCATTGTTCACATAAGAGTATTTTCTATAACAGCTGCTTTTTTAGCTGCTGCATCTGTTCCTTGGTGAATTATTCTTTTACTAAGTTGGCAATGCATAGGGAGAAAAAACACTTATCATCTATTTTTCACCTTTTTAATGTGCAGTAGGATTAATCTGCATTTGCCTAGTTGTAATGCCTGCTATTTGTGGGAACTCATGGGCCTTAAATTAGGTGTGATGGCTTCTTCTTGCTTGAAAACTATAATAGATTTTAATGTTAAACATTGCAAAGAAAGAAACAAAGACCTCAAGAACAAATAAGAGTGATTTCAAGTTCATAATACCTCCCATATGACTGCCAAATTGCTTGAAGATTAAACTTGAAACTGTCAGCTCAATCCTTCATTACCTTCCTTTTCATTTTGTGAATTATATGTAATGGAAGTGGTTGTAAATTGCTGCCGCTAGTGTAACTGTGCGGGGAATTTTCATCTGGGGCCATGTCTGACCTGGACGAAGTTCCTGGAAATGACAGAGTGCACTGCAGGGTGGAAGAGAAATGGGCATGGTGTGCTCTGTCTTACAGGAGCAGAAAACAAGGGTTCCAGATTTTCTCTCCTTATGTTGTCTGTGCTATTTCTGATGAGATTCATTTTGATCTGTAAAGGGGCCCCCAGACGTAGAAGTGGCCACACTTAAGGAAAGACACTGCAACACGGTGGGGATTTTTCTCTGCATTGTTTTTAAAATACATCTCTGTTGTGCAAGCAAAATGCAAGTTTGTTAGTTTTTTTTTGAAAAAGCAGAAGTGAGCTGTTCTCGCTTCCCACAGTTTTTATAGGGGTATATGTACTTCTTTGGACACACATTTTTAGGTTGGGATTTGAACATTTTTACAAGGGGTGGTGTTGGGTTTTTTGTAGCTTTCTGTTCCAGAGGAGGTTTCTGTGAAACGGAAAAGAAAAGCTGGACAAGTTGGTGGACTGAGGTTGTGTTTTGCCTGATTTACTTGATTTTAGTGTTTGTTTTCCCTTTTTAGTCCATTCACTTTTTATTACTCTCTACAGTGTGTCCCTGGGCTCTGTTCCTTACAGCAATTGGATGGTTTTAGGAATTGTTACACTATATTTCCCTGTGGTACCCAGGAAGTTATGATTTAGCTTGGTGTTTTGAATGCTGGCTCTTTCTCCTGAAGAAATGGAGATGGTCCTGGCACACTTAAATCCCATAGGTTTACTACTGATCTAGTTATGGAATGGGGGAGTTATGCCCTTTCCTCATCTGTCTTTGAACACCGCGTTTTCTGCCTCCTGAGAGGAAAATGTTGGGGTGGGAACTAGTCAGCAGATTCTCATAGCAGCTTAAACTTCCGCAGCTCTATAAAACTGTCAGCACAGGAACCAAGTCCTCATAAGCAGATGAACTTGCAGTGAATCCCACCACACCTCTGAGGATAGACGGCTAAAGGGTTTTGAAAGGATAGAAAAAGCACTTGAACCTGCCAAAGGGAGAAGAAACAGAGAATGAATGGCAGCAGGGGGAGTTGTTAGAGACATGAACTCCAGGTCAGGGTAACCGGTGAGCCTGGATAGAGTGCAACAGAGAGGACTTTAGGGGAAATTACATTGGCAACTGAAAAACTAGCACTGGGATCTGCTAACAGCATATGTGTATTGTGACCCCAGCAGAAAGGCCACCGTACAACTGTTAGTTCATCCTTTTGGAGTGAACGTTGCAGTGCTGGTGGATTTTAAATGGATGAGAATTTCTGTCTTCTGACTAGAGGTCAGCTTCAGAAAGAGGAAGTGCGTGTGTGTCTGGAAGCTTGATTCCCATTCCAAGTTTCAAAAAACAGCTAAATAGGAGGGGCAGAAATGGCCAATGGATTAAAATTTCAAGGCTATTTATCAACACTGGCTTAAGCAACAGCTTCTGCATAGGACGCTGCAATGGAATTTTATTCTATCACTCCTCTTCTTCTCCCTTTCTTGAAAAAAAAGAGAGCTCTTCTGTTTCTGAATACTTACACCCCATTACTTCAAAGCTTTAGATTTTCAACCCTTCCACTAAGTTAGAAGCAGATCTGGAATTGCTGTTCCACATTAGGTTCCTCTGCCTTCTGAAATAAGTGTAAAATCACCTGACGTTTCCCCAAAACTTCATTTGCATTATAAACCCTAGGGTACTGATTTTCTGGAAGGTATCTGGGGAGTTAAAGCCCACCATTACCCTCAGATTTTGATTTTGGGATGCTTCTGTCAGCTACTTAGTCTCCCTGCCTTATTCTTCAGAGTAGAAGGTCCATCTCAAAGTATTGTACTTGGTCATCTACCTATTTAAGCTCATTCAGAAAATCAGCCTTTTCATCTTTTTGCAACCTTTTAAACAATTTTCTTTCTGTCCTTTTTTGCTTCCTTCATCCTTTTATTCTTTCTCTCTGAAATACAATATACCACCTTTTCCTTTTTTGTTTCCTTCTGTACCCATACTTCTATCCAGCTATTTACACCATGAAGACCCACAATCACAGTTTTGATTGCGTACAGAATTATTGTATTTTCCTGGATTATCCAGCATGTTCCAGGTATTTGTGTGCCGTCTTTAAAGGCTTTCATCAAATTATCCAATTAATCTGCTGAGTATCTCCTTCACCCTGTTGTAATTTATCTTTCCTCTCTCTTACCTCTGATTTGAGTGTGTAGTGGTTTAAGCCCAGCTGGCAACTAGGACCATACAGCTCTTCACTCACTGTCTCCCTCTCCTTCCTAGAGTGGGATAAAGAAAAGAGGGAGAAAAAGAAAAAAAACACTCATGGGTTGAGATAAAGAAAGTTTAATAGAACAGTAATGGAAGAGAAAATGACTGGTAAAAGAATATACAAAATGAGTGATGCAATGCAATTGCTCACTACCTGGTGATCGGTTGCCCAGTCTGACCCAAATAGCGATTGTGTGTTCCTGCCCCCCTGCCAGCTGCCATTTATATCCTGAGCATGATATTTGTGGTATGGAATATTCCTTTGGGCAGCTTGTCCTGTCTATGCTCCCTCTCAGTTTCTATGGGGAAAATGAAAAAGTCCTTGACTTCATTTGAGCATTACATAGCAACAACTAAAACAATATATGTTCTCAACATTATTCTTATACCAAATCCAAAATACAGCAGCTACTAGGAAGAAAATTAACTCTATCCCAGCTGAAATAAAGATATGGTGTTTTATCAAGATTACATTATCATTTTAACTCCTCTGTAGTCTTTTGTTAGAATCATAGAACCATAGAATGCTTTGGGTTGGAAGGGACCTTAAAGATCATCGCATTCCAACCCCCCTGCCACGGGCAGGGACATCTCCCACTAGACCAGGTTGTTCAAAGCCCCATCCAACCTGACCTTGAAAACCTCTAGGGATGGGGCATCCACAACTTCTCCGGGCAACCTGTTCCAGTGTCTCACCACCCTCAGAGTCAAGAATTTCTTCCTTGTATCTAATCTAAATTTACCTTCTTTCATTTAGACCATTACCCCTCGTCCTATCACTACACTCCCTGATAAAGGGTTCCTCCCTTCAGGTACTGGAAGGCTGCTATAAGGTCTCCCTAGCACCTTCTCCAGGCTGAACAGCCCCAACTCTTTCAGCCTGTCTTCATAGGAGAGGTGCTCCAGCCCTCTGATCATCTTCGTCGCACTCCTCCGGACCCATTCCAACAGGTCCATGTTCTTATGCTGGGGGCTCCAGAACCGGACATATTACTCCAGGTGGGATCTCACCAGAGTGGAGCAGAGGGGCAGAATTACCTCTCTGGGCCTGCTGGCCATGCTTCTTTTGATGCAGCCCAGGAGGCAGTTGGCTTTCTGGGCTGCCAGCACACATTGCCGACTCATGTTGCGCTTCTCATCCACCAACACCCCCAAGTCCTTCTCCTCAGGTCTGCTCTCAATCCATTCTCTGCCCAACCTGTATTTGTGCTTGGGATTGCCCCGACCCACATTAGGACTTTGTACTTGGCCTTCTTGAACTTCATGAGGTTTGCACACGCCCACCTCTCAAACCTGCCCAGTGATCTCCGGATGGCATCCCTTCCATCCAACTTCTTGACCATTCCACACAGCTTAGCATCATTGGCAAACTTACTGAGGGTGCACTCTATCCCACTGTCCATGTTCCTGACAAAGATGACTTGTTCCTGGCCTCTAACAGCTATTCAAGTTAATTCTTTTGCTAATCACAGAGGAAATTGATGCAATGAATCAAAATAAGAGTTCCTTTAAGGGTTAACATTTTACTGGGAAAGGAATGGGGTGAGAGTTATACAAATACATTTCTGGCATAAGTTTCTTAAAATAGAGGGCAACTTGCCAGGGGAAGATGTATACATATTAAAGTATAATCAGCCAATGGATGCAAATAGATTTATTTTTTTATTTCACTTGCTTGAAAAGTGACCAGCAGACTTCAGCTAGCCAAGATAGATTACTTTGATAAATCTTTGGGAATTTTGGTATTTTTTGTCTCAGTTGCATTCTCTGGCAAGCACACAAAAGAGATGTCCCCTCTAGCACCCAGCAACTCAGCTTGCCATTTCTGTGTGGGTATGATTCTCCTTTCTGAGTCTGCAAAACCTCTAAAATCTCCATTAAAATGCACTGTAAACCTCCTCTCTTTGGGAGTACTATGGAGCTATGAAAAGAACTCCATAAAAGTGATGCCAGAATAAATAAACCTTACTCCAAATGAGTGTGGATTGGCAAGCTTAAGAATCATTAGTTTTGCCTTCGTGAAAAAGGAGGAAGATGAAAATACACGGGAGAGAATTAGGTTGGTTCAAGTAATACACCAGCACCGTAACCCTACTCTAGATCTGTGTGCAATACACCCGCAGGGAAATAAGGCTTTACAGCATGAAGATTTTATCAGCCTGCGTTTCTGTGACAGTTGGAGTGCTTGTGAGTGGCTGAAGCCAGCAGGAACTATTTGTGTTGTTCCAAATGAGTGTCACTGGGATCTTTATGCCATGCCTATCCAGCCTCTATGTGCCACATACAACGAAAGTATACCTGTCAAAGAGATGTCTGTATTTTGGTTTTGAAACCTTCTGCTAGCAAAGCTGGACTCCAGAGCACCATGACTCCTGTCACAAGCATTGCGGTGAGAGAAACAAAAATTAAAAGCTGGGTTTGG
This sequence comes from Xenus cinereus, assembly GCA_025774025.1. Classification (NCBI taxonomy): domain Eukaryota; kingdom Metazoa; phylum Chordata; class Aves; order Charadriiformes; family Scolopacidae; genus Xenus; species Xenus cinereus. Next base: position 91,057,077 of record JAOXJK010000012.1, on the reverse strand, counting down.
CCCTTTTCACCCCACTCATAAAAAGAAAGTGAAGATTACCTGTCTCCATACCCCTATCCTACTATCAGTGCTTAGTCCTGATATGGGAAGGGGAGATGATGACGAGGAGGGGGCTCTCATTAGAACTGCAGGGATCAGCATTTATTTATTTTATTTACTTAGCACTTCATGGAAATATCTGTTCAGTGGGGCTGGAGCAGTGCTGGATGAGGAGACATGAATTCTTTGGTTTGGAGAGAATCCTGTGGCCAAAACCTGAACACAGCATTTGGGATGCGGTCTCACCAGTGCCAAGTACAGGGGGACAGTCACTTCCCTAGTCCTGCTGGCCACACGATTTCTGATACAGGCCAGGATGCTGTTGGCCTTCTTGGCCACCTGGACCCACCACTGGCTCATATTCAGCTGGCTGTTGACCAAGACCCCCAGGTTCTTTTCTGTCACTCTTCCCCAAGCCTGTGGTGCTGCATGGGGTTGTTATGACCCAAGTGCAGGACCTGGCACTTGGCCTTGTTGAACCTCATCCCATTGGCCTTGGCCCGTTGATCCAGCCTGTCCAGATCCTTCTGCAAAGCTTTTCTACCCTCATGCTTTTTCTACTCCCACCTAACTTGGTGTCATCTCCAAACTTACTGAGGGTGCACTCAACCCTCTCATCCAGATAATTGACAAAGATATTAAGGAGACACCACTCATGATTGGACTACACTCTCCTTAACCAAAACCATCTTTTGCCTATGTCAGGAGCAAGCTGGAAATTTCTCTCTCCCATTACTCTAAGCTTCCACTTTCACCCTTGAATGAAACAAATTTAGGACTGTGGATGGTTGCAGGTCCAGGAAAAGCTGTTTCCTGGTCTTGGCTTCAGGCTAGTGGAGCAGTTTGTTGGCTTGTTTAATCAAATTTGAAGTAGGCTTACTGGGAAAATATGTATTGAGTCAAAAGTTTTTGATAAATGGGTATTCTAATGTGTTTCTGTAGGAGAGCAAGTTACATTCAGCCTCATAAAGGTCTACATTTTCTGCTCTAGTCTTCTCTGCCTCAGATTCAGGTTGCTGTGATGTGCCTGGCACAGTTAGTCTTTCTCATTCTTTCTGAGAGTATCTTTTTGAAGGGTCTTTATTTACCAGCCTCTAGAAAACAAATCCTGTCTATGGATCACTCTGTGGTTAAAGGAGGAGCGAAATTAGAAACACATTTGGGACCCTGGGGAAGCAGGAGAATCCCAGTGTCTTTTTCCTAATGATGTTTCTTTCTTTGACTCTCATTGACTCTAATGTGATGCTGCTTGTTATATTTTACAGTCTACTGTCTCTCCTCTCAGAAATACTGATGGTATAGTATTTCTTTTCTTGTGTGATTTTAAATACATCATTTAAAAAAATTTAATAGAACTTTTTTTTGTTCTTAATCCCGTGCAGTGGAGAAATTAAAATCCCCAAGCGTTTCACTTTCCATATTTTTCTTACAGTTGTTTTTTTTTTTTACATACCAGCCGTTAGGACCAGCAAAAAAATATAAGAAATGTCCTTTCTCAATTTAAGAACTCTAAATTCTGTTTGGTTTCTTAAAAGCTTTTGTTCCTTAACAAATCTTTTGCTTTCTAGTATGGTGTGCTTAAGTGCTTTGAAGTCTGAAATTAAGGAAACAATAATAGATTTTTTCCTAAATTGGTGTTTAATATACAATACAACTGATATATTATTATTAATGTTTAAATAATTTTGGTCTGTTTTTTGGCATGTATGAATCACATCAGTTGTATTTTATCACCTGTGAAAAAAGTGAGCTGTATTGGCTTCCCACAGAAGTATAGGGGAGGGGGAAATACGCATTCAGTCTTCTTTCCTATGGGAAGTCATTCTCGCAGACTTGGCCCCAAGATAGGTCTGTGATAAGGCAAAGAACTTAGAAAAAAAAAAAACAAACCAAAACAAAACACAAACACAACAGAGAACAAAAAAACTCATACTAGATGCTTAGGAGAAATCCATGTACTACAGCACGTTGTTGTGTAAGCACATCATTGCTCACATCTCTGATTGGGGAGGGAATGTGTATGTCCCCTGCAGGGAACACAGCACTTACCATGAGCCACACAGCCACCTGGGAACAGCCCCAGGCAAGCTGCTTCCACTGTGCTCAACTTGGCCCCAAGGCATCAAAGCTGGCTTCCAGCCCTGTTGGATGATGTCTCTGTGTGGCTGTTTGCACTGTGGACCTTCCAGTGTTGAAGAACTGGGGTTTATATCGTGCTTAAGAAATAACCCTCAGACTTAGATACCTATTACAGGCCTGACTCGTATCTCCAAGATGAAAATTTGTTGGCTGCGTGGTGCAAAGCACCAAGGTTGCCCCGTGTACCCGCTGATACGGGTGTAGGTTGATCTGCGCCTTGCTCTTACCGGGGGTATCAGAGAAGTTGTCTCAGCAAATCCATTCCACCGGGAGTGGGGGGAGGCTTTGTGCCTGTGTGGAAATGCTGTTCACAGCAGGCCATTAGTCTGGTGGGCTAACCAAGAGCACGACTTGTGGATGGCCCTCTCTAACAGCAAGCTGTGATGCCAAAAACTACTGTTCCTGGCCAGCACTGAGGAGCACCAAGGTAGTGATTCACAAAGATAATACTTAAATATGTGCATAGGGGAAGCTGATGAGCTGAGGCAGAGTCTGCAGACAGGGCTGAACTCTTCCCTGTGGTCTTTTACAGGTCAGCAATTTCTAGATGTGTATTTTGTTTGAGGCCTAGACCATTTGGCAGTCTTATTTCTGCTTAATTAGCTTCATGATTTAAAACTATTTGTGGCCTCCTAATGAACTGGGAAAAACCCAGCAGTTGTTAGCAGCTGGCTGGGATTTTAACAGCAGCCATGTGTGTTCAGCAGAACAGCAATAAAATAGTGAGAAGAAAAGTCTGGCAGTACTGCCAGGGGTCAGGACATGTGAGGGCTATCCTCAGTCCTGTTAATGATCACCATTAGCGCCGTACAGAATTTCAGCTAGACATAAACAGTCTTGTTAAGTGACAGTGACAATGAAGGCTTTGACAGAAGGCTTGGGTTTGCGCAAAGCCCCGAATCCTGTGAAGGAGGATTTGAACCGAGATGCTGGACTTGGACTGGAGGGACTGAGGAACGAGGGTGTGTTCCCACTGGACTTTCAACAACTTCACAGCCCTGCTGAGATTTGCCAGGGAAAATCTGTCAAAAAACCCCGTAGGCGCTGCATTGCCCAGCTCTATTACATAGCCCTGTGGGGCTTCGCTGAGAGGTGGACGTGACTGTTGAAGGGTGGTGGTAAATCTACTAGTTCTGGTTGTACCAGTGCCTCAGGGCTCAGCTCTCTTAGCCTGTTACACTCATCACCAGTTTGATGTTTTCTCAGGCAAAACGACAGAGCCCATATCCTGATTTCCCTTGTGATCTGGAGAAGGTACCGCCCAATCTTTAATAGTATGTGACCATCCAGTCAAAAACCTCGCATGAGTACGGTCTATTTCTTCTGATATTCTTCCTTCTCATAGTGGTTCTCAATTATTTCTGTGATGCAGGTTTTCATGGACTTATTTTTTATGCCCCTGAAACCTCAGATCACAAATCTGCTCCATTTCTCATGAAGATTTCTAGCACTAGTCTGGACAAAAGATCTATATATAACTTGTAATTAAGATACATATGTTGAGATGTAGCCCATAATGTTTAATGCTCTATTTTTTCTGGTCGCAATTTAACCAAACTAAATATGGATCTCAGCGTCAGTGTGCATACTTCTTTTATAGCTGCCTCTCTTGTTTTGATAATATTTTTCTATGTTTAGAGGTAATGGGTAGCTGCTACAAGATTGCTGAACCTGTGCTTCAGTGCTAACAGTATGTATGAAAGAAACTGTATGTTGTCTGGTGAAAAAGCTGTTCAGATGCAAAAAATACTTGACTAGCTGATGTACCTGTAAGAAGGCTGGCACAAGGGGCTAAGAGCATTCACATCATTCCAGATCTTCAAGAAGCCCACCCCATCTTTGCTCTAGAGAAAGATTTTATTCTTTTTTTTTTTTCTGCTCTATCATGAACAAGAATTCTTTCATGAGAGTTGAATTATGTTTTGGATGTACATGATAAAAGGTAAAGATTGTCCTTAGTGTGTGTCATTGCATCTTCGAGGCCAGTATGAAGTATGTATGGCTCTGGTTTTAGGCTTTTCAATCCATAAATGATCCTCACATGTCCTCTTAACTCTTATTTGTGGGACATTTTGGTGCCTTTTAACAAAATTGTCTCTGGGGATGTGTACACACTTCCTTTGCTATCTCAGATGCTAATTACATAATGTGGAGCCTCTTCTCAGGATTAGCTCTGATGTTTTATTTTATGGCTGGATAAATTTCTTACAATTTGCTTTAATCAGGTTTATGTGCACATAATATAGTGACCTTTACTGTGGTTTTTGTCAAGTGCTCTGAAAAATATATCTGCAGCCACTAAATAATGCACTGGTGCAGTGTTGTTATGAAAATGGTAGTTAATGGAAACAGAAATAGCAAAGAATATCTGCAACACTGTGGGAATTTAAGTGTATCTATTCTGTGTAGGGTTTCATAGTTCAGGCCAGGACTTTTCTGTTTCCTCGAATTATTTTCCAGGATTTGAGATCAGCAGAGACCCTTGCTAAACCGAGGAAAATATCATAAAAAACACAAAGCAATGTGTAGGGTTTTTAACCTGCAAGCAACTTCAGGCAAAGACATATGGAAGGTGAGAATTTTGGCCAGTCCCTTTGATTTCCTGACAGTGCTATTGGGGGTGCACCTCTCACCCACAGGAACAGAAGTCTCTCAGGTGAGGGAGATGGAGTCTTCTTCGCAAAAGTGAGACTGCTGCTTCTGAGCACCTTCTCTTTCCCACCAGGGTTTACTGTTCCTGGAGAGTGACAGCCCCAGGACGTCCAGGTGTAACAGTGCCTACTGTTGTTTCTGTGTGTGAGTGTCACAGAAGATTTGTACTGAAATATCAAAACTAAGACACTTATAATGTGCTGTTTCCTCACTACATCCAGAAATCATAGAATGGTTCAGGTTGGAAGGGACCTTAAAGATCATCGAGTTCTAACCCCCAGTGCCCTTGGCTGAACTAGTTACCCGTCTTCCATTTGTCAGGGGTCCTTGAGTCTTGAGAGGCACACTAGGAAAGCTGACTTGAAACTCCCAACCTCTTTTGGATTTCCACTTAGCATTGCTAAGTAGCCCTGCTAAAAGGCTTGGTATGTTTTTTGTGCACTTGAGGGTTTTTCTTCTCTTCTGCCACAGTTTGTATCTTTCCCTATTTCTTTATGTGGCTAGTTTGGGAACAGACTTCTTTGAAGAGAGGAAAACTTCACCACTAGAAGTTCTCTGTTTTGCTTTTCCACCTTTTATTGCCTGTGTTTTTCTTTTTCCTGCCCTCCCTCATCCCCCATGCTTTAGTATACATCTTTCTGACAGTTTTTCACTTAGATATCTGCATTTTGAAAGTTAGTTGAACTTTAAGAAATGTCTTTTTGCTTTCAGTGGTGATAGTCAAATTGACCTTGGCTGCAGTTTTCAGCATTGTCCCTTCAAGTCAGTTGAATTGTCTTTATCTCTTTATCCATGGTGTGTACTTCTGGTTTTTACAAAGTGATAGTATCCATTGCATGTCTTTGCCCTTTTCAGAATATTGGCAACTGCCAACCAATCTGACCAAGCCGCTTCTGGGAGAGACAGCAGAAATGGAGGGAATATCCTATGGAAATGACTTTTCACAGCCAGCTCTGACGAACTGGGATAAACCACCTACAGCAAAAACTTTTTCCTTTTGGGGTCTAAGTGTCTTGCCCACCTCCTTCTGGAGCCCTTCCTTTGCAAAGCAGTTCTTTGGCCTGACTTTGGCTAAAAGTGCAGACCAGTGCCCCCCCCTCCCTTTATATGTGTTTTATTTCTAAAGACAACTCTTATATACTGTAATAGATTTCCTTTTTATATGGAGTGCAAGGCTCCTCAGTTTTCTGTAGTGCAGCTTCATAGCCAGTCTCTGAGGAAGCTGAAAACAGTTTTAAAAGCCCTCCTACAAGTGCTGTTGTCAAAAATTACCTTATCTTCAAACAACTCTTTGTATCTGTTTGTATCATCCTTTACAAATCCAAAGTGTCTGTTTTTAAATCCCTGTCTTCCCCACTCTGAGAGTATTTCAGCTCTATTGGGACTTTGAACCACTCTGCTTTTCTTAGTTCACTTTAGTCTAACTATTTTGTGGCAATCTGTAATCTCTCAAAGTCTGAGACACCTGCTTCATTTCTGCACAGTACAGCAGCTATCTCCAACTGGCATTTATGTCAGCCTTCAGAATACAGATCCTCACAAATGTTACTTTTTGCTCTTTTATTTTTGTTTTCCTGTCAGTGAAGTCACTCTAACGACTCTTCTTTCCTGAAAATCAGATACAAATGAGACTTTAAAACATAGTTAATATCTGTCCTGAAGGTCTCTTTCACCTATTGCTGGTAGACATTCATAGCTATTAAGGCTGAGGAATCATTACAACTCTGGAATTGACTTAATAATTCCTATATCAATCTTAATAACTTGTTCTGGGATGCAGATATATTACTGTGGGTCAGCATAAGTCTTTTTCTAATCAGTAGGTGAACTGCTGTCCTTTTCTGTTACTCAAAAGTATAATGAACAGTGGATCTTCTTCATTGAACAAAACTGTCGAAACAGTAACAGCTTCCATACAGATCACAAGCACATGTCATTGGTTGTACAAATGCATATGCACTTATATTTGTGAGTCTCACCATGAAAAAGAAGCAATTATAACTCCAGACCACTGGACAGAAAAGAAGCAAGAAATCAAGCAAAGCAAGTATTAAGTGAAAACCCTGAGGAATGGATAGGAACTTACAAAGACAGGTTTTTGAGTTCATTGTCAGCTAGATGGAAGTTGGGCACTGTGAACAAATAAGCTATCTCCTACTGTGTTCAGGGAAATAGATTTTCGTGTACGCTCATTGTAAATAGCAAGACCATGTAAAAGATGTGCATCTTCTGTATCAAATTCTTTTTTTAGAATAAAATGACACCTTGACCCTGAATTTCTGCTAACTTATTTGGTCAGAAAGGAGTAAAAATATCTCTGCTTAAACAATCTGGTCCTGATCTTAAACATATTTACTGCCAGAAAATCTGACACCTCGCGATAAACTGTTCAAATCATTGCATATCCCCACTGTTTAAAAACATGTACTGTACTTTTAGAATTTCAAAGGGAATTGGGAATAGCCTGAGGGAAGACCTGATGAGAAGTCTGTAGTTAGCTGCATTGTGAAACAAATGAAAATTTGGAAGCCTTTTGCTGGTACTGATTGCCTTCTATACATGTATTTCTTGTTTTTGCAGGTTGTAATATTTTCTTAGAAAACCTCATCTTTTTATTTAGCAGGCAGTCCCTAACCCACCTTCCCCAAAAAGTCAAATGTTAACACTTTCTCCTTCATTCTTATTTGTAGCCAAAAATGTTTGGATTAAGCTTTTGGCAGTAGTCAAGAAATTTTGGAGACAGCAGACGCTTTCCATGAAAACAGTTATTTCTATAAACCTGCTTATTTCAGTCTAAGGCTTGCTGAGTAGTCTCAATTCATTTTCATCACTGCCAAAATTTGAAGTCTGGAGATGTCACTAAACAGATCTCTTATTGCAGTTTTACTACCATGCTATTTGATTTCTTAAGTCATTCTAAACACATTAAGATGGGGAAAGAACAAGTTGGAAAGGTATAAACAGCAATGAAAGCAAAATTGACAGAGAAAGGGAAAAAGGAAAAAATGCTTTCTGTAAAATACTAGAAACATGGTGGACCTGTTTATCTGCAGAACGATAGATTTTATTTGGTTTGTGGTCAGTAAAAGGATACTCCCTTTTTAAATTTTTAATAATCTGTTTCTGTCTTGTATTTTTGAATTATTTTCTTCCCACACTATTTATGTCTCATTTGCTTACTTTTCATTCCCTGTCTCTCCTTCTTTCTTGGGACGTAATTTTAGATGCAGTTCTTCACTGCTGACTTGCCAGACTCTTATGACTTTGGCAAGTTCTTCAAAGTCAAATATATGTCTACAGTGAGGAATACAGTGCTGGTGTGGGTTTTTCTTTTTTGTCTTGTAGCTTCAAAATTACAGGTACATTTCGTGCCTGTACTCACAGTTCATTTGTGGTTGTAAATCAGTGTGTATTAGTTGATTTGTGCTGATAATTAATCTATTCATTCTCCATTCTCTGAAGTTTTGAAATTGGAAAGAGTTGTTGTCAATTTGCACTGTTGCCACTTTACACTGCTCTGGTGACACCTCACCTGGAATACTGTGTACAGGTCTGGAGCCCTCAATATAAGAAGGACATGGACCTGATGGAGTGGGTCCAGA
>JAOXJK010000012.1:91033997-91048545 GCA_025774025.1 Xenus cinereus | reverse complement strand
TGGAGCACCTCTGCTACGAGGACAGGCTGAGGGAGCTGGGGTTGTTCAGCCTGGAGAAGAGGAGGCTCCGGGGAGACTTAATAGCGGCCTTCCAGTACCTGAGGGGGGCCTACAGGAAGGCTGGAGAGAGTCTGTTTACAAAGGCCGGCAATGACAGAACAAGGGAGAAGAGCAGATTTAGATTAGACATTAGGAATAAGTTCTTTACTATGAGGGTGGTGGAACACTGGAACAAGTTGCCAAGGGAGGTAGTTGAGGCCCCTTCCCTGGAGACATTCAAGGTGAAGCTTGACAAGGCCCTGGGCAACCTGGTCTAGTTGGGGGTGTCCCTGCTGACTGCGGGGTGGTCGGACTAGATGACCTTTGAAGGTCCCTTCCAGCCCAGATGATTCTATGTTTTTCATCTTGGCTAATGGAGTCTCTCATTGACAATGAATAACTGGAATGTTCCATAAAAACTTTAAGTTACATCTTTATAAGGAGAGGACATGCTAATGACTTTTCATGGAGTGGAAGGAGTTCACACATTTTCAAGGCCAGGCTCACTATCAGTACCAGGAGTTTCTTTTATTCATTCTTTCCCCCCTCTCTCAGTTCCCCATGTGCTTCTCGCTCATCTTTGTCTCTTCCTCGGGCTCTCTGCCAACCCCCAGTCTGTGCCAGAAGCTCTGTGTTATCGCGTCATCATGTTTGCTAATCTTTTCCTCTCAGCCATCTGGAAGATAGGGGTTTTTTGCTGAGTGTCTAAACAAAATTCTCTCCTCCTTCTGCTGTCCCAACAGTGACTTCTCAAGTGAAATTCTTCATTGGTCTATCTTGGGCCAGATCCTTCAGAGTCTTTTTCATTAAGAGTTTGGATAACAGAACAGAAAATGCACTGAAGTTTTTTGTGATGATTTGCTTTATTAAAAAAAATAAAATAAATAAAGCAGAGTAGAGCAAACTTTCTCCAAGGGTGGTATGATAGGAGATTACTTGCCCCTTTCTGGTGAGATCCCTATGAGTTGCAGTACTGTGCTTAGCTATTTCCAGCACTGTGTCAAAGATGTAGGTAAATCAGAGGAGATCTAGTGTAAAACAGTAGGAATGAACAGTACGAATGACAAGACATTTAGAGAAAGTGACATATGAGGAAAACAAAAGAAACTATTCTACTTTTCCCCTCCTCCTCTAAAAAAGAGGAGTCAGTCTACACTAATGGCCTTCAGTATAGAGAGGTCTGTTATAAAGAGGTCAGCCCTGACTTGTTCCCCAGGTTTGCTGATCATAGGGAAAAAATAAGTAGCTAGTCTGTAGCAGAGTTTAGTTCCCATATTAGCAAAACTGTGTTTGTAGAGGTGACAAAGTGGTGGAACAGATGGAGTAGGAAGATTGTGAACTTGTCTCAGGAAGGATGGGTGTAAGACAGACTTTTTACAGATATCCTAAGAAATCTTTTGCCTGATTTGTGTTGGGGAACCTCTTCCAGCTCTGCAGTTCTGTGGGGAGGGTAGAGTGGTTACGCTGGAGGAAACATGCTAGTGGTTGCTATCACCAGTTCTTTGATCTGCAGGCAGTTCCTGTCCTGGCTAAAGCTGATGGCGTTGCTGACAACTTGCCATGAGCTCTCAGTGGCCTCACTTCCTGCACCAACGTCAACAGGCTGCTAGTCTCTCCTGGTGGAGTATCCCCTTACATCTTGTGTTGTTCAAATGTGGCTGTGTTACCACTAAGCAGACAAAGAAGTGCTGTTAGGGTGAAGAGAGGACTGAATTTTGTTCCCCCTCTAGTAGTTAGTAGTCAGCATCATTATCACAGGACTTGATGTCAACATGTAGCTCAGTCAATGGGGAACACTGAAATACATTCAGGCCCAGATTCAGATGGACTAAATGCTACCTTGGCCCCAGAGCCAACCGGTAGGGTAGAAGCACAGTGGTGGCATTCAGGCTGTCTGACTCTGTACTTCTGCGTCTCTGCCAAAGACATCCTGGTATCTTGACTTTAGCAAGCCTTGTGTAGCCCTAGAATCACTGACTCAGTAAGCTTTCTCTATGAATAAAAATTCCTGTTTCTCCTCAGGGTTCATTTCTTCTAATTATTTTTTCTTTTCCTGACCCTGCTTGAAGGATGGGATTGCAGAAAGATTTTCTTTGGAAAAAGTGCTGAATCAAGTACTGTTTTTTTTTTTTTTTGTAATAACCAGTGAGTGCTCAGGATTTATACCCTATACTGGAGTGGTAAACATTAGCTCTCCAGTTATTGAACATTTGCCCTCTAGTCTGTAACGCTGCTTTGCTTAGGAATCATGCTGTTTGGATCCTGTTCCTCCTTGGGTTTCTAATATTAAAACTGTGCTTCTAATGAAGGTGAGATTTTGTTATCTCCAAGCCTGAGGTGCTAACATATTACCTCTTTATTTTTCCTCATAGAAGAGATTAATGTGTGTGTTTTAGCCCTTGGTGATGGTTACAAAGCCTGTGCGTCTTCCAGCTTAGGCTGTTAATTTCTTGAGCAGGATTGCTTTATGGTCCCTTTTCTTCAATGGGCCCCACTTACCAAAAATGGGAAAGTGTAGGAGAGTCTGGCACCTTACCTACGGGCCCTTATAGATCAACAGCCTGTCCACTGGCTACCTACTTGGTACTACATTAATGTGCATGTGATCATATGATCCTCGTGGGCCAACAGAAGAGCTGGTCCATTTGCCTTACCTGCAGGCGTGAGTGAGGGCTTCCTGCAGAGCTGTGAAGCCTTGCAGGAGGAACTGCCATCCATCCTCCAAAGAGTCCTCCCCATCAGATCACGCAGTGAGGCGTTTTTCATTGGGACTGTGCAAAGCAGCTGCTGCTTGTAGATCACAACTTCGATGGCTGATGAGCATGAGGAGGCAATCTTAGCCTTGCTTTCCATGTCACAAAAGCAGACGTCAGAGGGAGAAAAAATGAAAGATTCAAGGTTGGCGGAAGGGAGCAGCAGAGAGGACAGGTGACTTAACAGAGTTGGGAGGGAAGTGGTGGAAGCACCTGTGGGAAAGGGAAGTTGACAGAGATGCTTGTGAGAGGAAAAGAACTAAGAGAAGAACACGAGTGAAAGTCAGAGACATAAGGAGGAAAAAAAATATGGGAATGTCTGACAGCTAACAGCTGTGTAAAGGGTACACTCCCAAATAAATTTAACTATTAATATATTGTTTAAATGCTTTGTTTCTGGTTTGCCTATCCTGATATTTTCTGTGTATAAACTCAACTTTTAGGAGTCATTTTCAGGAAAAAGAGTAAAATATGTTACCAAAAATTAATTCATGTTTTTAGAAGGAAAAAATCATCAGCCTTCCATAGCCTCTTCACAGGTGAAAATATTTAGAAGGAAGCGTATTTTTCATTTATCTATTTAGATGCCTTGTTCACCTTATGCTCCTTCCTTGAAAGTGGATCTCCAGCCAAAAGTTACCTGCTTCCCTAGCCACCTCCCCAGCATCTCTAACCCCTGTCACTTTTCAAGTTCAGTTCTCCCATTTTAAGAAGTTACTTCTGTTGTTACGTATGCAGAAAAGTAATCTTTCTGATACCAAACAGCAAGCAATTTTTAGGGATGGCTGTTTAACTGCTCAAAACCAGTCCATATTTCACCATCACTTTAAAAAAAAAGTATAATTCTTCTGTAAGAGGTCTTCATGGTTATTATTTTTGGAACAATCTAGAACATGATAATTTGTATGTTTGGTCTTTGCTGATTCTTTGAGTAGTTACAAAGTTAGCAAAAGCCACATTGAAAACTTTAGCTAACAAAATGGTGAAAAAACAAGACTGTGAAGGTAGAAAGCTGAGCAGGTGAGCTGAGACACTGAGAAACTGGGTGGTTTGGCAAAGCAGTTTGATGGCTGGAAATTTCAAGACAAGAGAAGCTCTGGGATCTAGACATGCAGTCTGTATGGAATATCTTTGTCTCTTGTTCTCCCACCCCATGGATGAGTAATCTCTGGTGATGTCAGTGGGCGTTATCCCCATGTCCTGAGGGTTTGGTCCCCCGTCATGTAAGTAATGCCTCATTTTCTCTTTAGCTGGAAAATCATCTGAGTTTCCCTTAAATGTTTCACAAGGGACCTGAGGGGGAGGAAAAGAGGTTTAGTATTCCTTTCTGGTTGCATCACTTGCATGTTTCGCAGTTGAACTGTGGAGTACAAACCCAGATTTTGGAATTGTTAAAATGACAACAGAGTTATTGCTTAGCTTCTCAAATATTTTGGCTGCTCTCACACCCAGCCAAGCTGCAGTACTCCCCCCAACAAATGCACTCATGGGAGAGCAAATGGCAAAGAACATGAACAGCCCGAAGTAGAGTGTCAGTGCTTTTGGCAGGGAGGTGCCAGCTGTCATTGGAAACAAGTTCAGAATTTGCTGTGAGGATCTTTCTAAGGAAAGCAAGCCTTCAGAAAGGTTATAAGAGGAATGAAGCCCAGGGCAGCAATTCAGCAGTGTTTACTAATGATGTTTGTGCTATTTTATATTTTAAAAAAGCATTAGTTCAAAAACTACTTCTGACAAAGTAGTTCCTTGTTCTATATAAAGATACGCACACACAATTTCAGAGAAAGAAAAGTTGTCCTGATTCTTTAGGTTCATGAGCCTTGAGTGAATTTAATTAAAAAGAAGGAAAAAGACCACAGCTTGTGCTCACAGAACATGAAAGCCTAAACATGTGAAACTTTTATGAGTTATGAGCATGGGAGCTGTGCTGTAGGAAACTTCCAAGGAAGTTCTGTAGCTTTCTAGTGGAAATCTAGCACAGAGCTATTTTGGATGTTTAAGGGTTTGTCCTTTCTTCAAGTAAATGCTTGCTTTCATTTAAAAAGGAAGAAAGGGAAGGCTGGGAAACATAGGGAGAAATGACTAGAACAAATGTTAACTTTGCAGATCCCAAGTGAAAACAACCTTGATCGGGAGTCATTTCAGAGCTGGCTCTTCCAGGAGTGCAGCTCTATCCCATGCTGGCAGAGATGGCTGACTGTCAGCCCTGGCACTTGTAGAGTGACATTCCAGGTGGCAATGAAATTAGGGGGGGCTCGGGGCAGCACATTGCTCCCTCTTTTTCACTGAATGACCTCCTTTGAGAGCAGAAGCCCCCATGTTAAACTTGACTCTGTCCTAACAGAGTCGAGGCTACAGTTTTGGCTTGAGTTTAACAGAGCTGGCTCTAAGTAAGAGCATTTCTCTTTGATGGGAGTAAAGTGGATCCATAGTCGATGCATAATGAAGCCTAATAAAACATATCCTTTATTCATAACTGCCTTCCCAGCATTGTTGCAGCAATTCAGATTTAATTTTTGGGTAGGAATGATTTGCATGTAAAGAACAAACACTTCAAAGTATGTGAAGATAAGGGATTGACTTACATGAAAACTAAGCAGTCCACAGTCTGCAGGATAACTGCAGTAGCTTTTTCATCTCAGTCAGAAACCTCAGAGAAGTACCAGAACGAGAGAGCACACCAACTGGAACAGCACAAAGCAAGTCTTTAATGAAAGCAATTGGAATAACACTAAATAAACTGTTTTAATGGAGCTCCAAAGAGATGTGTAAAAGCTGCTAGTAAAGTCAATTGAAGGCCTGTCACAGTGCCTCAGAAGTCCCTTCACAGCCCTCCTGCTGGCAGCAGTTCAAGTCTCTTTACAGTACGTTAGAGGTAGAGCGCAGCAGTATTATACCAGATCCTTTGAAAAACTAATAAAAACGTTCTCCCTGTGAGAGAAGCCCACTGCTGCTAGGAGAGGAACTGTGTGCCCTTAGGTCTGGGAGTCATTTGTTTCTTCAGCTGGGATAAAGAAGGGTCTTTAATAATTCTCAAAGCCATTGTTAACAGTTGTGTTCCCTGTCTCCTAGTAGCGAGAGACATCCATTAAAATGCGCTACTCAAAACCAGGTCTAAACAATACAGTTCAGTGCCCCAAAAGTCCTTTTTCAAATCCTGGCCTGCATTGGGTAGATTAGAGTAAATTGTAGCTTATGCTGTGTAGCACCACATTGCTAAGAAACTGTGCTTGGAAATTCTCCTGCAGAAAGCTTTTTTGCTTGGGTGATGGTCTCTTGCCTTGTGAAGATGTGAGCACGGGTGCAAGTGTATGAGGTGAAGCTCTGGTTCCTTTTTTTCTTTGCACCAAACCTGTTCCATAGGGAGACATCTACAGAAATGCAACACGGCAAGATGCAGGGGGGCAGTGTCTTTGCTCTACGGTGATGGGTGACCTGGGAGAGCACAGTTTCTGCAGCACCTGTGAATCAGAATTTCTCTTAACGGGTGACCAACTTAAAAGTTAACAATAGATTGCCTCTGCTAAGGAAACTACTCTTCTCCCGTGCCATGTGCTGTGGACCAAAACCCACAATAAACTTATGCAAGGGGATTTTGCTAAGGCCCACAAACCAACAAAGCAGCACTGTCTTCTTTCTCCCAGGTGTACTGGATCCATGTTCTGTCTGCAAAGCAGATGACCCCAGAACATGTGTGAATGCAAAAGCTGTTAAAGTGCACATGTATACTGAGATTTCATACGTATTTCTACATAGAATATGAGAAGATTCATTTTGAACTAACAAATAGAGTTTGCATGGAGGAAAAAAGGCCCAATTCTCAGAATATTGAAAGTAAAATATTCTGGAAAAGGATTTTCTTCTTAATTTAATTTTCACTTTTTCATTTGTGTTTTACATTTCATTTTGATTTTGCTATTCTAACATTTTATAATGCAAAGTATTTTTACCTATCACAATAAAATGTTTGATAACTTCCTTACAAAACCAAAAAGGAATTAATATTTTCTGTTAAATGTTCTAATTCCTATCAGAGCCGCATTTTTTTATAGGAAGCTGTTCAAATGGGGATATTTCAGGTGGCCCTCTTGACAGTCATTTGGAATGGGTACTTCACCAAAAAGTGAAAAAGCTTTGGAAGAATTTTCCCGGTCATCTTAAATAAGGTCCAAAAAATCCTTCATGCAATAATCATTGTGTTCTGTAGATGTCATGTATTTTAGAAAGAAGTTATTTAAGATATAGTTCAGAGGTGTTTTAAAGAATCACAACTACCTGAAAGGAGGTTGTAGAGAGGCAGAGGTTGGTTTCTTCTCTCAAGTCACAGGTGATAGGACAAAAGGAAATGGCCTCAAGTTGCACCAGGGGACGTTCAGATTGGATATTAGGAAAAATTGTTACACTGAAAGGTATATTAAGCACTGGAATGGGCTGCCCAGGAAAGAGATTGAGGCACCATCCCTGGAGGTATTTAAAAGATGGAATGACATAGTCCTTAGTGACATGGATTAGTCGTTTTAGCTTCTCAAAGTTGAATTGTTTTCAACAGAAAAAGAATTTGAAGATGCAAGACATTAGGCTAAGCCAAAAGCAAGGATACTTGAATGTGTTATGAGATGTGGGGCATGGGACGTGGATGGTGGTGAGGCATTGGAACAGGTTGCCTGGAGAAGTTGTGGATGCCCCATCCCTGGAGGTGCTCAAGGCCAGGCTGGATGGGGCTTTGAGCAACCTGGTCTAGTGGGAGGTGTCCCTGCCCATGGCAGGGGAGCTGGAATTAGATGATCTTTAAGGTCCCATCTGACCCGAACCATTCTAGGATTCTGTGATGCTGGTCAATAATTACTCTGTGTAACATCTGACCTGTTTCTGATGGCAGGGGATTACTGTTTGTGATTCCAGTAAAAGGGCTTAACTTCTAGTGTGGAAAGGGGGAAATGCAGTGGCCAAAAAGGATGCCAGGCACTGGATTGCCCAGAGCCCTGCATGACCACCGAATAACTTTCTCACAGTTGCTGGATTAGCAGGATGGGGCTGAGTGAAATAATCAGTGTCTACAGTAAATGCATTCATCTCGAGGCTGTTGCCATTTTAGTACCAAATTTGTATGCACACATGATTCTGTTTAGATATAGACAGATGGAGAAAACTTTTAGCTGTCATTTTTGTTACGTTTTAGACAATCAAAGTATTTCCCTGTGGCCTCTTCTGCCGCACCCAGCCTAGGATATGGATCACTGGTGACACATAAAGTTACATGTCTATGCTGTGTGATTCTATATCTTTGTTTTTACTATCTGCCATAACAACTAACAAGGAGATTTGTGCAGATGACTATCAACAGTTGCTGGAAAAAAGAAAGAGAGAAGGAGAGAGTAGCCCCAAAGCATTAATAAACCCAGTATCTCCCACAGAAGGCTGCCGATCTCATTTCCTGTTCTCCGAGTGTACAACACGTAAGCTGATTAACGGAGTGGATGGCACTGCCACAGCCTCCCAAGGCCTCCAAGGTTTATGTTCACAACAGCTACTCTCGTTAGAAATTGGGGGTAAGAAAGGGCTAGTAGACATCTGTTGTTTGTGTTTTGTAATGCCTCGGGTGAGGAAGTCGTGCTCCCTTCACTTTTACAGTGATGTATAGATGTATCATCAGTCATTTAATTGTATTATGATGTACTGCTGTGGAGAAGAGAGGCGAGAGGTATCTGCACATTTGGAAAATGGGGGATTAAATCATCAGAGTACTTTAAGGACCTAAATGTACATATCTGCTGATATTCCCTACTGCTTTTGGGCTACACATATTAACATGTCTGAATCTATATTTCATTGTGATCATGTAAAAAGGCAAGAGGACCTTAAAACCTGTGTATCTTGAATAAAATCTCCCATAGCAGTGATGCAACCATTCAGAAAATGCTTTGGATGACTTTTTTGTCTGTGTTTATCTGAGCATTCAAGGTGACAGCAGGACAGTGTTGAGCTGAAAACTGACAAAGGGACTGACAGAAAGCAGATCTGGACTGGGCTTTGGAGGTCGTTCTTTGTCTTTTTGCAGTTGGGGTGTAGGATCCTGCCATTGCACTGCCTGGCACCTGCTGACAACGCACGTTTTGCAGATGGACACAAACACACCATTAACTGTGTAAGTCTGCTCATGAATGCTAGGTGCCTCTCTACTGCACCGCTGCAAAAGCCTTGTGTTCTGGCAGCCATTCTTCCATGAGAAATACTTTTGAGCTTTCCAGAATAATTGGATGGGAGAATTGCATGTTTAAGATGAACTTGGATTTGTTCCGTTTGAACTGTAAGTGTAGTGGATATTTCATGGTCCTATGTTGAAAAGGACCTGTTCCCTTGCAGCTAGTGTACAGGCAAGCCACTGTGAGATAAAATACAAGAGAACTGAAGGAAAGCTTAGCTGATTCATAGGCTCAGGTGATTAATAAGGTGAATAGTTAGGAAAAAAAAAAAAGTGATTCGGAAAACTCATTTTCAAATGTACCCTTTGAATGTCTAATCCAGGCAAAGTAGGTGTGAGAGTTATTCTTCCTGCTGTGCTTGCTTCCCCCTTCCCTTTGATTTTTCCAGCCTTCCTTTCCTTGCAAAGTCTGGACAGGCTAAAGGGTGATGTCCTTCCTGCTTGGCTCTTTTGATGCTGATTTCCCTCACACTATTGCTTTGGTCATTTCAGACTTGAATCATTCCTAAACAAATGCCACGGAAACAAACAGCTCTCATGTAATGGGCTTGTCCGCTAGCCTTTTTCTTAATGAATTCTCAGCAGAAGACTTGAGAACTTCAGCCATCCCAGGGCACCAAAAGGAGGAAAAGATGAGTATTGAAGGTATTTTTAAATGCTGTTCTGCTGACAATAAACACAATAAAGTATAAAGGGAAAAGTTCCTTTATCACCTCAACTGAGGATATACCAGAAATGCCAGGTTAGTTGAATCCTGATTGCTGCTTTCAAAACATTTTTCTCCCTGAGGAAAGGTTTTTTTTACCTCTAGAAACACTCTATACTTTTTCCTTTTTCTTTATCCTGGGCCACCAGATATGCATGAGCAACCACATCAGTTCTCCTAGAATCCCACTGAGTCCCTCTTCACAACTGAGTAAAAATGCGTATCTTAGCCCTACAGCAGTACTGAATTAAACCCTTCAGAAAAAAGTTTAAAAACTTATTTACTATTGTACTCTATGAAAAAAAAAAAATCTGTATGAAGTAAGTATAGTTAAAGCTGTAAGTGCTTGAAGGTTAATAAGAAATCACAGAATTATTAGAGTTAGAAGGGACCTTAACGAACATTGAGTTCCAACCGCCCTGCCATGGGCAGGGACACCTCCCACTAGACCAGGTTGCTCAAAACCTCATCCAGCCTGGCCTTTGAACACCTCCAGGGATGGGGCATCCACAACTTCTCTGGGCAACCTGTTCCAGTGCCTCACCACCCTCACAGTAAAGAATTTTGTCCAATATCTAATCTAAATCTCCTCTCTTTCAGTTTAAAACCACTACCCCTCGTCCTACCGCTACACTCTCTGATAAAGGTCCAAATCTTCTGACTGGGAAAGCACTTGCAAATATGCCCAAGTCCATCTGTAGTCAGCAAAACATTTCATTACATGCTTACTGTTAAGCAAATTATTAGACTGCGAAAGTAAAACTGGTTTTAAGTCCCTGCTTACATTATGTGTCCTAAATACCTTTTTTGCATAAGGAGCTAAAGGATTATGGGCTGAAGCCTAAAGTCTGGCGATTTAGTCAGAGCAGAGACATTAGAAAGTGTCAACAAAAAGTACCAATTCAACTACTAGTTTCATATGGTCATACAACTACATATTTCTAAAGGTATATTAAATTGCTTAATTAGTCAGATCACTTGGTTACTTAGTATGTCCAAACCATTTTCCTTGAGGAAGAGATGTGTGAGGCAGCAGCTCCAGGACAAAATCTGCTGCAATGCTCCTGACTTCTGAAATCCATGTTTTCAGACCATTCGCTGAGACTCTGGTGAGTGCATCTGTGGAAGTTTATAACTCCATGCAAAGAAAAAAAGATCCTGGCTCATGCAGTAGAACTGAGTGGGCTGTTGCTGCAACCCTTCAAACTAAAACCAAAGCTGTACTGGAGGCTGTGTACATCATGGACCCGTGTCGCCTACTGATGGGAACTGCTGGAGAAAGATGCTGTGGATCTGAGACAGCAGCGATGAACAGAGAGTGGAACTGGAGACAACACTGCTCCTCACATGACTCTTCCCCGTGTGATTACTTATCCAAATTAGGATGCCTTTCCTTAACACATTGCTACTTTTACAACTATGCATCTGTGCATCTGTGGGAAGAAGATAGTACTTAATCTAAAATGTTCGGCATGTAAAAACAATCACATTGAAATTGAGAAGTATTTCTTTCAGAAACAGTAAGGCTCTTCACCAGAGTAAGCAGAAGGTCAGAATGCCTAACATTTGCAAAATACGCCCAATGGATTTGACTGCTGTACAAAATTCTCCCACTGAAAGGGTAGATATTCAAAAAAGCATAGGACTTTACAGAAGAAATCCTGTTGTCTTCATTTGATGTCAAGGACAGGTTTGCCATTGGCTTCATCTGGGCCAAGATTTCACCCCATGTATCTTAAGAGAATCCCTGTGATTCTGCCAACAGTAGCACAGTAAGTGGCTTGCAAAAAAAAACTAACAGAAAATCAAACAGGAAAGAGTCTCCAAGGAATAGTTCTCCGCGAACCCTTACAATTAGGATTGAAAAACAGTAATAATAATGTTTTTTCCAATCTTTTCTCCCCATGCAAACCCAGGCAATAATTTCCTATATTAAAACCTTATTTATTGGGTGTCACATTTAGGAGAGTTCTATGTCGGATCATATCATGGAACTGCTAATTAGTTTCTCATGATGTTTACTCCCCCTGATTATATACAGCAACTCCTACATTTTATGATTTTTTTTTTCTAATTATTTTTAGCTCAAGATATTCAGCTAACACAAAACAGCAATATCCCATTGGACTTTTTTTATAGAAATATTTCACCTTGTAATGTGATAAAAGATAAAGTATTTCATTATTTCGAAGAGGGGGGTGTTTAATCAAACACAGCATAATGAAAAATCATGAAAGCACCTTTATTTTCGTTACTTCAAAACAGCTAAGCTGATTCCTGTAAAGTGATTTAGCCACTCCCTGATTTCATCTAGAAGTGAACTGTCACTGCTCAATTATCAAAACTTTCAAACAAGAGAAATACTCACAGTCTCTTAAACATCACATTATAAATAGTCGTGTCCTACCTCCACATTTCTCTCTCTGCCTTCATTCCTAGGCAGCACTGAAGAAGCAGCTACAGTCACATGGTGCATTCAAGGTCATGCTATTCTAATTTAGAGAGATATCATTGATAAATTATGCGGAAATAATGATAATGGAGACATTAACCTTGTTCCAGCACACTAAAGGTGTTTTGTAATTAGAAGGCGAACAAAAGTTAGAAAAACATGTAAAGATTTTACTGCCATGCTTTTTCTCTCCTACACATTGCTGCAAAGTACTGTTGGGGAATAGTAATTTGTTCCTGTGAGTAACGTAGATGCCTGCTGTCTGCGCTTTGTAACCAGGGGGTGCACAGATTAGGCTGAATTACACTGAAAGAGGTAAAATACACAAACCATTGAGCTTTTTATTTTTTTTTTTTTTAATAGGAACTTGAGTCCAGAAGGCCTCTCCCTTTGGCAAAGTAAAGGATGCTGGAGCACAAAAAAGATCATTCCAGCCAGGAAGTCTGTCTCAGCCCAAGAATCTATGCAGAACTGTCACTTCCAAACACACAGTCATCTGGCCAGTGCTTTGAGGACTTGCATCAAAAGTGTAGTGTGATAACATACTAAAGTGAAACTCCTCAGAGATATACAGATACATACAAAAACTAGGTGGAATTTAGAATTCATCCTCTATGTCACATTCAAGAACCTTGCAGTAATCCACAGACTAAAAGCCTGACTAATGTCCCTAATTCATGTATGACAGATATCTTTATTGAGAGCGCACACATTAATGAATCACTGGTGATTGCTTTGACTTAAAGAGAAATATTAGAAAAACAATGAAGAGGTGGGACAGAGACTGTTTCACATAGTAAATGAACGTAACCTTAAATTGGCATTACTCTAAAGCATAGAAAAAAGTAAGAATTTAAATAACAGACAGTATACCCTTATCTTCTTGACACTTCCATTGCTGCTTCTTTTTGAATCCCATCACAGTAAGACCACTGACACTAAAATTATTGATAAAGAGAGGAAACTACAGAGCAGGTTTCCTGGAGTTCAGGTGCCCAGAGATGATGCTATACTGCAAGACAGAATCCATTATACTCCTTTCTAATCTTCACTTATCACGTAAACTTCTGTGTCTCCCTGCATTGCCTGACTATCAAGATATGATCTACAACATATTGCACAACTTACCCAAAAGGACAAATAGAAAAATCCCAGATCGTATCTTTAGTTAGAGGTTTGACCTTATATAGATAGCCGAATGCATCATAAAGTACACGCTGGAGGCCTGAGTGAAAGTCAAATTCTTTCTACTGATTCTGCTGTGTTTGGAAAAACTTATAATTGGCGTCTCTTTCAAGCATCCAGTAATGTATCGCAAACACCACTTTAAACAATAAACCGCCAGTTACAATGAGGAAGTTAAATGACAAAACTATACCAAACGTCAGAGGACCTCTCCCGTATGTCCTCTGGGCAAAGGCTGCCGGCTACAGTCACAGAGCTCAAAAACGTCTCTGATGCACGGCATCAAAAAGTCTTCCCACTGCAGAAATCCCCAAGTTTTCAATGGCTGAGGTTACGGCCCGGCCGAAACGCGTGCTTTAGCAGAACGCGTCCAGCCGCTGCACCATCCATGTCCAAGGAGCACCTACAGGCTCGGTTCCCAGAGCAGCTCACAGCTCCCCTGCTTCCGAAATGCTGCTGGGGTAGCAGAAACCTCCTCCCGAGCGTTCAGCTGCGGACAGCCCAACTCAGCACAGTTTAAAAGAGGACAGAAGCAAACACGTAAACAGCATCTGCGGCGTCTCTATCGACTTTCCTAGAGATGCATTAACCTATTACAGCGCTTCAAAAATGAATACGAGAAACAGAGGAGGGGCAAAAAGTAGCCCGTTCTCTCCCGAAAGTTTCTTTCTGCCTCTCCCTCCCACTTTTTCTGGGCTCCCCGCTCCCTAGGATCGGGCGATCGTTTTCACCAGGGATCAAATGAATGACTTTCCCGCTAATGACACTTAAGAGATGCTCAAGCCGCCCTTAATGCCACCGGGCGCCCGGCGGCTGGCCAAGCCCCCCCCCTCGTCCCCACGCCGGGAGGCGCCCGGAGCGAAGCCCGGCCAAGGGCAAGCCCCGCTCCCCCGGCCCCACCGGCAGCTCCGGCGGCCGGTACCGGTGGCGGTGGGGCGGGCGGCGGATGAGAAGGGGGACGGGGGACGGGGGGGGTGATGCTGGCGCCCCGCCGCCCCCTCCCGCGGCATGGCGAAGCGCTGTCACTGACGCACATTTAATTCGCCCGGCTGCGGGCACCGCGCCGCCCGCATCCTCCCCCCACCACCCCCCCGACGCCGGCGGGGAGGGGGGCGGCTCCGGCGGATAATTGGGGGGGGGGAAAGTCAAACTGCACCAACAAAGTTGCTCCCCCCTACACCTGCCCCCGGCCCCCTTGGTTTGGGGGGCGGGGG
>JAOXJK010000012.1:90984111-91033897 GCA_025774025.1 Xenus cinereus | reverse complement strand
ATGGGGCATCCACAACTTCTCTGGGCAACCTGTTCCAGTGCCTCACCACCCTCACAGTAAAGAATTTCTTCCTGATACCTAATATAAGTCTCCCCTCTTTCCATTTAAAACCATTACCCCTTGTCCTGTCACTACACTCCCCAATAGACAGTCCCTCCCCATCTCTCCTGTAGGCCCCCTTCAGGTACTGGAAGGCCGTTATAAGGTCTCCCTGGTGCCTTCTCTTCTCCAGGCTGAACAACCCCAACTCTATATGATTCTCTCAGCCTGTCTTTGTAGGAGAGGTGCTCCAGCCCTCTGATCATCTTCATGGCCCTCTTCTGGACCCGTTCCAACAGGTCCATGTCCTTCATGTGTTGAGGACTCCAAAGCTGGACACAGTACTCCAGGTAGGGTCTCACAGGAGCAGAGTAGAGGGGCAGAATCACCTCCCTCAACCTGCTGGCCACGCTTCTCTTGAATATCAATATATTGATATTCTCGTAATTCATTAAGGAAAGGATTCAGGGAGGAAATCATATGGGCAACCTAAGGTTTACAATCCATAATAAAGACTACAGATGGTGAATGGGAACTTGCACTGCAGTGTACATTCTTATTTTCTTAGAGTACTTGACAGAATTTTGCTAAATTGATCAAGTTGATTGACAAAGACTAGTGCCTTTAGGATTACAGTTAGATCATGAATTCATCTTTCAGAGACCAAAGCTCCGTTCTTTGTCTCTGCATAGCTTCCTGCCCCTTTTTTCAGTCTTCACTTGACATTTCTGCTTTTTATGTATGTTTCATCTGTGAGTGTATTGCAGGTGCTCTGATTTTTAACCCCAGTCCTTGTTCTATGTGGGAGAACAAGAATTTAATCATCTTCTCTCTTTACAGGAAAAATACTTTGAAGGCAGAAACATTTTCTGGTTCTGCAGGAGTCAAATAAATCTTGCAAAAGATAGATTCTCTCAATCCAGTCCAGAAGTGATTTTCTATCTAAAAACTGATTAAAAAAATAAAAAGGCTTGCTGAATTTTCATTAGGAGTGACACATGTGTCTTTGAGTACTTCAAATCAGTAGTACGATAGAGTAAATTGACCTCTAAATAAACTTCTTAAAGGAGAGGAAAGGCCAATGTAGTGCCTGCTTTCACAAGTACCATGAAGTCTGTGGGTTGTCTACCTAGATCTACCTAGATGCTGTATGTATTGTCTAAGTAGCCATATATGTGTGTATACTTAGTGGCAGCAGATATAAGTCTCTGTGGTGCAATTCCTTTCTCTTGTTTAAAGCTGGATTAATTGGCATCATTGCCTGTTTAACTCTGGAAAATTGAACTTTTCGGATCAGGTTATAAGGCTTCATCCTCTCCCAGGCCCTTATTTCATCCTATTAATGAAACCATGGATTTTGAAGCCACTCTTCTAAATAGCTTTCCCACATCCCAAAGTACTATTGGATCTAGTCTATAGCATGTGGCCCATAAAACCATCCTGCGTTTTCATCACTGATCCGTTGTCACTAAATACTGACTGGCAACTAGGCAGAGAGGATGGTAAGGAACATTTCTTCTATCTCTTGGCAGTACCCTTTGATGCAAAGAGGATATTAAAGTTTATGTATTTTATTGCCTGACATGGCTTTTCTGGAAATACTTAGATTTCTAGAGAAATGATGCTCAGGGGTAGAAATGTCCCATTTTGACAGTTTAGCATTTTACTTAGTTGTGATCCACATTTTAATGAAGTGACTGTTGTTTCACGTTGCTGTAACAAATGTAGGTGAGGAAATCTGTCAGGTGATACGCAATTAAAACCATTGATCTGGCTTTTTGTCAACAAGATAAAAAGACTAGCCATAGGAAATAATAAGTTTATACACTTAAAAAATAAATTCTGTATAAAGCACAAGAGCAACATATCATGTAATGGTTCTACTTTATTGAAATCAATGCTGGTTAAAAATTTTGTGTAATAGCAGCAAATACATGAATCCCATGTGAGGAATTAATATTCAGAACTTACACAGCTTTTTCATTGGTATCTTATTTCACACTTTTCAACAAACACTGCTTCAACATACAGATGGGAAGCCATGCAATAGGATTGAGGGTTATAACCCTTCCTTTAAAGTAAGTCCTGAGAAGATGTACTTTCTTAATAAATACCCTGAGTGAGTACTTTCATCTTCCACTAGGCACAAATACACAAGCACTCTGCCACTTCACTTTGTCTGCTTTTATATTATTTTGACGTGTGCCTTACTGCTCACATAACTCACTCTTTTAGAGTCCCATTTCATTGCTGTTTGGACTGGGAACAACTCTTAGTTGTTTTCCTGTACTAAACCTACTCTAGTGGAAATAATGTGATGTAAGAAGATGAGAAGCATGAGCATCCCTTGCTCTCTGTACAGTGTACTAGGAGAGGAAAGAGGAACACATCTGGAAAGGTACAGGGTGAAACGAGACTTCAAAGCTGGCAAATAGTGTGAATAAACACTGGTTTTTAAATGCATTAAGAATAAGTACTCTTTAATATAGCATATAATCAACTCATGGGATTTTCCGTCACAGGATGTTACTGAGGCAAGTAGTTAGTAAGATTCAAAAAAAACATTAGGCATTTATATAAATAGTAGTAACACTGGAGGCTTTATTGGGTAGACCAAAGATTTATAAGGATCATGGAAAGTCTTTTTTTTCAGGGCATAAACTGAGAAGAAAGGATTTTCTGCTTTACTTTGTAGCATAGGTTATAGAGTTAGCCAGAGGTATGGGAATTTGATCTAGTCCAAAGACCCAGTCCTCTGAAGCATTAGGAGAGATCAGTGTCACAGACCAGATCGTGAACTGGTTAGGCTAGTTGCTTGCTTGAGTACATCATTCCTTGTTTTCCTCTAAGAAGTGGTTTTGTGACAGAGGGCCGTGGGATGGATTGAAAGTGTAGGGGCTGGTAGTGGAACACCCAGAAATTTCTCATGAATTTCTGAGAATTTCTGTCATTCAGTGCTTTTAAATTGACTGCAGTTTTTACTGGGTATCTTTTTGTTGATTGCTGGTGATCATCTGAACACCTAGCAAGTGGTAGTTACTGAGTGAATAAGCTGGGTGAAGGTGATCCACTATGAGCATGGCATGAATCTAAACTCTCTGTGATTCCGTTTTGATGTCACTTTCTAGGCTGCAGGAAGTTCCAAAGTCCTGATCAGATTCTAGCCAGGGTAAATTCATTCTTCCTCTCTTTGACTTTGCCATTTCACTTTGTGAGGGGAACCAGAGTGTGTATGCATCAGTTAGAGCTTTGAGGTCTTTAAAAAATAAGGTACAGGCAGATCCAAAGACACCAAAGAAACCAAAACCAAAAAAAAAAGAGAAGAAATGAGGATTCATTAGAATGTCTTTTTTTTTTTAGAAAGAACCTAAAACTTCTAAGAATGTCTCAAATTCAGAATAAATGTTAGATAGCATAGACATTAGAAACATGATTTCTAAATAAGCTTCTCCCCCTGGCCACAGTGATCTCGCAATCAGGTCTTGACTCCTGGAGTTTATCTTAGTCATGTCAGTGACTTTTTTGAGTTGCTTCAAATTAGGCCAATTCCTTTCTGATGAGTAGGAAGGTCTTACCCTTGTTTCTGAGTCCTGTTGTCTTCTCTGTTCCTCCCAGCATTTTCTCAGTCTCCTCTATAGCTGCCAGCTCCCATTTTGATGCTATTGCACTCTCCTCCCAAGCCACCCTGCAGCCTACAGTCTTCTCTCCCCTTTGGATGCGCAGTTACTCACAAGGGAAGGAGTAATCCTAGTGTCCTTTCAGGGCAGTCTGCTGCTCTTAAATGAACATAACACTCGAACAGAGGGGAAAAAATGCACAAATTAAGCAGATAACAACTTTCATGAATATGTAGAAGGGACACTGTAGCATTAGTGATCTCTGAGGGCACATGTCAGTCCTAGGCAACGAAATATAGAAAAAAGATGCCTGACCTGCATGGTCTTGCCCAGGGTTGGGAGCTTAGGCAGGAGAAATGCATGAGATGGTGACTTAAAGAGTTCAGGCCTTTGTCTTGCGAAGAGGCCAAGCTTGCTGGCTTGAGAGCAGCACAAAGGTCATTGCAAAGTCATCCCAGGTAAGCCAGTCTGTCTACATTGCACTCAAGCACAGAAAAACTGGTTAAGCAGCTTTTACAGAGAAGGAGGGTACCTCTGTACCCCTGCCTACTGTGCGCTGGATTAGAAATATGAACAGCTGTATTTTAGGCCAGGATGCATTTTTAGACGCGTGAAAATAGTGTTGTTTATAGCTCATATTTATAACACTTACAAGGATGACATGAATTCTATTTTGGGGGTAGTAAGCTGGGTTAGAAATAAAAGTAGTGGCTGGATCATGACCACCTTGAATCTTCTAAGGTGTTTCCTAGATTTGTCAACTCTTCATAGCAAGACACCTTGAATTTAGAGGGACCAATCTTCCCTTAGTATGTTGCTTTATTTGTAACTCATAGATTTATGGGGATCTTAAAGTGGTCTCTGGAAAGAGCCACACGTTAACAACCTGATGATAAAATTGACAATTTTTCATAACAGAATGTTCAGGCCAACCCAACTCACCTTAGATGCATTTATATTGGCATTCCTTTGTTTGAGCAGAGCAGAAACATGAAGCTGGTAAAGTAATGGAGATGAACTGTTTGGAAAGTGTATGTCATCTGAGATGTACATGAAAAGGAATGGCTAGGTTGTACCTTAACATAGTTACATGCTTTTATGGCAAAGTTGTACCTTAAGCGGAGTCATGTCCAAGGCTAGTTTGGCAGTGCCAAGCCAAGTAAGTGCAAACTAAGCATAGATTAATTGTGACCAGAAATGAACGGGAGAATCTTGGTGTGTTAGTCTGTAGGATGGAGATTCCAGATTTCACTGCTTCACCATCTTGTCTCCATCACTTCTTCAAACCTAACTTGGAGTTGTTCGAAAAGAGGGATGATCCATTCTCTGGTTACTTATTTAGTTTGCTATAAATTTATGCTTATGAAGAACTGGAGGATTATGCCTAAATATAAGCCTGAATGGAGCACAGCTTTGTTTCTTTTTGTAGGCAGAGGTGAACTTGCAGGGTGCTGTGAGAACTTCTGCGATAACGTGCTTGTCTCCTCCAGTGCAGTTACCTACTTCTAGAAGAGTTGAATTCATTGAATATTTGAAGAATTGCTTAACTGCCTGTCAGGATCCTTAAGGTATGAGAATCATGTCAACCATTCCTGATAACAGAGAGCCCTGGGTATGGTGGACTTGGGAGAACAGCTTGGAAAGGTGGTGAGGTACGGTTAAAAGTCACCTCCTCAGATTGTAAAAATAATCTGCTGCAAAGGTGTGGAAATGCAAACATAAATCATTCCGGCTGTTTCTTGTCTCAGAGGAACGTGAGTGCTGTACAAAAAACAACTAACATGCTTGTAACTGAACACTTTATATTATGTATGCTCTCATCTAATATGCTCACAGTATGTACACTGTGTATGTAACAGTATACACATTTCTCCATAATGATTTATGAGAAAACTGTCTTTATAGAACCACTATTACTTTACTGTGATGTGTTGCAATACATTCAAAACTAAAGTATGATGCATATCATGATGATACTAATTTTGTTGTTGTTGTTCACTTGCAACAGCTATTCATTATACAGCTCACTCCTCTGTGGACACATATGAACTGAAACAAACCTATCTGCAAATTCACAGCAAATGTGAAGCAAAGTAGACAAGAATTTACGTTGTATGAAAGTTCAAAAATGACCTCATTTTTTCGATGTTTCCCTAACCCTCTTTTTTGGCTCATTATAACTGTGGAATGCCTTGTCCTAGAACTTTAAATTTATTTAATCTGTTGGGTTTGGCAAAGAGTGCTGTCTTGACTAGTTGCAGAGGCCTTGTTGGCAGAATTAATTAGCACTAATAGCATTAATAACATGGTTTCTGCATACCTCAAGGGCTTCACAGTGCTGATGAATTCCACATGGTCCTAAAAAAAGAATTAAGCACTGGAGCAAATGGAAAAGAGGTATACAGTCTCCTTCTTGCTTATCTTTGACATACATTCTTGAAAGCCAAAATCATAAACAGTTTTCTAGAGCACAGCTCACTGGGAAATTTATGCTGACAAAATAGCTTTAGTGCATTTAAGGTGGCTATAAGGTATGAGCTATTTAGCTATGATGAACAAATGAACTGAGCATTAGTGGGACAGGAGCAAAGTCAAAGATGTAGAAACAACCTTAATCATGTCTCCTCTTGACTCATAGTATTTGAGCTCATGAGTAAGTGTGCAGATGAATGTTTGCTTATACAATTGCTACATTTTTCTAAATATTTTCCCTTGAACAGTATTTAATTTTTTGGACATTTTTCATAGATTTTTCTCTGCATTTACCCACGTACAGGTGAAACAGAAGATAGCCTAGCTGTTAGCGTAATATTTAGTCTGGCTGTGTAGCCCAGGGCAGGCTCATTTGCTTTTCTGTGCATCTCTTTATTTCTTTTCTAACTTGCTTTACAATGTGGTTGTGAGGATTTATTCACCCACATTTAGCTGTCTCTTCAATATACCAAAGACCAGGGTACTTTAGCAGAGCAGCACGTTGCACCTTTTAAAATATATTCCCTTTAGAATTTCTGTGATAGGGCTTTAAGGTAATGCAATGCTATGAAGACCTTAAGAAGGGTAAGGACTAGTTAATGGTGCTGTGCAACTCAGGTAATAAGTTTGAAGCATGACATGAGCAATTAGATGCTGCACTAACAAATAGGGTGTCTCTGGTTTAGGAAAGGGTTATTAAAGGTCTACCCAAGGTGCCAGGAGAGTTATGTAGATTAGGAATATCTAAAAACAGCCCTAACAGGAAAAGCTGTGAACCAATCTGATGGTACTGCTAATGACTGGGACCCGTGCTCAGTGAAATAACTTCTCAGTTAGAAAGTTCATAGTAGAGAATAACTGCTGCACAATACGTTGTATAGGGAACTGATGAAGTATTTATAAGAAACAGTCAGAGATGGAAATACTTAAATTCTAGCTGCAGGATCATTAGACCCTATATATAAATATATATGCCTTTTGTTTGCTGACATGCATGGCTGGTCCAATGTCGAACCGAGTTGCATGGCCAGTTGAACTGATACTGGTTCCTGAATGCAAGAGGAGTCTTGCCCTCTTGGAAATGGGCTCTGGAGCAGTCAGTTATGGTGTGTGGATCAGCTGTACCCTGACATGCCGTTGTGGGTTAGTGGAAGGGAAAGGTCAAAGAGAGACCCTGGAAGATGCAGTGAATGATAGGGGTTGACAGAACATGTCTAAAATATTCATTTTTGCAGTACCATCCAGGTTTAGGTAGAGGTGAGAGAAAGAATGGTCTCCTGATGTGCTTCAATATGTGTTTTGTGTTCATGGAAGAAGCATAAATGCCTTTCCTGTAAGCGTCTGGCAAGCTCAGATGCTAATTACCATGTGGGCTTGAAGGGCTAATATTTAAGTTTCAAAATGGGAGTTGTTAAGTTTAATAAGCTACAGAGCTGCACTCCTGCAAAATCAGGTCTGAAGTAGAAATTCTTTCATTTCACATTAACAAATATCTTGATTTTTCTTATGCTAATTGAGGCTTTTCAGATAGAAGTTTCTGAAGAACCACACACAATTCACACATAATTCAATGCATGCTCAAGAAAGTTTTGCAAGTAGGGGCTTTGCATCTTGTTCTGAGCCCAGCGCCAAATGTAAAGCCTAAAATTCCAAGTCTACAATAGTTTGCCTTAAAAATCAAAATTCTATTAATGATGAGGTGTGGTGGTGACGTGATGAATTATGAAAAAGGATTTTCACAGAATACCTCCAGAATATGTTGTTGTAGCCTGTGGGTCACTAAGTTCCAGCTATGCACAGTTGGAGGAAATTAATAGTCTTCTTTATGGAAAGAACTGAAGACTGTTTATACTATTTATTGTTGCTTTGTGGGGATGCGTGTTTATTATCTGGCAATGATCCTAGCTCTTGCTCAACTCACTCTACTAATAGTATTTTTCCTACCTGCCCATGCGGTGAACTCAGTGCTGGAGTCAGACACTAAAACTGTTTTTTCTACCTCATGCATCACCCTGAGTAGCAAAAGAGAGAGCTGTCAGCAAAGTAAACTGGACAGAAGTGTCATCACTTCTGGGGAGGCAATATGCAAAACACATCCACAGTACAAAGCCAAAGTTGTTTAACCGTCTTTGCACAAGCATCACAGAAAGAGTATTGGAGAAAAGCAGTGAGGTAGACAGTGACCTTCTTATACTGGCTCAGAGCTGAGCCCAGTCTTTTTTTGTCATAAGATTGTCAGCATTGCACTTTGGTGCCTTTCATCATGACTGATTAATCAGGTTCTAAGAAAAATCATGTTAAGCCAGCAGGGGTGGGTTTCTTTTGGTATTACTATTTTAATCTATGTCCTCTGTAGCCTTTCATTGATGAAACCAGCTTTCATATAGTGGTGAAAACATGGGTGAATCATAAGAATATTTGTAGGTATCAAATAAACAGCACATTGCTCCCAGCAGCATCTTTGGAAGCTTTCAATCCATGCTGGCTGATGTTCTATATATCAGCTGTTACCTGGCGGGAGAGACCAGCTCCTGTTCCAAAGCACTGGAGTCGGTGTCCCTGGCCATGGCTCTTGCTGGCCAGTTCCTGGGCAGTGCTGGAGGTGGAGGCAGTCAGGTGAGGCTGTATCCTTCCCATTCAAAGATCATCACTGATATGCCAAGCCTCTGGAAGGAGCAGAGGCCCCAGGCACTATCTCTGACTTGCTTTTGTTTAGGATTTTCCCTCTTTTTACGAGCACCTTTGAATGGAGATGACTTTTTGGTGTCTTGAATGGGCCTATGGAACAATATTTTACACAAGCGTACTGGGCTCGTGCTGGCATTCCCAATCCTAGCCTGGGAAGCTGGTGCGGGAAGAATTGACGATGCTGTCTGCTATCCTTGACAGACTCTCTCGTTGCTTTTTGGCATTTTTATAAAGATGTGTTTTGCAAAGGATAATTATCCTCCCAAGCCACAGATCTGTCGCTAAGGTGGGATCTTCCACTGGCTGTGAAGAAATGGGAGACTGCTGGTAACAGAGTAAAAAGGCAGAGAAAAAATTCAGAGGTCTGAATGCTTTCAGACCTTAGCCAGCTGGGGAATGATCTCCTTGAAAAGCCTTTTTTCCAACAGGTTGACAGATCTAGAGAACACCACAAATTTGTTCATTTTTCTAAGCAGTTATAGCTGCTTCTATTTTTCCCATGATTCCCTTCCTTGTCCCCTGCCACTGGCCTGTACAGTTAATCAGGAAATCAGCAAGTCAGGAGATGGGAAATATGGTAGAGTTTCTGTAAATACCACAGATTAGAAGTTGAGGTTGAGAGTGCAGTGTCAGCAAGCTTTTGTGAAAACTTATACCCTTAATGACTGATTTTGGTGGATTTTTTCATTTTTAGGATTATTTGTAAGGACAAAAGCCAGTAACATTTTATTGTGAAGAAAATGGGGGTTAACCTTTTAATTTTGCCTGAAGTAGGCTAACCCATCATCTGTCAGGCCTCCATCTTTACCTGTGTGTTTCCATGAATCTGTTACCAGTAGCCATGAAGGAACCACTTTTCTGCTTGAGGATTCTGAAGGTCTGCATGCTACACTGTGGTCTTCAAATATTACTCCCTGGAATTAAATGGAAACAAAATGCTTTTGAAATTCAAGATTCCAGTCTTTTTTTTTGAAGCCACTAACCAAGTGTTGTTTGGCTTGGGTTTTTTTCCCCTTGCCTTTTCCCGCACCAAAATCTAACAATAAAGTAACACTACAACAGTAAGTAAGGGTTTCTTTTCCTTCTCACAGGATTTTCCCCTGGTTTGAGTACCTAGGGAATTGCTTTCTCCTGCCTTCTCCCCCAGCAGCTTTAGTAGTAAGTCTCATACGGATATGCAATCTCTATACAGAGGTTTTTGCTGAGAGATCTTTCTTTGAAAGACCACACAGCAGAGGGTGAAAACCCCTTCTTAATTACTTCCTGACCACTAGCCGATATTGTAAAGTCAAAAAGTCATACCAGCCATCATTGCAGAAAATGTATTTCTTTTATGGGTTTCTTGTATCTTCAGCTGCTATTCTTCCATTTATATTCACATCTGTAGCAATGCAGATGTCGGATTGTTGCGAAAGTAAAACGGGACAGTAAGTTTTCTTGCTCAATATATGTTAAAACACTACCTAAAATTAGTGAGTGTTTCTGTCTAGATGATTGTAACAAAAATCAGGGGAGAAATTATTTATATTCTCATTTTTGAGAAGTCATTCTACAGGGTTTATTGTGCTATTTTCACAGAGTGGTAGAATCTGTGAAAACTTGTTTTACTGTTTCCATCCTTTTGTTACAGAACTGTACTGGAATATTTCAGAAAGTGGACAGTGGTAGAGTTGGACTGTCAGAACAGAGCTCAGTTCTGATGTTTATATTCCAGCTCAGACTCAAGAGCTTCTTGGGTTTTGGGTCCAAAGTCTAGTCTAAACCTAGTATTTATGTACTTATGTCCTTACTGTAGCTCTAGTTTGAGTAGATTTATTTATCATTTCCAGGAAGGATACGCTTATGAGCCGCAGTAGATGAACAGTAGATTGTAGCTTTGTAAAATTTATCTTCTTGGTTTTCAGTGATAGGCAACAGGTAGCTTTAGATTTTATTTTGCTCATGTTAAAGTGAGTAGGAATTTTGCCATTGATTTAAATTAGTAAAATCAGGTCAAAAAAGGTAGTTTTGTTGTAAGACCTGTACAGACCAGGGCATTAAATTTGCCATGTGGAACATGATTAAGTTGCAGACATGGAAATGTAAATAGAAAATAGGCCAGTGTGACTAAAATGGTGACACTAATGTCCTTGCTAAATTATTCACATTGGGCTGAAGCCTACTGCTTTTGTTTTAATCCATACCCAAGGGTTTTAAGAAAAATTCACTACTACTTTCTAAATCTTTTTGCTGCATTGTCAATCTATTAACTGCTCAGGTTTCAAAAAAACTTGTGAGCAAAACTGGTGCGTCTCTCTGGGTGGTGAGTGGAGGGTACAGGGGCAAGAATTAAATTGGGATGGTGCCGTTGTGGGATCCAGGGTCATTCTCTTCCCTGCTTCCCAGATGGATCATGTTCAATAGTACTAGTGCATGAATCATGTCGCTTACAACTGCATGCTCTTTGTAGATCTCCTGCGTCAAATCTTATACTTTGGGTTACTTTGAACACTAAACATTTATTACTGTACAGTGCACTTCCAAGAGCACTAATCCATATGGATATGAAATCCAAAAAAGAAGGTGCTTTCAGAGGTGATATTAATGACTGTGGCATTTTTTCTTCATCAGACCCTTGTTGCGGCTTGACAAACTGCTCTTGCTTTAATGATGACTCAGTACTGTGCTGGTTTTGTGGCTCATTGCAGCAGTTGGTGTACCAAATGGCTAAGCATGTGCGTGAAGGCAGTAGAGCAGACACAGAGTACACAAGCCCCGGGTCACTTGGGGCCAGGTTTCTAAAGGTTTCCATCAATTTAAATGGGAGCCAGGCACCTAAGTACTTAGGAAAAAAAATCTAGTCCTTGCTTCTTAGTGTACCAATCACTGAATCTTGAAAGCACAAGGCAAGCTCTGTGGATAAAGTATTGCTGGTGATGTGCTTGGAACAAAAATAATTTACAACTGGCATTTAAGCCACTGCTGGCAATGACCATCTAATTGAAAGGACCTCATTTGTTACACAAGCCACACAGGAGCTCATTACAACAGACTGTAAACTAATTGCTACCCTCATGTAAAAATTAGGGGAATGATTAGGGCTTTGTTTTATTTTGGATGCTTCTACTTTTGTGTATCGAATTTGAGAGCGACTGTGATAAGGAGGTCAAAAAATTGAGGGAGAAGCAGAGACTTTGATGGAGCAATCTGTCCTCTAACCTACAGACGTGCTGACATAAGAGGATCATGCCACATCCTTAGATAACATGAGCAGGAACCCACAGTTGCATGGTTGGAATTTTTTTTCCTGTTGCACTGAACACTCTCTGTTGCCTTTAAAATATGTCTTCAACAGAATGGTTGTGTATCCCTGCATGAAAGAAGGATGCATGGGTAGGTGAGTCTTTATGGATTGTGTGTATGGTTAGCTTTTATGGCTCTTGCCCTGGAACTGAAATTCCACCTCAGGGAAGAGAAGAGTCAGGGCCTGAAACCACAGCGCTGTGCATTCAAAGCAGACCAGAAATAGGGACAGGGATTCAGCTCCCTCCGTCTCATGACAGGTTTCTTGATGCAAGGATGCCTCGAGGAAGACAGCAATTGCCCCTGCTGCCACTTTTGCCTCGGAGAGTCTCATGTTAAAACACATTCTAGGGAGGTTTTTTTTTGGAAGAGGGAGACCTGTGCTTCAAGTTTGGGTAAAACTTTTGGTCTTCTCTAGGATTCCTTTTTCTGGATAAATGACATATGCTGAGGTCCAGCTGGGCAAGCTAGTTGTTTTGCTAAGTAGGCAGGAGGAAGAAGACAACAAACCCCTCTGAGGTACTGATCATTCTCCAGGAAAAAGGCTGATGCTGCTGCAGGCTGGCTTTTTCATTCAGGCTTTCTCCAGCCCCCTCAGAGTTTGGACTAGCCCAGTTCAGCAGGACCACTGTTGTTTTGCTTACTACAGCTCAGTGCTGAGATGCACAGGACAAATTTTCACATTTGCCCCCTGGAAGTTCTGGTAATGCTCACTAAGGTGGTGAAAGCTGGTATCAAGCCTGGGGCAGACCAGTTAAAATGGAAGCCTGTTTCAAATACGTGTTTCTGCTTTTTATCAGAGTTGATTTGGTATTGAGGAACTGAACTCCTTCCTCAATTAAAAACATAAATGAATTTTCCCTTGGAAGGATTTTTCATGGGCACTGTAGTGATTATGTTATACAGCCATATCCTTTGGTCGGGAATCAGAGAACTTCTCAGCCCCTTAGTGTTCTGGATACAAGAATAGATCTCGGGAGTGTTGCTTTGTGCTACAGCACAGGTACCCTTGTTATTAATCTGTAATTACACAGCCAGCGCTTGGCAGAGACGGCACTTATTTCTGGTGATTACACAGCAATTATACTCAGCTGATTCCAAATAAAAAATATAATAGTTCTTTGCAACACTAATGAAAAAGTTAATAGTAATAGTCTGTAATTTACTTGTGATGAGAGTGTACACTGAGGGTCACTTACTGCTGCTGCTCACTTGGGTTTTGGCTCATAAAATGAAATGATATGACTACATTAAGTCTCTTCTGGCTTTTAGGATTCATTGCGCTGGAATCTGGTCTCGTTTCCTTTAAAACAATTACTGAGAATTACATAGTTTCATGGCGTTAGTCAGGATTTATGCTGATGTAACTGAGATCAGTTTCAAGCTCAAAGGTTTGCAATTACAGTGGGAAAGGATGTAAAAGTATTTGTGGGTTGATTACTTACTACACGGTTTATCGTCGGCCTCTCCGTGTAGGCTGACAGTGACAGATTGCGCTGTCAGACAGAAGCTCGAGACTGAGCGAGCCAAAGAGCCCGGGCTTGCAGCGCTGGATTTCTCAAGCAAAAGGCTTGGTGGTAATGGAGCGGTTATTGCTCACTATTTCCATACCCGTTCCTATCGGGGAGGACACATCAAGAAACACTAACAAAAATATAAGGCACATTAAATACATATAGTTTCCTCGACTGCAGCATTGTCTAATTTTGCATATGTTGGAACGTTTTGAGCACACTTTTTGTTTGCTTTACAGCTGGTGAGAGCTTTGACAGGAATTACATTCTCCTTGTATATACTTTTAAGTAAAGATATTGCAGAATGTCAGCATCCCAACAGGATACTGTCTGAACACAACAGAAAAGCAGTGTCTGGAAGGGACTGGGAGGAGAAAAAGAGGCTGAATGCAATTAAATTATAATAGTATGGTCATTAAAACTCCCCTGGCTTGTGAAATGGGTATATAACTTTGTCTTAACCGAAGGCATGTGTCCATTTTTTAACCGTTTTTAACTGTACAGTTTTTAAGATAGCTAAAAATAGCCTTTCATATCTCTGACTAGCCTTGCAGACCTGTGTACCTGTGAGCGCTAGTGAATCTTCTATCACCTTCCCATTTAGAAAAAAAACACGTAAACCCAACAAAATCAAAATACCACCTGTATTATCAGTCCAGAGGTTCATTATTCCGTTTTTGCTCTGGTATAAATCAGTAAAGCTAGAAATAGATGTGGTTTCAACACACAAAAAAAGAGAAATCTAACTCTCTGCAGAAGGATTAAGCTGAAAGACAAAACAGGTACTTGTTATGTCTCACAATACAGAAGACCTGCAATTCTTTTGTATTAGTTTTATTTGGGAAAAAATATTTTTTAGTTAAAAATACTGCATTCTATTTCATGCAGTAAAGCAAGTAAAAAACGGTTTCACGGTGCTACAGAGATTTCTGATTTAGAGCTCCTAATACTGTGAGACATCTGGATACTTTTTTTTCTCTAAATAGGTTGACCCTTCTGCAGTTCTCTTGAGTGAAATCCTTGCTTCATTAAAATCAAAAGCAAAATTCTTACTGACTTCTGTGGGCGAGGATTTTGTCTTGGCACACTTTCTATAAGAACCCTTCCTCTTTCAGACCATGGCTCTGTGGAGCACTTAAACATATGGTTACATCTCAGAGTGTCTATTTGTTAGCAGAAAAATGCTTTTGAAAATATGTTCATCATCAAGATAGGTAATACTAGCACCACTCGGAGACATCAGCTGAGATAAAATACATTTTGAAAGAAATGTTCCAGTTTTATTCATTTTATCCTGTGAACATTTAGCCTACTTGTAAGAATCCAATGGGTGCACTTTTCCTTTAGGTTTGCCTAGTAACTTTTCATCCCTGGCTTCCATAGAAGCAGGAGTGCTTTGATGACTATTGCTGTGGAGATAATTAATTCCAGTATTTCATGAACTGTATATTAAAAGTGGAAGAAAGAAGGGAGGCTAAATAATCAGAAAGTGGAGTAGCCATATTAAAAGCATATGGCTTGTAAAAGGTTGTGCTGTTTTTCTTCCAAGGAAGAATTTAATTAGTTGCCTGTTCACTACTTGCTTCTTTATGTTCTTCAGATTTACAATACAAAAAAGGTGAAAATATATCTATTTGTTTATGCTTTAAACATTCTGCCAAAAAAAAAAGGAACATTTAGGTCAAAGGCTATTGTTCTGCTGAAGAAAGAGAACTGCAGATTGCTGAGGGCATCTCATTAGCATCAGTATCTGCTTGTCTGAATGAGGGGGAATATTTGGATGTCACAGCTGAAGAACAAATGAGAACAAAATGTCCCTCAAATGAATCCTTCCAAATACTGCCTTCCCTGGTTGCAGCTTTTTACCTCTGGTGAAAGCCCAGTGACTAGTGATTTCTGGAATTTCCTTTCCGACAACTTGTGTGCTGTTGCTTTGCAGCCCATGCAAAGGAGAATTCAATATGATGCAAAACCGAGGGTAGTCAGAGGCTTTGCTACTAGAGACACAGAGATTACTAGACACTGCTCAGCTCTGTAAGTGCTTCGAAAAACTGACATGTGTTACTCATACAGCTAGCTACTGTAGATCAGAAATTGTTGATGGCATGAACCTGGCTCAGGAATACAGTTAGAGCCGACCCCAAGAAGTTGCTGTGGAGAAAGTGACTTAATGCCATCAAAGGTCAACCCCTTGTCACTAAGTTTTTAATTAAAAAATATGTGTATGTGAGTATAGTGAAAATAACAGGCATAATTTTCATTGCGCATCTCTTGGAAGAAACATGAATATTTTATTTAAATCAACAAAACCTGAAGCTCCAATTTGGAAACATAACTCCACATATCCCTTCTGCACATTTAGACCTTTGCATTGCAAAGCCTTTGGTAGAAGTAATGGTTGTTGTAATCAGCAGTCATCTCATTAGTTTGTTTATAGAATGCCCTAAAGAGAGACTTTTTTGTGAGTCAGTATGAGCAGATGGAAATAAGAAACCTAGTAATAAAATGTGTGCTTAAGAAAAACATAAAACTTTACATGAAGGTAGAGCAAATTGAACATGGCTCCCAGTTACTTTTAAGATAGGAACAATTGTATCAGTGTGAGCAAGGGAAGAATTTGGCCCAGTGGATATTCCAAATTTGGTTTTATGTACAAATACAGAGATACTGGGAGCTTATAATATTGATAATTAGGGCTTCAGGGTGCTAGATATACTACATATCTGCTTAGAGCTATGAAGTGCATAGATGTTGTAACCAAAAGTTAAAACAAGGCAGTGAGAAGATTTGTGAGATTACTTTTTTTTGCAATTCCCTGTAATAACATGCCATTTAAATTCTCAGACACTCCCCTGATATTCCCATTAACTGAACCCAGTGTTCTAGCAGGAGGCAAAAGGGAGGAGAATGGGTGTTCACTTTTCCTGTCTACAGTGAAGCATTTTCTCATACCTATG
Organism: Xenus cinereus; assembly: GCA_025774025.1. Lineage (NCBI taxonomy): Eukaryota > Metazoa > Chordata > Aves > Charadriiformes > Scolopacidae > Xenus > Xenus cinereus. The sequence continues at coordinate 91,017,328 of JAOXJK010000012.1, read as the reverse complement.
ACTAAGGAGGGGATTTTGCAGCTGAGACTGTTTTTCCTTTCTATCTACTATGTTTCATAGTACAGTGATCGCAGAAAATAGAAGAAAACTGTGCTTAACATCAGTCTCTTGACCAGGGGAGAAAAGGGAGAAGGGGAGCTGTGCATGTTGGCCCAGTGTCTGGTGCAGGGGCGAGGGACAGACTTATGACCTTGCAAAACTTGCCCAAGGAGACTCAACCTGGTTTTGCATCCTTTGGTATTCACTCTGTCTTTTAGCTTCCTTTCAGAGCAGTGATTGTGTTAGAACTTTGCTGTATCTTGGTCTCCTGCTCATCCTTTTCCTGTGGTCCTGAGTTAGTGCAGTGTGTGGCAACTTGTTGCTGGTTATTTCAGTGCCTCCTTGGCTGCTGCACTTCTCCTAGACCTTTCCTGGGGTCTTCTCAAGTCTTTCCAACTGTCTCAAATGCTCAGGTGTTTTTGAAAGGCTCTTTGCACTGGCTGAAGGCATTTCTGGTCTTCCTCGATGCTAAAACATAATAATTTCCTGCTGGTCTAGTAATGGACCACACAGTCTTAAGCCAGTGCAGTGCTCAGATTGTCTTGGTAGATCCTAATGGTGGCATAGTAACACCAGTAAACTCTACATCAGATAGAGGCTGTTTGAACACAAACTTGAAGGATATATCTGTATAAGAAGACAAACAGAAGAAAGCAAGCTTTTGAAATGTGGCAAACCTTAAACATTGCCATTGTATTTAGATCTTGAGCTTTTGAATCTGAACTGGGGCAGGTTGACCAGCATGATGAAGTGTCTGCCCTTTGGTATAAACAGATTAGCTATTACACAGCCCGATACAAAAAGAGTTAACATGGTCTGTTCTTAGTGATGGCATCACGTTTAAGAGTAAGAAAAATCCTTAACAGTTCATGAGCAACCAAACAAGATTTGCTTACATGTGGCTCACAGCACAGCTCATGTCTTGATAGATGAATTGTCTCCTGGATATTTCACAACCCATTAAAGATTATTTATATCCTCTCCCATGTGAGATTACAACATTTCCCTGATGGCAATTACAGCAATGGCCTACCTGCAATAGCAGTATGAAAGAGTCTCTGATCTTTCAATTCACAGGCAGCAGCCAGAGACGAAGAGCAGAGTCAGCTAGCTGGTCCAGGAGATCTGTCTCCACTAGGTCCAGAAAGCATGCTTTGAGAGGTTCTGTATTGTGCAGTGGATTTCTGAACTGTGCATACAAGCAGGAGGGAGGCAAGCCAGTTTGCTGTTGGACTTTGAGCACAGGAAATAGGCAGACTTGAAAGAAATTGTACCTTCTAGTGAATTTAGATAAGATAAATATTGCATAAACCTGCTAGCTATCTTAGTTATTTATGAACTCACAAAAGAGTTTAATTCCTGAAACAGGAAGGACTCAAACCTCAAAACTTTCCATACCTGAGCCCTATGACTTAAGGTCATTGAATAATTGACGTATAGATATTTTCCTTTGACTGCAGAACATGCATGCAAAATTCTGGATCTTGTAGATACGGTATGTGTGACCGGGTATTAAGCCCACTTATAAATACTGCTGGTATCAGGCAAGCTTATTCATTATACAAATTGTAGTTTAATGTCAGCTACAAATTTTGTCTGAACAAGTAAGAATGATATTCAGATTCTGACAGTATGTTATGTAACAGCCAAACTATAAATGTACACTTTAGGCCATTAAAACTTTGTTTTGAACTCTCCACTTCCTGAGACATTTCAAAACTGGGAATTTTACATTGTCTGCTCCAGCTACGGTTAGTCTTGAAGAAAGAAAAAGTGCTCAAAGGGTCTGTAACTCAGAGTCAGAAATGGTAAAGTAGGCAAAGTAAAATAATTTGAAAATCTACCAAGAACAATTTCAGGCATAAAACTGAATCTCAGATTCAAGACTCTTGTTTAACCAAAAGACCAGCTCTTCCATATGTTTTAAATAATTCTGAGAAGTGCTTTTTAGAAACTAACTTCAGACTATTCTGCTTACTCTCTGGAATTCTTTACACGAAATTTGTTTCAAAAATATTGCTGTTTACAGAGAGAATCATATGGAAAGAGTTTCACATAATTTTTTTTCTGTATCATAGCTGGAATTGATTAGTGTGACTCGGGTTTCCAAAAAAAAAAGAGAAAAAAACAAACCAGAAAAAAACCAGCTCCTTTACAGTAGTAGTTGCTTCCAAATGAATGGATCTGATTTCCTTTCTAATATTTGCAAGGCAAGAAATGACTGTTCAGTTTGTTTTAATAGTCTTCCCTCATGTTGAAGTTTATTAGGTTTTGTCATTCCAAAAATAGTGTTTCTGGTTCCTTGAGTTACAACTCCTTGTTGAACTTTTTAGTAGGGGTAATAGATTTTTATTCTGCTTCCCACATTGTGCTTTTATCAGATCTCAGTTCAGAGCTGTGACTTCTGTTCTGCAAGGTCTTGCCCTTTTTTTAGCCTTCAAGGAGGCACAAGGAGCAGGAGCATGACCATCTAAACCATCAGCTTATGTCTCACAGCGTTGTAACGCATGACTGCATTATTCTTTCATAATGTATATGCGGCTGTCATCAGAACTTGACCTCAGGTTGACTTTCAAGTTTACAGTATTTATATATAAAGACAGTTGAATCAAAGTAGGGTTGAAACATAAAAGTGGACAAGCTGCCATAACATAGAAGGGCTTCTAAATACGCTGACTCACCAGGCACCCCATTAAGAACGACAACTGAGTAGAAATAGATTTTTCTTGTTCTTAATTCTGCCTTTTTAGAAAGTCTTTTCAGAGGTGATTTTCCTTAAATTCTGTCTTCACAGTCAAGGTCTGTACTGCACTGGCTTAAAAAAAGACCCAACCTTCAAACTCGGCCAGAAGAGAGATAAAGTTATCCCTTTTTTCTCCTTAAAATATAAAGCTTTGGAATATAATAAGCCAAACATTTTAAGCCAGCAAGCAATACCACTTGCAAAGTAGAATAAATTTAGATCTTTTTAAAGCTGTTCATAAAAACAAGTTAAAAACATTTAAAAATAAGGGATAAAAAAGCCAACCCCAAAAAACCAAGAAAACCCAAACAAATCACTCCACCACTTTACGTATCAGGAGTTCCTAAACTGTTCTGTACCCTACTGCCCCCCATCCTGCTAGTCTGAGAAATGCTTCTGTTGTGGTGTGGGAATTGCTGGGCTGGTCCCTGTGCAAGGCTGTGATTCTCTCCAGTGTCGGTCTTCGCCCCACTGCAATGGCTGCACGGGGTCTGGTGCAAAATCCTAATGGAGATGCCCAGCATTGACTTGTTCACATGCACCAGTCAACAGCTTATTAAGTGGCTCACTGGTTTGGGTCATTTGCTTTCAGTGCATTGCTTTTGTGAAGCAAAGATGTAGGAGGTGAGCCTAAGCTGACTAAGAAGACGGAAATCCTAAGGTAGCAGCTGCAATATGAAAAAGGAAGGTGGTTCCATCTCCTGAAAACTGCTGACCAAAGTGTGCCTGTACTTTGTGCCCAGCAAGACTTGTGTCCCTTGAGATTGCTTACAAGCTGGGGTCTTTGGCCCAGGCTGAGCTTATTTTAAGAGGTATTTGCAAAATTGAAGACTATTCTAGCCAAATGATCTTTTGGAAGCCAGGGGGTTGTTAGTCTGTGTCTTATGAGGTCAGTACAGACTGAGAAACCTGGTAATAGCAGCCTTAGTTTAGAAAGTTTAGCTGTTTATTGTTGCCACGTTTCTGAGTTACCCTTTAAGGAACATTCTGTGACAGCAGGTATCAGACCTTCACCACCGCCCAAGGTTCAATTAGGAATGGGGAAGCCTGAGCTTAATGTAACTCAGCCTATCCATTTCTATTAGCTGAGCAGTTTTTAAGTCCCATTATTACATTGTGCATCTAGACAGATTTCCTGGATCTTGATGAGATTTCATACTTCAATTTAGATGGTGCAGGAGATGTCTGAGATGTAAGTATTGAACTTGTGAGAAAACAGTTTTTAAAATTGAAAGCATTTAAGTCAAACAGAGTTAGTGGTATGAAAAATGAAAGGCAGTATGTTGCCAAAACCATATCAGTGCCTGAGGATTTCAACTGCTGTTTAAAAATTATAGTCCTGGTGCTTACACTGTAAGTGTATATTATAGACATACCCTGTATAGAGTAATATATACTTAGAAGCAGGATGTAAGTACTTCAGTAATGTAGAATGAAAATGTGCCAGTTGAAACTGCTTCACTTGTCATCCCTGGGTTGATGTATGCTTCTGTAATAAAAAGTGCATACAAAGAGGTTCAGCATACAGCTTGGCTTGTAGTCCAAGCTTGGCAGCTGACAACAGATTAGATTTTTCAGAAAACTAGAGGAAAAGTTGATTTTAGCACAAGAATATCAGGAAATATCTAACTCATGAGTATGAGTTAGAACTCTTCAGTTAGCAGCAGAAGAGGAGAACGGTTCGGAAGGAAATTCAAAATGAATGAGCAGCCAAAATGGAGAGGGAAGCTGAGGAGGAAAGCAATTTAAATGGATCAGGAGGATTATGTCAGAGCGAGGAAGGTATCTTTTAGACAGCAAAACCTTTTCTTTCCCCCCACCGTTAGTCTTCTGCATTACAATATCTCTTGTCAACTAGTGAGGGAAGGAGAAGGTGGTAATGAAAATAGCTATTTTAAATTTTTTTTCTCTTTAGGTTTTTGATTCCTGGAGCATTGCCTGGCTCATGGAAATTGGTACTGAAAGGCTGAGCAAGACTGAGGGAACAGGAGTTAATCTCTCGACCGACCTCTTAACTCAGGCATTGCCAATATAGAAATTAATTACAGGTCTTTCAAGTAATTGAGATCCATTACTATTACTTAATAGACCACAGCGCACAGAAATCCTTCATTCTTTCTTGAACTAATAAGGAATGTGTTCCTATGAATCATTTATATGGCACCATAAATAGATGTTCCGTGTGCCAAGCGGGGCTGGCTCAGGTGCCGTAGGAGGTGGCTCCCGGGGAGGCAGGAGCCTACGGGCAACCAGGGGAGGCGATGGGAGCTGCCCTCCTGCCGGCCTGGGCAGCGCAGCGCTGAGCCTCGGGGCAGCCCTTTCAGCAGCCTGGCTTTCACTGAAGGACTGCCTACAGAGCCATGGAGAACTAGTAGGTAGGGGATGGGACCCTGCCTCTGCCCCTGTGTAACTGGCCCTCAGCCTACTGCACTGGGAGACGGGCGTTGCAAGCTGCCTCCTGCACGCGTGTTTCCTGCCTTGGAGATTTTGGGAACTGTATAAATGACAACGTTTAGCAGTTAGGCAGCGCTTTCTGTCTTTCAGGCTTTGTATGAACATTAAGTGGTAAACATGTTACCCTAAACATGGCAAATGGGGATGGAAACAACACAGTTTGGGTGAAATTGATAAGTGACTCAGCTAGAAACTTTCATGAGGTGGGAGATGATCTGAGCTCAAGCTATACTGTCTGAGAAAGATGCAAAATGGGAGCCTTAAGAAATAGCAGACTGCTACTCTGCGGTTGGATGGTTTCTAATTCAGTGTCAATTTTTGCTCTCTAATGTGCCACCGGTAGTTGGGGAGGATGGGACAGGAATTTAGCTCTTGGTCCTTACTCATTAAGTGCTTCAGGGCAACGATATTAGCAGATCACTCTGGCTCCTTGTTATGTCAGTGTGGGACTGCCACCGCTATGGAGTATGCCCCAGTAGGAAACCTGTGTTCTTTACCAGTTTTAGGTAGGAGTAAGCTGTTGGAGACAAGAACCGTATTTGCAGTCAGTATAACTGTAGCGCAGTGCCCACAAACCTGAGCTGTGATCTGGGAACAGTGTCGCTGCGGCACCACGGAGCTTCAAAAGAGCTGCAGAACTCACTGGGGAAGCTCTACAAATAATCAAACGGTCAACTCAGGCTGTGGCTGAACTTCTGTCAGCACCTACAGTAGTGGGTTTAAAGCTGGCTCTGATGTGTTTGCATTGCATTGCATTCCTATCTCACCGAATTGATTCATTGCAGACCCGGAGAACTTGATGAAGGTTGTTGTAAATGCAGAGTTTCCATGGGTTTCAAGTGAACTTGGTGAATACTTAGAAGAGTATTCCACTTTAAACCTTTTGGGGTTTAAAAAGTAGACAAATCACAATAGATTCAGGAAGTCTTCTGAACTAGTAAGAGCTGAAAGTTGGGAAAACACTTAGGAAAAGGAGCTATACGCCTACCCTGTTCTTTTCCTTCCTTTGGTGGCCACTCGTGGCCATAAGTGTCAGGGTTAGGATGCTGGGTTAAACAAACTCTTGGTCTGAACTCATACGGCCATTCTTTTGCTTTGGCATCACGGGTTCACCCTAGCAGTGAAATTACCTGTCAGAGGGCCTGGCTAGTCAGAAGGTGGGAGCAAAGGAGTTATCTGGGGCTTTTTAGCCATTTTCAGTTGCCAGAGGTGAGGAATGAGAATTCCCTGTCTCCCCAAACCTAGCAACATTTCTTTTTCACCCAAGGGCCCTTTCTGAAGAAATGGAGACCCAGAGTGAGAAACCTGGAATCGGAGATGTTGTTTTCAAATAATTTGTAATGCTTTTGTCTATTACCAGCTTCTATATGTGTCTGGCAACATTGCTTATGTGCCTCTCACGCAATTAAACTGTAAGCCAGAAGAGTGATGTTCAGAAGGATATTATTTTTCCGGAAGAGGCACCAGTGCACCTGAGGGACCAAAACTGGGATGAGTGTTTATGTTAGTTCCATCTTTCAAGGATTTGCCTGAAATGCCCATTGTGTCCCTAAGATTCCAGAGGGATGGGGATCCAGTAGCTGAATGTTCTGGCAGTGATTTGGTGGCTGTTAACAACTGGTGTATAGTGAGATTTTGGGGTTTGTTTGGGTTTTTTTCCACAGATAGCACTCACATGTTTCTTCAGATCATTCATAAAACTCATTAAAAAACACACATCCAAGAGTGAAGCTGTGCAGAATCCCCTCTGACATGAGTCTGGCTCACAGTTCTGTTTCCAGCTGGCTCTTGAGAACTTCACTTACTCAGGCTTTAATCAAAGCAGTGAGTTAATTTTTCTGTATTGTGCTTAATTCAGCTAAGGAACTTACTAATGAAAGACCATTAAGACTGGATTTATCAGATCTTAGGGCTTGTCACTGAGATCCTGGAGTTCAGGAAGTTTACCTTGTGAAGGTAGATGGTTTTGGTTCAAAGCCATATTTTGCTATAGACAAAGCAGATGTATATTTGTCTCCCATCTCTTAATAGCAAGTCCTTAATTTATCAGGAAATAAGTACTTGAGGACTTCCTTCCTTCAGTCTCTATTGATGGAGCTGGTCTGTACTATTTTGTTTTAAATGAAATTTCTAAATAGTCGTGGAGACAGAAAGCAACTGAGTTGGGATTACTTTGCAGCCTGGAGTTGAGACATTCCCTTGGGAAGGAAAGCATGTGGGCTGAAGCTCTCCACAGTAGAGGGGAAATATCCCAAAATGAGTTGATATGTTAGAAAGGAGATTAGGAGGACAATTACTAAATTCATATTGCTGGGAAGATCTTTCTCAAGATTGAAAGTATTTGACAGTGTCAACACAAATGCATAATTTTGAAACAGCTTTTTTTTTTCCCCAGCAAATTTTCTAGGTTTTTTTTCTTTCGTTGTTTTTATCTTTACATAGTTCTGATGTGGAAATTGATGTAAATGCTGAGTGAGTGGGAAACTCTTGTTACTACCCATTAGCATTTGATTTGTACATTTCTAAGTAAGTACTGTACTCTTACAAACGATTCAGACTAATTAGCAGACAGGGAGTTTGAAAAGCAGATGTTATTTACAAAAGGCGATAGACAGGAACTTATGGAGAATAGTTTGGAACAGAAGAATAGAAGCAGAGAGACCAGCAAACAATCTGGTTTTTTTCTTCTCCTACTAAATTTAGAAGGCAAAGCTGAATTTTTTCCAGTGTTGTCAAAAGTGAAGGGCCTTATAAAATGGAGGAGATTTAAAGTAACTCACAAAGAAATAGCTGCTGTAGCTAAAGGGAAGGAATAGCTTAGAAAAGGAAGAAAAAGAAATCCTGTGGACTGAAAGACTTAGCTGAGTCTAAATAAGAACTTCAATGTCACTGAGACTATTTTTTCCTGAAATTGTACACCTGACCCTGTGGCAGCCAGAAAAGGAAAATTCACTCCAAATCCACAGTGTAGTGGATGTGTTCCTTTAGCATTTTAATTGAGTCTCGATCATCATCAGTAGCAAATCAAGTTCAGTAAATCAGATTTCAGCCATGGACAAAAGTGTTGAGTGATATGCCTCAATCTTCCTGATTAAAAATTAAAACATCTTTGAAAGGTCATTGTAGGAAAGCATGTAGACCTGATTTTGGAGTTGCCATTTCCTTATCTGCCACAAGAATTGAAACAATTATCCTTTATTTAGGTATTTTTAATTATGGAATTTTAAACTATGACTTTCATTCCCCACATCTTCTCAAGGTCTCAAAATCAGGAAGATGCAAGGGTAGCACAGTAGTCACTATCGTGGATGCACCTGCCATAACAAAGCTGGGAACAGAACCAAAATGTTGTGAGGCTTTCTGTCAGAGCAAGGAAGTGTGCAGATGCCTGATGAGAAAGGGCTTGACTAGTTTAGAATTCACTAGGCAAGAGAAAAAATAAAAGGTCTTGCAGTGGAACAAAACAGATTATCCCAAAAGTGATGTTTTTCTGTATGCTATGAAAAAAATCACTGCTCAAGTTATGCAGGGGCATGAAAATCCCCTTGACTCATTGAAAGTGAATTTCTTTCTCCCTTTCTTTCAACAGAATTCAGAGTTTAAACTTAACGAGGTGGAAGCAAGCCTGCATGTTCCCCTGTTGATTGAAACAGGAGCATGAGTGGACCTTCACTTTGTGATTCAGGCGAGTCTGGACTAATTAAAGACAGACGTGTACATTTATAGCAAGGGTCAGACACTGAATTGTTAATACTCACCTATAATTAAAGATCCTGAGTTAAATTTGGTAAGGAAATCTCATCTCCTACCTTGCTGCAGCAGCTAAGCTTTGTTGAAAAGCCTAATGCATTTTATACCATTACTGAAAATTTTAGCTTGAAGTTTTGATTTGTCTCTCGAGCTTAGTTTGCAATTAGCAATCCTTAGATAATGTACTGCAAATCCTTCTAATAAATCCACAAAGCCTGGGTTTTGTTGAAAGCATTGGGTTGATAGAAGGCTGTTTCCCTCAACGCTAGTGCTTTTACAAGCTGCATATGCTGTAAAAACATTGTTAATGTGACAAAATTGTTTACTTGCTCTTTAAGGAACGTCACACTAACGAATGGAAGAACCAGCAGTGTTACAGTTGAGTCAACAACAACAGGGCCCAGAATGTGAAAGGAATAGTTTTACAGTACATTGGGCTAAAGAGATCAGATGCAGACCGTCAGACATGGATGGCTCGTGAAAGGCTTATATCGTGGATTTCCATAGAGAGTGGGTAGGTAGGATAAAAAAAGGTGAGCATGACAGAACCCTACCGGTGCTGGCTTATAGGTCTGTGCCAAGCTACTGGAAGGAGGAGTGTTTTGTAATTTTACAACTCCTTGAAAGGGAAGTTGAAGTACGAACAAGCTGACTGAGAACATGCCTGAGTTGAAGACCCAAGATCTTTTGTAGGACCCTAGCTCTTTACCTCTGTAAGAGGAAAGGAAGCTTGTTCTGGCACTGATATAAACCACATTGGGGTTTACAAATTCTGCTGGCTCCTGAAGATAACCTCTGCATCTGTCCCACATTCCTGTCTTCATGTGGCAGGAGAGTTTGCCCCTCAGATTGCAGGAGCAGACTTGTGAAGCTGGTTTTGATATCAGGGTTGTACCCTTGAAATCTCACCTCTTACCTTCAACTATCACTGTGATAGTATATTCTGTGAAATCCAGGCTATAGTCATTATCCTGATAATACTGAAGGGAGAAAGGCTCCAGTGAGCAAATGATCAGAAAGACAGAATCTGTTTTGGCAAGTCTCCCTTGAAATTTGTGGATTCCTTAAACTGGCCCTGGCAAGAGTATTTGAAGCAAATACTATCCAAGGAAAAAATTATGTTACCTCTAATTTATCATTCTGTAATAATTCCAATTGACTTCAGTGACAGCATAATACTGAAAGTGATTAACGTTTCACTCTCTACCAAATAAAAACATAAATTCTTCTGTCTGGAAGGAAAGAATAGTACTATTAATAGGTGGGAAAATGGATCTGGTGCATTTCTAGAATTTTTACTTGGCCTGAAAACTGCACACAGTGTGTACTTGGGTAACCACACAAAGGTGTCTCAGAAAAGGGCCATTTCCTGGGCCCTTGAAAACAATAGGACCTTTTGCAGTTACTGACATTTGGTCAAAGTGAGCTGACTCACCACTCTGCCTTGGTAGTGTTTCATACCAGTTTTACACTCCTGCAAATCCTCAGCTTAAGGAAGCCTTTTCTTCCAGTGATTTGCCCTGCTGCTTTTACTTCAGTCCCTACCAAGAAAGAAAGTGGGAAGTTCTTATGTGTCTCCCTGGCAGTAGGGGACAGTTGTGCAATATGGGGTTTGTCCTGGATGGACACCAGCTCAAGCCATAGAGACGTCAGCTGACCAAGTAGTTGGCCTGTGACAGAAATGCATAGGATATAATACTGCAGAGAGCACAACCCAGATGTTTGGTAACTTAGTGCTACTCAGCCATGCTCTTAGAATCATAGACTCATTTAGGTTGAAAAAGACCATTTAAGATCATTGAGTCCAATTCCTCTTGTAACATGAATATGTCAGAAATGGCAGTAACACATGGATCATGAGCAGGGTTTCTGTGACCCCATGAAGTGGATCTCTATGAAGCTTGATATCATATAGGTTTGTATCCTGAGTACCATATACCGTGCTGCCTTCCAGAATAATTCCTGCTCTCCCTTGAGGCTTCATGGCCATCTGTCACTGCTATAGTTTGTCCCTTTCCAGAGTCCTGAATGCCACTTTCTGCAGTACCTCTTTTTTGCATCCTACCCCTTAAATCTCTGTTTTTCTCCAGACATTCTCTGCAGGTACACATGCATAAAGTAGTTCTTCCCATGTTCCCTACATGTTTTACCGTACAAATCTGTGTATGTTGATTAGTTCTCTAAAGTGCTGCTTCTTGGAATGGATAGGGCTGAATTTTGCCAGTTTTTCACTTATTAGGGACACAAATATAGTCCCTTCCCTTTAGTTGGAACTCTGAGTTTGACAGAATTTGCAGAATTTTCACATATTCAGGAACTCGCCTGTCTTTCTGATCTGACTGATATTGACCAGTGCACTATAAAAAAAATATTAGAAGGGACTGACAAACAGTATGACTGTAGAAACATTTTTCCTCAGGAGAGCAGGCTAAAAAGCAGATATACCATGGGTTTTGAGATGGCTCTTGAGTAATAAAGGTGCACACAGCATTCTAGGATAGTCAACAAAAAAGCACAAGGACCATCTGACAGATTTCACTAAGTATCTAAAATGAATATATTAAATAAATATAGAAAAATATTAGAAAACATCCTTATTTTCCATTCACTTGGAGGTAGGTTGTCAGCTTTGTGAGCAGGGAGTACGGACAAGGCCCAGCAACTCTGACTGCACCTGTGTGATTTGAACAGGCATTGAAGAAATGAGTTTGGATACGATATTTCAACCCTTTTAGGGAGTTGAGTATCACCTGAAAAGACCAGATTACCCATGCCCTGAAGGACTTACCGGTGACAACCTCGATCTGAAAAATGTAGTGTTGTGTGCATTTGTAGATAAATAGGCCCAAGAGTAGGGGACACTGGGATGTTGGGGTTGGGTTTTTTTTTTCATCCCCCATGAGCTTATGTTTTAAGTTTAAGCGTGGGAATGAAGAGGGAGGAAGGAAAGAAAGAGAAGTCAAGCCTTTCAAAGCAGTTACATCAAGAAATTAATAACAGTCTTATGCTCTTTGGAGAACTTCCTACCACTGGGGATGGATGGAGTAGACCACAAAAGTTAGGTGGAATTGCATGAGAGCTGAGAACCAAGCATTCCCTGTGATCAAGCCTCCAGAATTGACAAGGCAGATTGATGTCCATCACAACAAAAACCCACTTCTTTCATCCATTTTGGGGAAGTGGTATAAAACTTATAGACAGAAACAACATTAGTAAGACTGTATTATGCAGTGGAGGTGAAAGTTTGGCATAGTGAAGAAGTAGTATGTATTAGATAAGGTGAAAAATGAAGTCACACCTCCAAGAAGTCCAAGATTCTTATGTAGTCTTTAAGCTTTTTTTACGCCAAGGGGAGAAATAAACGTTACCCAAAAAAGGTGAAAAAATCCCTGCCTTAAAGAACTTAGGTGCCAAAGCTTTTTTAAATTATCCTTGTATCCTTGCTCTCCAAGTTTCAGTTTTCATGAAGCCAAATTGAGATAAATCTGAAAATTTATATAACTTTAAAAGAGCATTTACTAAAATGTTCCTGTCATTCCCAGTAATATGCAGTGAGTCAACTTGTTCCACACATAGACCTTAATTTATTTTTTATATTCCAGCAAATTTTGTACAATCCCAGGAGTGTAGGTACAGTCCTATGTATCATTGTCATTCTGCCCCACCACTCTGGCAAAGTAATACTTTCTGAATACTGTGTCTGCTAATTCTTTCTTTCTTTGTACAAGAGGTAGATGCACATATTGCCTAGTTTGTCATAGAGAATCAATGTAGTACAGTTTTATTTGTATATGCAGAGACAACAAAATCAAAGAAGATATCAGCTTGGTGACTCCAACTAAGATAGTAATTAAGATAAAACAGTGATGTTTCTAGCATATTTTAAGAAGCCTGAAGGAATTAGCATAGCTTGCAGGAAATTGTGGGATGGAAAGAGATATTCTTTAAGAGTAAAGATAAAAATACTGTCTTTTTATCAAGTATTAGGGAGAACTGATATCTCCCCTCTGTGTTAGGATAGGTAAGTGAGGTACGTGAGTTAAGAGGAGCTGAGAGTAGAGTTTGCAGGGCAATTGCAAAATGAATGAGATCATTTAACCTCTTTTCCAAACAAGCATTTTTAAAAATCTCGCATTTCTGTTGTTATCCAAAATATTTAACGCATTCTTTTCTTTTAACTAGTTCAATTTTATGGATAGCAGCTAACTACAAAAAGAAATAATAACCTGAAGTGTCCTTGGAGCCATTAACTGTACTTTTCTGTCTAGTCCCTAAGAAGATGCCCTGGATTTAAAGACTATGTGTATTTAAAGTAAGTAAGAGAAGAAATAGCTTCTTTTCTGACATTTCCACTCCTTTTCTTCAGCTTGTGCACAAAGCTGACAGCCCATTTTATTCCCACCAGTTTCCCTGGGAGTTCAGCACTGCACTTAGCCTGTTTTACTGATCTTCCTGAGCCCCTCGTTTCTGACCTGCAAGACCACCATCAGTCAGGTAGGAGCTGCGAGCATTTGACACTGCTAAAGAATCAAGCCTTAGTTGTCAATTTTAGCTCTTTGTCCTCCAGATGTTTGTTTTGCTGAATGATGATTTAATTTTTGGTTTTGTAATATGCTCTTTGTAGAGGTTATTTTAAGCTTCCAGTGGAATAGCAGACAAGTAAGTATCCTCCTTCCTTCAGAGGAGCTGTGCTGATTTTAGCTGATGTTTGCATATTTTAGCTACTACCCTGGGGTTTTTAAGGTTAACAACGATAGGTTGTTAGAAAAAGTTAAGCCATATCTCTTAACCTTTGTGCCCTCACTTCTTTTTGTGATACACAATTGTTATTCTCTTTAAGATACGTATTTGTTAATCAGTGGTATAGGGCATTTTAAGATTCTCTCACATAAAGATCCATGTTTAGGTAGGTAGTCACTTACGTATAGTTCTAGCTTTAAGCATAGGTGTAGCAAATGATTATTACTCAAGTGGTTATAAAGTTAAAACTGCATATTAGTTTTTATATACATGAATGAAACTGAGTCTGTGGAGCAAAAGAACATTCAGCTAGTCAGGTATACTCATACATCAGCTGATTCTTCTGCAAGCAGATTCACATTAGGAGCCAAGCTGTGCCTTTTTTATTACCTAGAATGTGCTGTTTGTGCATCTTGTATGTATTTTGTCCATTAACTGACTTCTTACATTGTGCCACCCCATTAACACCAGCTGTTGTACCCAGCACCACCTTGGGGCTGCATGGAAAACTGGCAGGAGGGAGCAGAGCTGCTGAGGAGCAGGCACTTTGTGGCTAAGAAGCAATTTCCTTGTTATTTGGAAAAAGCCTGCTTGACATTGCTATGGGAGAGCTTACAGACAAAATGATTGTGCCCATTTGCTCTGTGATAATTGCTGGGGAAGGAGGCCTCGGGGTCAGTGATTTGCTTTTCTCCTGACCACATGGTTGTTACAGGCAGGCTACATGAAGCCCACAGAGACATGCCCCAGCAGCAGTTAAGCTTCTGGGTGTGCTCAGCTACCTGGCGCTGGAAATGCTCTGGAGAGCGGTGCCTGAAGAGCCTTGATGCAGGCTCACCACATGCGAAGAGCAGCGTATTGTCCGAGACCAGGAAGACACAAGAGGCATAATCAGTGGGTTGATTCCCTCCCCCCGATACCTCCCCAGTTTGATACCAGTTGGACCCAGAGGAGCTTTCAGTGAAAGTGAGTGTAAAAAGTTGCCCAAAATTGTTTTATTTGGAAAGATGAATACATTGCGAGATTGCAAAAGGCACACAGTACCTCATCAACAGTGCCCAAGGACATGGCATCCATTACTGTAGCTGCTGCAAGTTTGATTCCCAAATCTCACCAAAATGTTTGCTTAAAGGATGAATCAGTTACTGTAACTGGAAGTTACACTTTCCAGTCTGAATCATATATTCACACCTCTGAGGTCTCACTGGGCAATCGGGTGGAAAAGCTACTGATTGCATGAGCAACAGTAGGAAATCATGGGATTGCAAAACTCTGACCCATTTAGAGAAAACAAACTGATTATAGCTAAAATAGGCCACCTTGGAAACAAAATGTGAGAATAAACTACCAGAATAAATCATATGCCTCAAACTAATTATTCAGACACTTCTAGCAAGCTGCTCCAGCTCCCGTTCATATTAGCTTTCCCCTAATACAATTCTTACAGGCCTTTGCCTGTTAGCATTAGCACAGTTTTATGTGGAAATAGGCACAAACCAGAATTTTAGATCTGAGTATTGTTGGTTTGTTAGATCATTCAAAAAAGATGTGGAAAACATTTCCCTGCTTATCCCAGCCTCTGATCTATATAATAGATGGCATCAAGTCCCTTTGGCTTTGGGCACTCTGATGTAACAGCTGATGTAGGCCTACAGTCTAGACTTTGTGACCTATTCAAGAGTAGTCAGGGGTGTGAGAAACTACATAAATAAGAGCAAGGGAGCATCCTTGTGGCTAAGTGGAAGCTGAGCCATTTGCCCAGTGAATAAAGGGTCCTTGGAGGTGATGAAACTCTTTGGCAGCCTGACTTTCAAGTTGAAAGCGTCCAGTCCCCAGGAAGCTTATAGTGGGACATTGAGATCATTCATGAAGTAGGCAGCTTGTCACCTGAAACAAGGTCTGCAACAATCCGGAGCCTGGAACAGGACAGCAGCAATACTGGAGGAGTCGTGAGGAAGTCTCAGAAGTACTGGGAAAAGGCTAACTCAGCCAAAGCTGCAAACCTCTAGGGACTGAGTAGAGAGGAGCGGCAGCAATAAGAAGGTCATGATGACAACCCCTGAAGCATGCTGCAGCCCAGAGGAGCTGTGTCAGAGAGGCTGTTGCCATGACGTTTCTTTTGGTAAACATCTAGAGTCCTTGGACTGACGTGGTGCTGCTCCAAGAGCCAAAAACTCTGTTGCTACTTTAACTGACATCCTATTGCTTAAAGAGCATTCAGCATTATCTCAGCTGTGAAACTACTGCCTTGAATGAGTGCAGTGTCTGAGAGAGAAAGGAGACATCCTTCATATGAGATACAGTCGCATATAGAGAAGAAAAATGGTCTTGTGGCTTAATCTGAAATGGAGATCCTTGCCTTTGGGTTCTAGACACTGTCATTTGGTCCTTTGGCAGGTCACTTTGGAACAATCTGGTTTTAGTGGCGCAAAACCAAAACAACTGTCTCAGCCCCCTGGCTGTGAGTGTGGGTAAGAAGAAGAACATGTTATGCAGTACACAGAGGGAAGGGCACAAGGTTGCCTTTCTCTTCTGGGGAATCCATGAACCTGCCTTTTCTTTTGCTTTGCATCCTAGATTATAAAAAAACAAACAAACAAACAAAACAACAAAACAAAGCATCCGTTGATTTCAGCTCCAGCCTCCAATAGTGCACGACCTGTTTTTCTGAGTTGTTTAGCTCTCAAAACACCAGCTCAAAAATGACCTGCCCTGGCATTGCAAGTGCTTGACATCTCAGAAAACAATGTTCTGGGGAAGTGGAGTCAAATAGCGATGCAGATTTCATAGGAGGCACCTAATCTTGGGCTTAAAGGGTATTATGAGTCTGAATTAAATGCTGCTAGTTAAAGCCTGTTAATATCTTTAGAGGTGTGTGTCATACAAGTATTAATAGGGCTTTCTGGGAAGTGCATGGCTCTGTCAGTGCCACATGTAACTGCAGTTCAGAGCTGCTTGTAGTTTTGTTCCATTGGTGTTCAAAGAAAAAGTAAGCTTTGTGTGTGCTCTAAGTGAATTTAATTCAGTTTTATTGAAGAAAAAGCTAAAGAGTAGAAAAGAGCATCCGCTATTAGGAGAGCAGTTTATCTTTCTCCTGAAATGCCTTCTTTATTCAAAAGTACTTTCACACAGGGGGTTCTTTGTTTCTGTTACCTTTGGTAAATGTCTTTGATTTTATCAGCTTGCCTCTAATTTCTCTGTCAGGGTTCAGTAAGCTGTGGACTGTTCATTTAACTCGGCAGCTTTGAAAATAATTTTGAATATTGTGTATGAGTCACTATACCAAAGGGAAAAGGATGAAAAGGAGCGAGAGTGGAGAAGAATGGAGTTATAAAATGGGAAAGGGGAGACAGACAGACCCATATGTATGCAGTAACCCAGGGGGCCCTGGGATAGACCAGTGCTCAGGGTCTGCAAAGACAGAGGCCAGTATAGTCCGCTTTGTCATATCTGAGTCCAAGAAGGGACTCCACTTTAGGGAGCATCTGGACTAGCAGCAGGCTTCTTGTCATTAAAGAAAAGCAGTCTGATCCTTGACTTGACTTTCAATAAAAGGAAGAAGACAGCTTTCCTGATAGCTAGCAAATCTTGCTCACAGGCTTCCACAACTGCAGCTGGGAGCCCAGTGGGGCCAACTGGAGATCACGCTGACATCCCTGGGACAAGTTAAACCAGAGTACTCCAAATGTCCTTTTCCTAGGTCAAAACCTCTAAAGTTTGTAGTGAGGGTTTCCTCATCTTTGAAGGAGATGCAGTGTGTTTTGTGTGAACTTGGTTAACCATTGTACGTTGCTGGCTATCTTGCATGCTGACCCATCTGGCCAAAGTGTGTTTCCCGGCCCTGTGGAGGGCCATTCTAGCCGTCTACACACGTCCTTGTTGATGCTTTGATTGATGTCCTCCAGTTCCCTTTGTTCTGGCCTTGCCATCAACATTTTTATCTTCTTTAACTAAAAGAACTTTTTTACATCCATCCGCTGGTCAGCCGTGTTCTTCCCCTTGCAATGCTGGCGCTCTTCAGATTATGCCTCTTTCCTTGCTGCCTTTTCGTTTGCATTTTGCTGTGCTGATGGATGTACATAAGGCATGTTTATCTTCTGTAATACCCACATTGCTGTAAGCCACTCCTTTACTCTAGGGGGAAAGTCTGTGGGCTAAAAGGGAGCATTGTATGGTACAGTTTTCTGAACCTTGTTATCCCAATCCAAATGTGGATTCAGAAGGAAACTCAGACAGCGGAAAGCAGCTCAGCTTTTACTGCAAGGGAGTTAAATCAGTGGATCACATTGGCCCTTTTTGGTTCTTTTAGTCTCTGAGTGTTCATGTATCTGTACAAGTTGTATCAATATGTTTTTACAGTTCTAGAACGTCTCTTATCTCCAAGCTTGATGAAAAATTCCACTGTAACTTCTAAGCTCATAAGCATTTTTCTTAATTAGGGTAAAGAGATGGATAGTGCTACCACACAAGAACTACTAACGTGTCTGAGGCAGGAGGGTTGCACTTGTTTCCATGGACCTCTAGGTACAGAGGGATCAATGGGAAAAGGAAGTTTAAAGACAGATGACATGACTGAAGAAAAGCTAATTGCCTGAAGCAGCTAAACTA
Source organism: Xenus cinereus (assembly GCA_025774025.1). NCBI lineage: Eukaryota > Metazoa > Chordata > Aves > Charadriiformes > Scolopacidae > Xenus > Xenus cinereus. The sequence continues at coordinate 90,998,994 of JAOXJK010000012.1, read as the reverse complement.
GGCTAAAGATGTCTGTTGCTGAAATTCTCATCCCAAGGAGATTTTGCCCAAGGGAAACCATAGTCCTCAGTATACTGTTAAGAAGGGGAGAAACCTCAAGGGAGGAATTCACAGTACAATGTGGGAATCTTAATTCTAGTGAACTGCCAGGACCAGATGGTGTTCATCTCAAGCAGTGAGGGATCTCAGCTCCAAAGCTAGAGGGTTTCTGACAAACACATGCAATATATTCCTTAAAACAGGAGTTCTTCCTGGATGCTGTGAAAGTGTCATCAGGGAGCATTGCTTCTAAAATGCAATGAACCTTGGCAGTTGCAGGTGAGCACACAATATACTACATAGAGGGGAAGCATTTCAGCATAGTCAAGACAGAAATATAGAACTTAGAAAAAGAGAATTACATCATCTGAAACAACAGAGTTTCTACTTAAAGTCCTTAGCTGGTCTTTGAAGTCATTTGAAGACTTTATTTGAAATATTGGGAAGAAAAGATCTGGCCTATATCATCCAGGTTTTTAGGAGGTTTTGATGACCTTTGTATGAAAAAGGGACTTAATGTTATGCTAGACAGGTAAATTTTTGACCTTAATTAAATACTAGCTAGGCATCAAATGTTTTAAGTACTGGGTGGTTTTAAAAATGTAGGTGACTTAACAGTGACATGCAGAGATCTGTGCTGGAATTGCTCTTGTACAATTTTGTTGATCATTTTAAGATTAGGAAAAACTAGAGAAGCACACAAAATCTAGAAAGACTTACTTCAGTGAAGAAAATAGTAGGTACAATTTAACTTCTATACATACAATCTCATGTTAAATAGGAAGAAAAATCTATTTTTTTCACAGATGGTAACAAATCTAAACAAGGCCATTTTCTTCCAGAAGCAGAGATCTAGGAGTGGCTATTGACAGCTGTTCAGCCTCCTTCACCCAGGCAAGCAGAGCAATGAGAAAGTCTTGCTTTAGGTTCCTAGGAAATGAAAGCTATAGTCACATGCAGCAGCAATTTGAATATCCTTAAAACAAATGAATGGAAATAATTCTGCAGAATTCAGCACTAACAGCATGTCATAAAAAGTAAGGTTTGCAGGATCTAAAGGATTAGATCATCCTGCTACCATTAACAGCTTTACAGCAGACAAATTATATGACCAATATCAAACACCAAATTCTGGGTTATAAACTTCACTTCTGGGAAGCAAAATGAAGAAAAATATCTTTCATAGAATTGTGCAATGAGAGAGGCATAATTTCAGTTGGACAGATGTTACCTTCTTACACAGACGAGTGACCTGAACTGGTGATTTAATATGCAACTTTGCTGTTGAATTCTGGTGACCCATCTCAGGCTTTTGTATCCCTGAGGAAGAGAAAGCCCCCTGCATTGGTTGCATGTGTTTCCTCATCAGACATTAGTATTTTATGGAGAATGGAAGTTCAAATGAAGTCAAATGAAATTGTTGGCAATTTGAAATGTTGGCTACCTCCTTTACCCTTTTTATACTATGTAATGAGGTAAAAAAAAATAAAATTGTATTTTATGCTTTATAGCAATGATTTCCAAAACAAATGTAGCCTGCCCTGCTAAGTGTTTTCACTGAAGTCCCAAAAGTGAGGTGTAGTTATTTTAGAGTCTGAAGGTCAACCTCAATCTCATAGTTACAAAGTTTTCCAAGACACTGAATTATATATTAATATGTAATAAAAAATGTAAAAGTATAGAAATTGTTTTTAAAATGAAACTGGGGGGAAAAAAAGAAAATAATTTCTTTCAACCACAAGAGTCATTGATGTACCTATTTGCTATTGGGAGTCTGATTGCCCTTTTACTCAGTATATTCCCATATTCCCACTAGACTTGAAGAAATAGGTCTTTTCTTCTTTTTTTTTCTTTTTTTTTTCTTTTGCTTTTATTCCTTGAGGGAGAATTAGAAGACGTTTCACATCAGAAAAGACTATTGATGTAATAACACATGTAGTGCTTAGTTAATACAGGTTGACAGACATGCAGCAATTACTAGCATTTTTCTGGTATTAAGTTATAACTGCTGAAATCTGATGAAGCCCTACTGAAGCCAAATCTTTAGACACCAGTAAAAATTGCTGAAAGCAGTTAAAGGGCTTATAAGCATGGGATATGTCATTCTTCAAACATTGTTTGGTATTTAGCCTTAGTTTGAAATCCCCTTTAAAGGTGACTTAAGAACTCAGACTTGGGCTAAAATTTTCAGATGCAGCAACATCTCTGTGTGAATTTAGATACATGTGTGTATACATATTGCATATACATATATTTACACGTGTATATACACATAGGTATATGCATATAGCAAATATAAATTGTAAGTACCATCACACATGGTTTAAAGAAGAGACTAGCAGGGGGCTTTACTTCTGGGATTTTAGAACTGAAGGAGTCAAACTTTGAAGGAGGAATTCAAGGAAAATAGTTTGCATCAGTGACATATATATATTCTGAACCTATACATGCAGTCTCTTCTCTCCCAAGAGAGAAATAAAAAATGTGGAAGACAAAGTAGTCCACAACAAACTTCCAAACCCCTAATTACAAATTAAGTGATTATACATGAACAGCTCCTGAATTGTTCTGTCTGGATAGGTAGGAACACAGTGGTACTATACAGCAGGTGTCCGTGATGTGATTGTATATTAGCAGAAGTCTCTTGATGTCTGGGAAGAATAGCGAAGTAGTGAACAGACACTTAATTGTCACTGATTATTTTTTTTCCCAAAAGGTTTACCTTGTAGAAATTAAAATTTCTTTCTCTAGGCTGACCTATCGCTGTAAGATACCCTTGATGTTCAGTCTCAGTAACTAACTTGTCTCAGTGGCTAAACTAGAAAGCACTGCAAATAAATCATGTACTATGTTTAGAGCACTTCTGTCTGTCATGATCAAAAGTGTTGTGATAAAGGTAATGGATGACTCCGCTCGGTGTAATCACTGCGAGCATCAGGAGCCGCAGCACCTGATGTGACCAGTAGAAATGCAAGCCTTGACGAACTCACTTGTGACTCTGCGTGGCTGGTTCTCACACTGTGAAGAGCAGTTGTTCTGAGATCCTTGCTTTGTTTTGAAATTCACTCTGAGGCACTCAGCATAGCTGACAAACGAGCTCATTTTCTGGGTGCGGTTCTCCAGGGCTTGGGAAGGACAACTGCAAAGTTCTGAGGGAACATTTGTTTTTTTAGAGTGCTGAATATCAATGAGCTGGTAAATTGTTTTGACTAGTTTGTTGGTGCCAAAGGTGCTTTTGAATGTTGTGCAGCCATAGTCGAGAAGAACTCACTTGCCATGAATGGGAATGCCATGGGTGTTTTTTTGTCTAAGATTTGCTGTGGGAGTCAGTGAGGCTTTATTGCTCCACTCTGCCTTTCCCTCTGAATCTCAGTCAGGTGCGGGGAGAGAAGCAGCAAAAAAAAATGAGAAAGGACAAGCAGAAATCCAAGAAACCAGTCAGGTGGTTAATACATAACCAGCTCTACACCAGGAAAAGGGAGAGAGCCAAGACATATATGTATGGCTCTGGATTCCTTCCAGGGGTTTCTGAAGACCAGGAATGCTGTTGCTGTTCACTGACACAGCTGACCTGGGCCTCTGCAAGGGAAGGGGGCAGGCAGGGGAGGGTGTGTGTGTGTGTTTGTCTTTCCCTCCTCAGTATGAAATATGTCTTCTTTTCTCTGCCGTTGGCACTGGTTGTGACCGTGTCTGTTTGCAAAATCACCATCTCCCCTGTGGAATGATGAGGTTGTCCAAATCCCAAGTTCGAAGGGATGGGCTGCTGTGTAACATTTATTTTTGTTTTGCTTTGTGTTTTGTTAAGGTTTTGCTTTTCAGCTGTGAGGAAAGGTTCTAAATACATCCATTGTTTCTGTAACGCGATGTCTGAAACGTCCCCTTCTGAGTTTTGTTTGTGTATGGCTATGGAATATTTTTAATTCCCTCTATTTGGTAGCCTTTAGCAGGGTCTGATCTTCACTCAAGGACTAAAAGCCTTTTGAAAATATTGTGTCATCCTACAAATAGTCCCTTATAGGTCTAGTACCTATTTAAACCCAAATGGTTTACAGTACATTTAATAACTTAGGAAAAGTAACTGGTTCATTTTGAACTGATTTCCTGCTGTTATGCCCATGGACAGGATTTATAAGGACAGGTTAAATGTGTGTGCGTGTACATACATATAATTGCTAGGTACAAATACACATGTTTCTGTATTAATTTTAGAGGACTGAAAATATTTAAAGCATTTGGGGAAAAAAACAGGCAGTTTTTTGACACACAAAGCCTGTTGAGATTACCTTTTCAGTGCTCCCCAGGGGTCCTTAAGTCCTCTCGGAGCTCAGGGCAGGGGGACAGTGGCCCACAAACTGGGATATGAGCCAGGAAGTCTTGCATCTGCCGTCGTTTCCGTGCGTGCTTGCGTGTCACACCTTATGCCAAAGCAGTTGGCACAGGGACAATTTTTGCCTGTAACAGTTTGCTGTACGAAGTTCAAAATGGCACGGCTCCCACTGCCGTCCTTTGCAAGACGAGCTTAAATAATACGCGGTGCCACACCTTGCCTTTAACTCACATACGTGTTCTTCTCAGCGCTCATCGCCTGTGGCCTGCATTAAGCCACCTGGAGACAGGCACGGACAGGCAGCTGCGTGGTGGCTGGCTGGGCTCCAGGGGCTGTTCCTCACAGAGACAAGTGCTTCATCAGGCTCCCCTGATGTTCTTTTGGGAAGCTGCACGTTGTGCCATATTTGGAGTCAACGTGTCGCTCGTGTTGAGTCTAGTCCTGTCTCCACTCCCAACCTCTTCTGTGACTGTGCGGTGAGGAAGAAGACAGGACTTACCTTCTGCCTTACCTGCTGCCTCTGCCCAGGTACCAATCCAATACCCAGAAAATGAGAGCAAATACTTCCGTTAATGTCATTGTAGAATAGCATTGTCCCTCTGGTAGAACTGCCTCACTTACAGAATGGGCTAGGGAAGCCTGAAGAGGTTCAAGGTTGCCTAGGAATACACAGTTTCGGGGGAATCAGACTCGGTTAACTATGTTGTCACTTCATGGTGGCTGAGAAGGGAATTTGGATCTATCTGAACAGAATGTCTTTTTAAGCAAATAATTCTGGGTGAAGTAACGTTCGTTATTATTCTTGTCCAGACCCGGTCAGCAGGGCTCAGAAAGGCTGGCTTGCTGCTTTTCTCCCTGTTACACCCAGGAAGAAGAACCACTTTCTCTTTCAAAAGCAATTTCCTGTAAGGATAGCGTGCACAGCGTTCCTTGTTCATTCCTATCTGTTTAGCTAATGAGGAGGAGCAGTCTGCCTGTGAATGGTCTTAATACACACACGCTAAGAGCATAAACAAACCTAATGCTAATGACAGCACTATTTTGAATGGAGATCAAAGCTTCTCTAGGTCACTTGGTCAAATGCAAGCTGAACTGAATGCATTGAACTGTGCCTCAAAAGCTCTGCAGAGACTCTTCTAGAAGTCTTTGTTTTAGCCAGTGGGGGAGAGGTGGCTTAAATTACCAACGCCACCAGTGCCAGCAAAAATTTTTTGGTCAGACTGCAGCGCAGAAACTGTTGTCCCACTCGTTGCTGCTTAAGTAACTAACTTGACATTCAGCAACAATTTGAGAGGAGGCAAGCTTAGAAGTGTTGATTCCTGACATGAGCTAAGTAGGATGATGAACAGCATTACCAGATATGTGAAAAACATCAGGAAGAGTGTTTTCATGAATCTTTCAACCTTTGAGAAGGATTCTCATAGACACACACTCTCTTCCATGCACTTACCTTGCTCAAAGCTTCTTTGGAGGCACACCTGGTTTCCTCAGCTCCGTGGCACGGGCCCAGCTGTTATCAGGAAGCACTGTTCTTCTGTGAGCAAGGACGGCTGCTTCTACTATGAGCCACACCTGGTCATTAGTGAGCCATTTCATAACTCTAACCATAAGTTAACTCTAACCACTGAAGTTTATTTAGTGACAGCAATGTTTAATTTCATGTAGGATTTCTTCAGAGTTGGCAGTTCGGTGTCACTAGCTAGAACAGGGGTGATACAGGTATTCCTGTGTTTCCAGAGAGGAGCACCTGGTATGAGACCGGAGTGTTAAAGGCATAGAAGAAAGGGGAGTTAGGTGAGGAGACAACTGGGAGGCAGAAAAGCACTTTGAGTTTATTCCCTGTATTACAGGCAGTGTTCATGCATTTGAACTCTGAGTATGTGGTCAGAATTTCCTCTCACTCCTGAATGACCTACTGCGCAAACATTGACTTGTTGACGTATAATAGCTGCCTTCAAACAGGATATTATTCAGCGCTCTAAAATAATCTGAAACTCATTTGAAACAGCCAGGTTAATCTCTATCACCTGTGAGTGAGGAATAAAAAATAAATTATGCACAACCCATTACTTCCCTAGTAAAGTTCCACACATTTTCGCAACTGTTAAAGTAGCTGGAATCAATTAGACTGCTGTGCCGTTCTTTTAGGGTCTTAAAGTATTTAAGTTTGGGCTGAAGCATAGACGGTGGCATACTTTTCCCACTATGAATTCACAGCACTGCGAGGGCTGTGTTTTAAGGTGTTTAGAAAACAAACCCTTTAAAGGCAGAAAGGAGAAAATATTTCCATTTAAAGAAGAGGGATGGGTTACATGGGGTTTGATTTTGACTTAAATCATACCAAGTGAGCTGATATGGATGATGACATGTGGGTATATATACAAAGCTTATTGGGAAAAAAAACAAACAACTGCATCTGGTTAGTTTATATGTGATAAAAGTAATGCAGGTCATACTTGTACAACACCAAAATCCTTCTGACATGAATGAAGTAGTATTAATTGAACCCTTTTCAGTTAAAATTGTAATTCTTCACCTTAAAGAAATGGAAAACAGAAATGCATTACTGAGCAAAATGGCCATTCCTGGTACTCCCCCTGTACTGTCATCCAGGCTTGGTCACCCACAGGCAGGTTTTCCACCTGCCAACAATTAATTGCCTCTTCCTGTAAACTGCGTAAGCCCTTTGGAAAGAGATGTCCTCATAACCTGTTTTTCAGCTTTTCGGTGTGTGTTGGAGGTGGGTAGGAGTCTGCTAGGAAACCATCTTCCTGAACAAGGAGGGCTGAAGGGTCAATCATTTCCCCAGAAAGAGGTGGAGAGATGGGGGGAAGCAGTTTGCTTTGTAGTTAGTTGGAGGCAATAGGAGTTCACACAAGTTTTCCTTTCAGATTTCCCCTCCTTTTTGGAGGTGGCTGCCCAAGCTAACTGACCTCTCTGGCATGGCATGTGCTGGAGAACAGGCATACTTACCAGTTTCAAGCCTTCGCTTGGACATGTTCACTAGTAAGGTGGACAGTAAGGGCTAGTAAGGTTACCGAGAGAGTCCCTGCTAAACCATCCTTTTGTCATAAGGAGAAAATACTTCACAGGCAGCCCTCTGAGGCCACTAGGTCTACTACTGGCTTTTCTCCACTGTTCCTGACCTCCCTGCTTCCATCTGTTCTCCAAAATGTGCTTTTGAGAGGTGAAAGGGGGATACTTTTATCTGTGTGTTTTGCTGTCAGTGATCACAGTAACAGCTGATCCCACAGCATTTAAAACATAATGATGCCAGTTGTACATTTAACAGCCTTCAAAGCCACTATTAGGACATTTCTTTTGCCAACGAAAAGAATATAAATGCATGTCAGACAGCTTTGGAGTCAGGTGTGTAACGTGCTGGATCTGAAAAGAAAGCGTTTAATTTTCAGCTCTGTCAGCCAAAAAAGCCATGCTGAGCTTTTTCCCAGTCCTTCATATCCCAGAAAGGTATTACACTGAGCTAGCGACTGGCCTTGGAGAAAGAAGGAGTGAAACCCAAGAGCAGAGACTGACACTTTGCATGACCCTGGCTCGATGGAGCAGCTAGCATGCATCAGCTCTGCCAATAGCTGCAAATGGGTTCCTCTGGAGCCAGCTTCTTGCTTCATGTATTGCATAAGATTATAACCATAACTAGCTAAACTTTAACAAGTCAGGATTTTTGGAAACACTTTTGATTCGCTCTTTTACCCTGTGAAACCCTATTGCTGTTACTGCTGGAGAGAATCCAGCAGTTGTCCGAGCAAGAGTTCGGGCTTATTTTCTAATTTACTCCTAATCATCTTGTTTTCCTTTGGTTTGTTTTGGGAAGGGAGAGGAAAGCAATGCTTACAGGTGCCAAAGCACCTGAGTTTCTGGACGGTCAAATAATTTCCATGGTTCCTGTTACCCCTCGTGGAGAAGCACAAAAGAGCGGGGAGAGAGGTTCTGGTCAGGTAGGCCATGTGCTACCAGGACAGACAGCAGATAGCAAGAAGGCAAGAGAGAGAGTGGGCATCTGTCATGAGCATCAGCCTTTTATGAGGGAGAGTAAGCAGTGGACTGAAAGGGAAGGGAAGAACAGTGTGTTTTGTGATGGTGGGAGAGGAATGACACTGGCAAACAGATGTCAGGGGCAAGGTGGGAGCTCAGGGTAAGCAAGGGAAAGGAATGGGAGATGGGATTGTCTGGTCAAGAAAATATGACTTTCGTTGGGGTTATTTGTCCATCTTCTACTGCTACTAGAGCCAAGTCATTCTAGTAGGTTTTCTCCTCAACATTTGAAGCTTCCCCATTAAAACTCCCCAAGAAATTTATCTTACAGAGACAACAAGGCTTCCTGAGTAATGACACTCACCTGCCAGAACTCCTACCTTTTCTATGTAGACTTTCACTCTGTGTGCTGGTCCACTTATCCCATGGTCATTTGAGAAAGACTTGACCCTTTTTTAATGTGTCAAGTAAACACTTCTAGATTGGGTCATCAATTATTGATCCCCCCAAATTCATATTGTTCATATGGTGTTCTGTATTGCATTGTGGTGTTGCCCATAAGATAAAACTGAAAAAAAAAGTGGGTGTTGGTCTCTCAAGGTCTTGGCTCAGTCACTTTATACCCCAAGTAGACCCTCTTGCATTAGTCTGTGCTGATGGCTTCCATGCAGGGAAAGTCTCTTCATCAGACAAAGCAAGTGCAGAAGCTGGGTGTTAGCTCCTGCCCCTCGCTAACAGGCCATGGCTAGAAGGGGCCTGTGCGCAGCTGGAGCAATAAGCAGCAAAAATGATAAACCATATAGGGGAAATGAAGTAATGTTGGCCCTCATCTTATGGTGGGCTACTCAAACACTGTGTGCCTAGGTCATGGGCTGCCTGCCTGGGTTCTCACAGCTTCTGCTTCAGGGTCTTCCAGCACTTCGGCACTGTTTGTAACGCTTCTGCCCGGGCTTTACAAATAAAACTGTTCTGTAACCTGTCAGGTTTTGGCACCTTTTGAAACCTTTTTCTTTTAATTTTATATTCCTAGCAGATTAGCATTGCCAGCATTTTTAACCATGCTTCCTGAAGCTAAAAATTCTGCTTTTATTAGGGCAAATGCCAGAACAACATCATCTTGACAACTTGAAAGCTCAGCTGTTTGTGACAGGTTCTTCCAGCACAAACTCATTTTGAAAAGCAGGGAGGCTGGCGAGAGCAGCTGTCTTTCATTTTCTGTCAGCTGCAGAATCCCATTGCAAAGATGTGGTAACAGGTACGGGCAACAGGAGAGGGAAGTCATCTCTTGGACAAAGAGGGTGTTAAATGTTTCTGGACACCATATAAGCGGCAACTCCAGATACTGTTTTCAATGACTGCTTAGAGTGATGGCTATGATGCCACCATGGTGAATGAAAGCAGGTGCATCTCATCATAAAGCCACTATGTCTGCTCCAGGAGAGAGATCACAAACACTGGAACTTCATTCTAACCACGGTATGCTAGTAACAGACAGTTAGTAAGTTTATTTTGCTTAACTCAAAAACAGGCATTACCAGTTAACATTTTATGAGGCTTATTTTAAGGGTATTTCCTTTATTTCAACATGTTCTTCCTATGTAAATGAAGAGGAGAATATAATAGAATTGACTTTCTAGCGCATTATAGACTGAGAAACGCAGTGGATGGAAGAAGTGTGTATACGTGCTTTTACCTGGAAACTAAGTAAGACATTTCTCAGCTACTTTTCATTAACAACTAAACTCAGTGAAATTACAGGGACGGGGGTATATTGTGAACAATCTCCTCCTATCTGGAGGTCACTTTTTCTGCTCTGTATATGTTCAGCAATAGAATCATGTTGTTGTCCCAAACTACATCAATGTTGTGCATTGGAAGACCTGTGTTTGTGTGAGTTTTGGGACAACAACACTGGCACGGTTCCAGATTTTTAAACACAACCATCCCTATAAATAAACAAACTGAAAATTTTATTTAGAGAAGACTCAAATGATGACAGGTATGGTACCAAGACTCCATTGTAAGGACACTGGAGTTCATTTAAATGAATCTTGTTTAAATGAGTAAAATAAGTGTGCTTTTAAAACTGCACACAAGGTGCTTCTGAATGTTGCCACTAAGATTACAGGCTGTGATTCAGGGAACATCTGATTGTTCATTAAAATGTCAAGAAAGGAAGGAGAGGGATGATAAGACAACAAAAAGCACGTCCATGGTTGTTTTGCTTTGCTTTGCTTAGCCCTTGGGATGTAAACCCTTTAGCGTATTGTTCTGAAAAAGCTTTCAAGAGAAGAATTGACCTCATTTGTGACCTCTGTGACCCTCAGTGATAATCACAGGGCTCTGCTCCTTCAATCCGCTTAAAAGGTAGCAAAGGCTTGTTGTTGTAAGACCTCAGGAAAAAAACTTTTTTTTTTTTTGGTGCAAAACAACACAAGTGGTCATGTGTCACTCCCTGAAGTGTTGATACAAGCACCTATCTGCACCATGGGATGGTGGAGTGGTGAGGGAGTTGAGGTCATATTCTCGTGTTTAAAATGGGAATTCAGCCTTATGTGAAGCTAAAAATATACATTTCACCTAACATAGTTCTTTGGGCTTAAATTTAGCACAACCTGCATTTTCTCATTTATGGCCATGTTCCTATCAACAGTTTGCATTATTTAACCTAAAAACCAGGTATTAACAACAACATTAAAAGGCAGGAGAGCGGCTTATAGTTATTATTGCAGTGTTAGGTTTCATTAAAGTATCACAGAGCTACAGTGCTAACAATAAAGTACGCAAGCACTTAGAAAAAAAAAATCCTGCTAGCATTGTCTGTCCTGGGGTTATATGTATGTATATGTGTATGTTTGTGGTGGGTTGACTTTAATTCTATTTTTGACCTTATACAAATTTGAAAGTTTTTCATCCAGATATCCCCTGCAGCTGACCCTGTCTCCATTAAAGAAGAAAGTAATCAATAGCCCAGCACCTACAGAGCAAGCTCTGTGAGCTGGGAGGAGGCTTTATGGACACAAACCCAATCCTTTATGAGCTCATATTCTGGAGGACAGTCTCAGTTTCATATTCAGAATGGGAGAGTCATAACCAACACATCTGCTCCCTAGGCTGACCTCTGTGGAGCTAAGATTTTATAAGCTGAAATTAAAGTGAGTGCATCGTTCTGAACATGATATGACCCTCTTTTGCTTCTAGTCCATTGCAGTTATGTCGGTGAGATGTAGCTACCGTAAGCTGCAGGTTGTTTCCCATAGTCTGAAGACAATTTAGTCATTTACGGATGTAATGCAGCTTTAAACAGAGGATTCAGTCTTTTAGATTTAAAGCTTGGTAGCACTGAGCGCTTTCATTTCCTCCTTTCAAATGTATGATCACTGCTCAAAGCCCTTTGTGGGAAATTCTTCATGCTTTTTTATGCGATCCTACTAAGAAGATCCTGGCCTGAGTCTATCATCAAGTTAATTTATACGAGATGTGATTTCATCTATCTAATTTGTGTGCCTGCAAGATGGCATTTTCCTAGGAGTACTAGAGGCAGTTCTAGGCAGCCATACCTTTAAGCCCTGTGCTTTCTAATTTAAAGATAAAAAAAGGCAGTTGGTGGCAATTCATGCCTTAAAGCTAGTAGTTCAAAGGACAGAGAGAAATCTTTAGTGTCATAAGTCTCTCAGGGCTCATCACTGTGTGTAATACCATGTGTTTATTCTTGAAATATGTTTTACTTTATATGTATAAATATATGTAAGTTTGTACACATATATTTCACCAAAGGATGCTTCAAGGCTGAAGTTCTGTGGACTTCAGATAATGAAGCTATAAAGAGACCATAACACCTAGCATTCACATTATCACCATCTCAAAGACAAAAATACATAAAAGAAAACGAACTCAAAATACTGCAAATTTCTCTTAGTCTTGGCTCAAAAACTAACTCTGGAGTTTTTCAAAGGCTGATACAAAGTTTACGTAGCTTTTTCTTCTTCTAGGAAGTTCTCATTTCTTAATGGTTTTATCTTAAGAGGTAACTGCTAGAGAGCCTCCACCACCCCTGTCCTCTGGGAAAAGAGATCACTGCAACCTGAACTCATATCGTTACCGCACACCAGGCGTTGTGAAATGAGCCCAGTGCATTTACGGAGCTTTTGAAGAGTGTGCAAATAGAAATGAAGTAGCTGAGTGAATTCAGAGAAACAGCCCTGCTGAAGTGAACCCCTGCCCCGATCTTGACCGAGTCCTGCTGATACGTGGGGCAGGAGCAGGGGGGCGTGGGCCAGGCAGGACCCCTACCTCCTCCCCAGCATGGCCAGAGCGCAGCTCCAGTGGGTTGCTGGGTAGGACCCCATCACTGCATGAGGCTGTTGCTGCTGTTCTGTGGCGAAAGCACTCCAGTCTCCGTTCGGAGAAAGCACAGCACACAGGTTAGCCTTAACCTGCCCAGCTTCACATTTGCAGCAATCTAGCTGTTCAGATCTTGGTTGCAAAGGCTCCGCGGGAGTTAGCGAAGTTGGGTGTGATGCTTGAGCTGGCTTGCTTGCCTGTGACCCGTATAAACTGCAGTCTCAGCGTTCCCGCAGCACTCAAAGCTAGAAAGCGCTGTATCTGCTTCTAATGAATGTAGGCTCTGTCCACACTTGGCAGGTCTCTTCAGCTCTGCCGGTTAGACTAATAGAAGACATTATCTCTCTCTCTGAGTTTTACCTTGCTTATATCCTGAGATTATCACGGCTTTACCACTTGGAGGTCAGATGGAGTAACTCTTTGGGATTAGGTAAAGCTATGGTGATATCTGAAGAAATAACTTGAGAATTATGCTCTTAGACCAAGATAAACTTTTAAGGCCAGGGAGCGGGTAGTTGACGTGCCTTTCCAGTCTCCGAGTGTGCTCTGTTTTCATTTAGTAACATGATGCACTGCCAGAAGTGTCCCACCAGTGAACTCCTTTGGGATCACACTACAGTGTTTGTTTCTGAGGGGTGTGCTGTGCCCGGTCTTGGGCAGGGGCAGTTGTTTCTTTTATAAAAACCTGACTATTTTTGCTAGGCTTTGAAGCAAGCTGGTCTTCTTAGGGCAATACCAGCATGATCTCTTGAAAGCACTTCTGTGGCTCATGTGGGACTTCGAAAGCTATGGTGTGCGTTTCTTGCATGGATTTTACTTCTCTCCACTTCTTACTTGCTAAATCATAACAAACTGAGGATTGTGTGTCATACTCTTTACTGACTGGTCATATTTTCAAAAGCTATTTATTTTTAATATAAACAAATGAAACAACCTGCTTTGCCTTTTCATATCTACAGCCCCCCCTCTCCCGTATGTTTGCAAAACACTGCAGCAGCCTAACAAAATACAGCGTGTGGTGTTTCCTTCTATGACCCGAAATACTCACCCGTGTGCTGTAGTCCAGCCATGATAGTTTGCTGCTTTTGGCTACGAGTGCTAGATGTTTTAAAGTAGTTAGCTATTGTATTCCGTATATGCATATTACCCTATCCACATTCCCTGCAACGGCATTTTCGTCTTGCAAAACTTCCTTCCTTCATTTTCCCTCATCTTTTCCATGTTTTTTTTTGTTTCCTCTTATCCAGCACCATTAGCCATTGTTTTAAAAACCAAAACCAGCTCCTTGCTTGTAAACTTTTCTTTCTTTTTCTTTTCTGGTGCGCCTCTGTTGGATTTGCTATTTGTAAGTCCTCATTTCCTATGTTTTATTTGTCATATTTAATTTCTGAAATAGTCGTGGATCATGTCTCTTCCAGATGATGTGCTATTTGTGTTATTTTTACATTGCAGTCTTGTTCAATACATTTCCCACTTCTGTTTTTGTCCACTTGATTTTTAGCAAGAAACAGTGGTATGCAAGAGTTCTAGTAAAGATTCAGCTAAATGTTCAGTATTATCTGACTAAGCAAGGGTTGGATTTCCAGGAACATTCTTTCATTAGGCAGTATGTCTCAATATTCTGGTAGAAGTCCTTATAGTACAATGTGTCATATAAATGGCATCCTGCTTTTCCATTCCATGCCAGTATTTGTTGTCCATTAAAAAAAAACCCAAACACCACCAAAAACCAACAACACAAAAAACCCCAAAGGAAAGCAAAACTAGCTCTCAGTGAGTTACTGCAAGTTAGCAGTAGTCAAACCTCATACAGTGCAACAACTTGTGCTGTCGGCTTTAGGTTATGAAGGTTTTGCTGTCCTTTGAATTGAGGTAGGGAGGTGGTGGCTAAAATCATTTGCCCTGTTACGGTGAGTTGCAGAGGTCTAAGCCATGTTCAGTGTTGGGAGTCTTTTGCATGGAGAAGGGTGCAGGAGGACTGTCCATACTGGACTGGGAGTCACCTAGGTGGAGTGGCAGACTTTTCTTAGGGTAGTCAGACATCCGGTTTCGTTGGTGTCTCTCCACTTCTCTCCATTTCTTTAAATTTATTGATGTAGTTCTTTGAGTTACCCGAACAAAACCCATGCTTCAAACTTTTTATCTGCTGCTGGAGTGCAGAGAGTCTATCAAGCCTG
>JAOXJK010000012.1:90937880-90983653 GCA_025774025.1 Xenus cinereus | reverse complement strand
GGTGTCATCACAAATACATTTCAAATTTTTCCATAATACATAAAATATTTTGAGATGTTTTTAATAAGCATGCAGACTGAAAAGTCACACCAACTTATTAGAAAAACTTTGAAATATTTTGTAAAACAGTTGTGAGCTTGAGTTTGTAAATGGTGGGAAAGTTAGTCTCATACCAGCTTGCAATTGATTGCAGAGCAATGGTGTTACAAAGCCTGTAGATGTAAGTCAAGAGGAATGATATGGATGTTGCACTTGCCAGAACCGTTTTACTAATGAATTCTTAGCAGAAAACAGATCGTTTTGTAGCACACAAGCCCTCTGCAACTTTAGTTAAGCAGTAAAAACAGACATCAATGAAAGGAATGACCAAGTCCTGATGACAGTGGCTGTATGTGCAGGCAGATACACTAAGATTGCTTGCCAGGTGTCTAAAGGTTTTGTAAAACTTGAAGGCTTCTGGGTTTCATTCCAAAGTACCTTTCCCATATCTCAGGGCACAATTTGCATTTATTGACAGGTCTTCTTGGGAGAGCTGAGTAGGAACTGGAAATGCCTTGCAAGGACAAGAGCAGTTTCTCCTCACAGGAGCCCGGGTCGGGGACAAGGCAGCTGGAGGAGATGCAAGAGGTCACAGCCCGAGCGGCCCTGCCTGGCTCCCGAGTGACCAGGCAGCCGGATTCCCCTCTGTCCCAGCAGCTCCTTCCTTCTTCCATCACCTCACTCTTCCAGGGAAAAATAATTTCATACGAATTTTAGAGGAACATCCAGTTAATCAAAACACAGCAGGCTGCCAACGCAGCCTCGGCAGAACAGTGCTATCACACACCATGGCACTTTCAATTCTGCTGCTTCGTTCTCTTGACAGAGATATTAACAAAAAGAGGAAACGGGCTATTACCGTGACAAAGGCTTTGACAGCACAGAGAAAATGGCATGTTAACTTGTCATCAGGCAGGCTGGCACTGGCTGGTAATAACTATGCTCCCCGCTCTGTGCGACTCACGGCACTCAAAACCTTCCTCGCTGCTGGGTGGGTTTGTCTTGCTGTGGAGCAGGGCACGTTTTTCCATACAGCGATACCCACCCGAGTGCTTAGCCGTAGCAGCTGAGAGCCCCACGGGCTGTTAAAAGATCATCTTCAATCTGGTGTGTTTCAGATCTCAAAACCTCCAACTTATGTCCACTGATGTATGTATCAAGCAAGTGAAAAGTTACACTCGATTTAATGGACAGAGGGGTGCTTTTATTTTACAGGGGAGTCAACTTGCACTGTACATGTCGAAACACCATCACCTGCTTTTATTGCGAGCAGACGTTGGAGTGTGTTTGATTTGTAAAAACCCACGAGTCTCAGAATTAGCTACATTTATAGAGGTCATTTGGTAAACCGGGTATATTTTAGTTATTTCAAGATCTAAATCAGATTGCTACAAATAAAGATCGGTTTTCTCTGGGGCTCTAAGAAAGCTCTGGAACAATGGCCAAACTCCCTGTTTGAGTCCCGCCAATGGTCAGCACGTGAGAGGCTGCTGTGACTGCTCTCTGCCGTTCCCACGCCCTGGGCCCTGTGCCGCAGCAGTAGCGCGCCGTAGTCAGCTCCGACGCAGCGCGCTGGGCAGCACCTCTCCACCCATCATCTGTCTGTCAAACCGCCATGCTTTAAACTAGCCAAAAGACGAGCAATTGGACAGTATCCTGGCCGGCTTTCAGTTATGGCTTTAATTGCATTTGCTGTTCTCTGGAGTCCGATAGCCAAAATAATTTTCTGGATCTCTTTTCTCCCAGTTTATTCAGGTCCTCAATCCCTTAAACCAGGAACTGTCTTTCAGCCCCTGGGCGTAACTGGGCTCTCTGTCTTCTTCATCAGTGTGAAATGTAACACAGAGTCTAACTTTGTATGAAGGTGTAGCATTTTCTGTTACATCAGGTGATGTAAATGGGAAAGGTAGACAAGCCTTGGGATGTTTGTCAGGTCTGGCAAAGCAACAGAAGAAAAAAAAAAGTATAAGCTCATGTTTATTGGAGGGCGTCCGGCTGTCCAATCTTTTTAAGTGATTTTTCTGGAAAACAGAGTAAATGTAAGCAAATGGTAAGTCCCTTTTTTGTTCTTTTCCCTTAGTAATGGAACTTGCATTGATTATGTCAATCCAAGCCCAGGCTGCTGGCCAGGCCCTCTTCCCCCATCTTGTATTCTTGCTTCCTCCGCTCTGCAGGCACTGATGCACAGATGGACATCTTGAGACATGGTTCAAGGAGCTGATTTTTCTCAAAACAGATCAATGGCCTCTGGCTGCTTGTTCCTGACCCCAGAGAAGCCCCATGCTAATGCTAGCAGAAGTATTTCTGTGGCCAGCCAGTGGACCAAGTTGGGAAACTGATCCAGCTGAAAAAAACCCAGGAAAGCGGAATGCATTTTTCTCCCAGATGAACCAGTTTCCTAATCTGAGGTGCCGAGTTGCTGCAAAAATACATTTACTGGAAGAAAACAGTGCAGGGGGAAGAACAAGATCATTAGAAAAAAGGACAAAGTGAACCTGAAGACACGTGGGTTGAGCTGCGCCCTTGGAGATAGAAGCAGATCTAGGCCAGGGGAGAAACCAGGGCATTGCGACAGCTCTGGCTCATCCGGGACGTGAGGGGACTCTCCCACAGCAGCTCTGTGAGCAGAGGCAGATCTCACGGGGAGACCCAGTAATAGTTACATGCTCAGAGGTGAGGTCTTCAGAGCAGCTGTGGATATGAACAGAGAGGCGGTGATCTCGGTTAGGAACTCAAAATAACACTGCCTTGTCTCCATGTCACCGCCGGGGACTCCCAGCTGTGGCCTTGGGGAATTAGACCTACTAGGACTCTAGCGAGGGAGGAGGCTGTGACCTGGCTCTGGACCGTGGCCGGCCAGTGGCTTTTCTGCTGTTCCTGGGGTGTGAGGGGAGCTGCTGTTTCTTGCTAGGGCACACAGCTGTTGGTTTCAGTGTGGTTTTTTAGGCTGCGAAACAGATAGGAGAGAGAGGGAAACACAATCAGAGAAAGGTTTTGAAAACATGAGGAAGGAATAGGAACAGCCTTTGCTACAGATGGGAGCAAATGCTTCGATCCAGAGAGGAGTTTGTCATTAAGGTCTGGTATGTTGCCACCACCTCCCTTCTGCCCCCAGAGCTCTGTGGGGCAGCACGGGGTGACGGGTGCGTGGCTGCTGGTCTCCTCACACCCTTGGTGCCCTGAGGATCTCCCGGAGTTTCCATTGGCCCGTGCAAGGAGCTTGGGCTTGCAGCAGTTTTGAAAAAGGAACCAAATGGCTGAAAGCTAGGTCTCGCCTTCTTTTTGGCAGCTGTGCTGGCTGCCAGTGTTGTCCTCTTAGTATCACCCTACTCCACCCCGGCACAACTGCGGTTGAGGCAATAACGTCCGACCTAACAATCAGAAAGCTCCAGCTCCATGTTTAAAAAAAAAAAAAAGACACAACAAAAAATGCCCCCAAAACCAGAAAGGATAGAGCTAATACTTGGCTTTTTAAGTTTTTTCTGAATGCCACTCCCAAGAAGAAGAGAAAGTTTAATGATTGCACAATTACATGAATAACAAAGTAGGAGGTGATAAGATGTATTAGAATAGGAATGTTTATCTAGAAAGTATGTCAGGATCTTGCAGGAAATCTGTCTATGGCAGACCATTTTCCCATACTGGTAAAATTCAAAAGGTAACTAATGGCATTCTCTTTTTACCCAGCATTTACTTATACCACGAAAATAAAATACAGCACAGACAATATTGACTGTTCAGAAATACAGCTACAGCCATCAATATAGAGAGAAAAACTGTTAGGAAGCTTCTCCTTTCTTGAATGTGAGCTTTGAGTGGCTGCAAAATATTTAACAATGTTGACAGTCATGGTCACAGTGAAGTTTCAGTGTGATTGTCTTCTGGAGATGAATGAAGCTACTTATGATTCAGAAATATTATTTCAGCACATGATAGGTGCTGTTTTCAGACACCACATCAATTACACCTTTTCTCACGATGAAGATTTTCCTTCAAGCAAAGGCATAAAGGCCACACAAACCATCAACAAAAAAAAAAAGTCCTTATATTCTGAAAAAGAAATGACAGTGTCAAATGAAAAAAAAAAAAAATTGGACTGTGGAGTTTTATTTTACTCCAGATGAAAGTTCTGGTTAGCTATAAGAAATGCTCTGCTAGCAAGTATATTCTCTCTGCTTTCCTGCTGACACTGTATCCCCTATTTTGCTTCTCTAACCTTCAACATAAAACTTTGCATGATTTTGCCTTGCTCTGTAGCTGCTCCAGGTTGTTGTTGCAGGAACTGCGTGTCTGCCTGTTTCTGGTTAGAGATCCTGTGCTGCCTGGAGCAGGGAACGCAGTTGTGTGGGAACGCAATCAGGCTTTCACCATTTATTTTTTTGTGTTTGTTATTGCCCATTTCTGTATAAAAACCAATTTGCAACTTAGTCATACAAAACCTAGACTTACCTGAAGCTGTTGAAAGAAATTGCCCTGACAGCAGTGAGTATCCATTGTCCTGCCCTGCTGACTCAGGGTTACTCACTGATGCAGGAAGGTGTGCGGTTCTCAGAAGAAAAGGAGATGCCACTACCTGTGACCTCCACCCCAGCAGCCACTGCCGGAGGGCTTCGAGATGCTCGTTCCAGGTGTGCTGAGGAAAGTTAGACTCATAATGGCTATGAAATGCTGTAAATGTGGTGTAAATATGGCCATGTCGCAATGGGACGGTTATATCTCCGTAGGGTGGTGTGCCAAGGAGGGAAGTGGTGTACAGAATTGCCGGAGCTGGCATCCACAAGAAATGTCGCTTTGAGGTATGCCATGAAAACCTGAACTGAGCAGCTAGCTTGTCTGCATATCAGAGAACAAGCAATTAAGGTGCATTTTGTTTTGTTTTGTCTCGTTCTGGATATTGTGTTTGGTGTTTTTTACACAATTGGTCTATCTACAAGGGCTTGTATGCTGATGGTCGATGAGGCTATATTTACATGATTACTGAAATTACTTATTCAACAGGAAAGCAACCTAACCAATTCATCATTGTTTAAATTTTAATTCAGTGAAAATGTAACCTCTGGAAAACACTGTTCACATCTATAATTAATAGATTGTTATGCACTGTAGTTAACAATTTGATATACTTTTCTCGAACTCAGTGAAGAAGTGTTTCATGTTATCTCTTTCTGAATTCACAACAGATGAAAACGACCTGGCTGGTTTTGTACAGGGAGGTTCATTTGCAGGGAGATGCAGATCCAGTTTGCTGTTTGCTGTCTAATACAATTTAGGCAGAGCAGCACAGCATTCCCTTTTTCTCCTGACAGTGACTCTCCCTCCAAAATGAGGTTCTGGCAGTCTGCTTTCGTGCGAAGTAGACTCAAATGTAATTATGCTGCTATGACAACTTAGTCTTACAGCACTCACAGTTCTTCTCATCTTTGTAGTGCTGCTATGGGTAGAAACTGTCTCTGTTTTTTCTTCTTCCAGTATAAATAGAAATGCACGTCAATGAATCCTAAGTTGTACTGGTGTGAGGTTAGGGTCAACCACCGTATATTACCCACTTATCTCTTTAAAATCAGGGGTGAAAAGCAGGAAAAAATGTAAGGTGCTTGGTCCCCCCAGCCCCTACAACGCAAGCCATATTAACCACCCCTATCCATACATCTGCATGGGGAAGGAAGCCTTCTCCTTGAATCTCCATGCTCATGTAGGAAGGGAGCAGCCACGGCCACGTGTCTCCCCTCCTCACCCTCCCTCAGGAATAAGCTGCATCATTTCTTCAGAGCCCCTCCGTGCAGTGGTTGGCCCTTGCAAAGGGGTCCTGTGCATGCCCTCACACAGGCTGCTGCAGGGGCTGGGGTGGCCTATGGCGTGAAAGCCAGCTACTGCCATGTGGGAAGGTCTGTGCTGCAGGAGAACAAAATGCAAACAAACTTTTCTGGCCGCTGCACGGTGCCTCTGAAAGATGGCAGACCGAGAGGCTGGGCTACGTATGGGAAGAGCTGGTGAGGGGAAGCTGGCTCGAAGGGCTGCTCTGGTCGCCCAGCCTGATGGAGGCATTCCCTGCTCCGGTGGGAGAGCATCCTGGCAGATGCCCGATAGCTGGGGAGTGCTTTGTAGAGGACGGGCACCTGCTTTCTGTCCCCTACCGCCCGGCTCCAGTCCTTACATGGGGTCTGAGCCTGCTATCTCCTGCTGTGAAGGCAGAATCTGTGCACCATGAGTTTTAGCTTCCCCTTAGATCTTCTCGTCCAGCCTTTGAGGCAGGTGGTAGAAAGTGTCTTTCAAGGGTCACTTCCAAATTCGGAGCCTGGTGTGGGCACGCTAATGCAGAATGCCTAGGGCCAGCCCTGAGGGAATGTGTGATTTCGTCATCAAGACTTCTACATTAATTGTTACCAAAGCCAGAGGTTTTCCGTGGGTTTACCTTTGATGAATTATGTTCAGCAAAAAACTCTAAGTGTAGCCAACATAACTTAATTTGCAGTGACACCCAGGGAGCTGTGGAGAGGTGCCAGAGGGGTGATAGAGAGCATTTTAGTTTCATGTGGCTTCCTGAAGCTCCCCAGAGCACACTGAAAAGAGTCCAGCCGTTTTTTTCCTTTTATTTAAGGCAAAAAATATTCCCTTTCCAGCTGTGAAAGCAACTGCATAGGCCAGAACAGAAGGTGTTTGCGGTAGAAAGGCACACAGGCTTTGCCAGACTGTTTTGATCTTTTTTTTCCTCCCTGCATTCTCCAGGGAGGAGGGGGGTCTGGCATCAGATGGCGAGAGAGAGACCCAGGGCTTCTATTTAATTTCTTCCTTCTGACCTGTGCCCTGGAAGAAGTAGGTGCTTCTGTTCACCTGATGTCCTCTCTGTCACTTAGGCTGAGACCTGAGGTCAGAAGAGGACTGTTCCTAGTTGGCCTGGCTGAGATCTGGCCTAGCGAGGGGCAGGAGGGAGTCTGTGGGTCACCGTCTCTGAAACAGACTCTTCTCTGGAAGGGATGACCCACTCCTTACCTACTCCAGAGCCCCTGACGTCCCACAGCCCTCACCCCCACACACACTATGCTCCCTCTACCTCCTTGGTGCGGGGTGGTCACCTTGCAGTGGAGATGTACTTCTCCAGCTCCTCCTTCCCCACCGCAACCACCCAGCCGCTGCCATTTTCAGAGCTGGGGGTAAACAGGGTGAGCAAACGGGTATTGCAGAGTCAGAGAAAACCACCTCTGCAGCCACCTGGGGTGCTGCAGTACAGCCTCAAAAACCAGCTAAGGAATAGCAAGTGTTAATGGTGAAGAAGTTGTGGGCCTGTGTAAACTGTGTGGATTGCCACCTTGCCTGTACAGGGCTTTTTCTAGGTTTAGTCCCCCGAAGCCCTGGAGCGGTGGTGGCACCTAGTTCCCCAGATGAGGGAACTGAAACAGCCACAGTGAGTCTGGACCTCTTCTGACATGCTCCCCCATCCCAAGTGCTTGATTCTGGGTGATCCTGGGTGCTGCAGCACCTGTGTCTCCTTCCCTGGCTTGGCAGTGGGGTCTGTCAGCGTGGCCATCACCTACATCCAAGGATGGCCTGGAGCCCTGTATGTCTGGTAACACCAGACACAGAAAAGCTGCTTTCAAAACGGCGTCTGGCAGCCCTTTCTCTTCCCCTCTGCCCCTGAGAACAGACACCACTGCAGGTGCTTTTCCTGCATCACTTTTATCGCTTTGAAGCAGCAGCCTCAGAGAGACATCTTTTCTGCGAAGAAACACTTTTTCCGCTTGCTCCTTGAAATTTCCTTGACATGGGTGAACAGAGAAGGTTTTGGCCTCTATTTTAATCAAGCAATGCAGATTTCATGTGCAGGCTGGTCACCCTGGAGCTCACGAGAGCATATGAGAGATTTCTTGTCTGAAATAGAGACTCAAACTCAGCACTGACTTCACAGTTTCTGTCTCAAGCCCCACATTTGCTTGTGCACATGTTTCTGGCCAGCCACAATGCTGTCTGCTAAGCACCTCCTGGCTGAGACCTCATGGTTTTCTCTGGTGGGTGGCTCTTTCGCTGTCCTGCTGTCTAGACTTCTTGTGTCTTGCAGACCAAGAGTTTGTCTGAGACTCTCACGAAAGCCAAGGCTGATCCCTGAGAAAATAATGTTGTTTGTGGGACTTCTCTGTAGCTGAGTGAGCTGAAACTGGAAGGGGAATTTTCTGTGTTTCCACTGACCTACTGGTAAGATCGCTTACAGCCTTCCTGACATAGAGGTTCCTGGGGAACCTTTCCTGGGGGAAAGTCTTAATGCATCTCCATATGCATGGCAGCTGTTCTCCTCTAGGCATTCAAAATGTTCCTGAGCAGATTTTATATCATGCCCATATTCTGCCCAACATCTCTCCCCACTCTCATACACACTGCTCCCTACAACCCCCTCTTCCCAAAGGATGTCCTGCTGAACACCAGTCTGCCTTACCTCTCCTCCAGTTTGTCCTCAGCTCTGAGGGTGCTTGTCCCGGTGCACACAAGGTCTCCCAACTTGGGATCAGTGTGTGCCTCCACTCTCAGTAGCAGGTCACTGTCTGTTCTACTGCACATCAGCCCCAGGCACTGGTTGCTTGAGCCTGTTCATTTGTCTGGCTTTTTTCCTCAGAAGTAAAACCCCTGCTCCTGCTTCTGTCTGAGATGAAAATATCTGAGCATCTTCATTACTAAAAGTAAGCCATGTTCACAAGGAAAAAAAAAAAAAAGCATTTAAAAGCTTTATGTTCTCACAGTCTCGATTCTTCCACAGAAAACTATCTTGTGCCACCAGTCATATCCCCACAGAGAGTGTAAAACAATGCCCAACGCTGTCTCTTGTATTTATTCTATGAAGATGCTAGTGACTGCGGGACCAAAAAGAACAAAAGAACAGGGTCTTCCCTGAGGAGATAATAGCATTTTGTTCTGAGAAGCAGGTCATAACAGACGGGATGTACGTGCACTTATTTTGCCGTGTGTGCTTCTCATTTCTTCTTTCCTGCAGAAGCAAAGTTAGGAGTCACTCGTACCAATTGATTGTTGTCAGCAAGACAAATATTCTGTTTTGAGGGTTTCATAAGAGAAGAAATGGGAATCCCACTCTTCCCTCCTTCTCTGTAGCTCACATCAGAGTCTCTCAAGAAATGGTGGCTTTCTTGCAGCTGATGCTCATACTTAATCTTAATAATAACAATTTGTGATCAATAAATTAGAAGTCAAGTGATTCAGCATCATAAAAAGAGCTTGGAGCTCATTGAGATTCTTGTTTCATTTCCTTTGTTGGCTTATATAGTAGTTGGACAAACAATGTTTCCTGGTTCTGATTCCATATTAGATTCTATGGCTCTGTATTTCACAGCCACCATAAAAGCAGGTACAGCAGTGATGGGAGCCATATAAGCACCTAGATAGATGATAAAAATATTGTTGCTAAGTCCTTCAGGGTATGCTTTGTGAGAAAAGACACTTAATCTAAGAAATAAGGGATTGTTAACTTTTACTATATAGCATATGCAATACTAGAATTTATTAGTCTAGTGTTCAATACAGTAACTGATGTGCTGTTTAAGTATTTTTTTTTTAATCTGTGAGATAAAATAAGTTCCCAGTCTTCCTGCCTCAGTTTTCCTGTGTGCAATACGTGAATGCTGGTGATACTAAGTGAAAGTTTGTATATATCACATACGTCACACACATATGTAACATAGGTGGAACATGAGTAACGTGTGTCTTTGAAAAGGTTTGGGTTTTCCCCAGAACCAGTAAAGGATTGACTTCTACTTTAGCTACAGCAAGGTAGCTGCAGACGGTGGACACTGCCTGCAACGCTCTGCAGTTGCTGCATTTGAGAGGGTGCAGGAGAGCCGGTCAGGGATATAGGCACTGTGGCGCTCCTCAAGCTCTCTGTAGCACGTAATTAATAAAACGCTCTTGTGTTGATGTCCAAACCTGTCCCCAGCAAAATAACCTGCACGAAGGATTAATCCGAGCCCTTTTGGTGGGCTAGACCTCATGCGTTGCCATGTGTGGTCACTGGCATGGGGAGCTCACTGCTGCCTGCACAGCGCAGTGATGGGAGGCAACCAACAGAAGGAAAAGACACGTAAAGGAAAGAAGGTGGTGTTACCCCTGAGTCGATTCAGCAAGGCAGTCTCAGAGAGCTGTGCGTTCATTACTTGCCGTATATGATAGCAGTTAGTAGAAAGTATTGCCAACCTTTTTTTTTTTAATGTATGTTATCCAACACATATTTTTTTATTTTTTGCATTTACATTCAGTTTCTTTTTTAAACTGAGTATGAAATGACAGGTTTAGCCTGTAGCTGCTTTCAGCACACTGGGAGGGGAGAATGCCATTTCTTTACCTTTCCACCGGTTGAGGGAAAAGCAGTCGTTCTTTACACAAAATCTGCATCAGTGGCAGCTTTTAAAGACTTCCTTGCTTCATGTCCGGATTCAGTTTTTAAAAATTTTGAAGTGCCAGCTTTTTCTGCATAAAAGCTGCTTATCCCTCAAGTGCAAGAACTTCAAACGGTTTGCTGACAGCATCTAGGCAGCCCCAACTGAAATAGCTTGCGATGGTTGTAGCTTCTCTTGGCAATTGGGGGAGATTAAGAGCAAAATCCTATGGTGATGAAGATCGTTACACTGAATTCCCTCTCTGCTGTTGATCTCTACACATCTCCAGGCAGGATCGCCACTTTCCACATTTCCCCGCCTCGCAGTGAGTGTACACGGCCGCTGTGCACATCCATCTGCGGGAGCAGCCTGTCCCTCTCTGCTCTCTTGATGTTGGATCTCGGCTCAGCCAAGAGGCAGCCTGCGCTCCGCAGCGGTGCTTACACACGCCTGGTGGTTGTCTCTCACTGCTTCATGCTAGTTAGCAGAGCCAAAGTGGCTACTTCACACATTTCAGTATCTTCACATTAATTCATCCCTCCTCCATGCCTCCAGAGTAGGAGAGGAGCACAGTGCATTTACGCTTTGTTACATCGGCACGACAGGCAGTGAGATGCATTTTAATTATTTTCACCTGGGTATGTGCAGCATAGAGGGACAGTGCATTGATTTTTCTGTTTCTTTTCCCATCTCTGAATGAATAAATGTTTTTCGCAGAGCAGCTGTAGGCTGATAACCTCAGGCTCACCGATATTTATCTTTTCAGCTGACTCTTCCTTCCAGCTTTCTCTTACCTATTGCATACCTCGGGGATCTATCTTTACTCTACCTGGTACTTGGAGGCATAAAATTAAGATACAAGTTGATACCACCCGCCCTGTTTGCTGGGATCTGAAAGGGGAAAGCCACTACAGGAAGAGGGTCCCGTAGCAGTTAGGAAGCCCATCCCTGTGACTGCAGTGTCTACAGATACCTCGGTACCTTTGGCAATATGAACCCCAGTGTCCGTGTAAACGGTCAGCTGCAAGACCAGTACCAGAGCCTACAGCATCTCTCTCTCTGTCCATCTGTGCCCAATTTCTACTGTAATAAGCAGAAGCTTCATAGGGTCAGTGGGTCTGGCCAAGAAATTTATTACTGAGGGAGTTTGGAGGCAGGTTTTGGATGCAGAGCTCCACATATCAGAAGAGAACAGGACCTGAACTGACATAACACAATTTCAAGCCATAGGTGCTCTGATCCTGCTGTGTCTTACCAGCCTTTCAGCAGCTCAACTCTGCAGGTACACACAGGTAGTGGGCATCAAACAGGTATTGCAGGCTCATGGCAAGCTGTTTTCCTTCTTTCTAACACAGTGTAAGCACTGTATGTCTCAGGAAATGGAAACTCCTTTTTAAGAACTAGCTCAGTCTCAAAATACTGTTTGTATGGGTCCCCATTTTAGGAATCATACTTTCACCTGGCTCAAGGGGAAGGCTGCTTTACCCTTGCAGGTGGAACTGAGATAGGCAGCTTCACAAACCTCATGAAAATTTTACTTAGCAGGCAGACCAAGGCTATCACTGAGCACAGAAACTATTTTTTGAAAGGAGTGAAAACATATCTTTTGGTTTTTGTGCTCAAGCTGATAGGCTAGACTGAGAATAGCTGATGGTCCCTGCCTGGCTCCAAGGCCCCCTGCAAGCTCCAGGAGCCTTGCTGCAAGCTGTTGCTTTAAACCTGGAGGAAAGGACCACCTGCAGCCTTTTGGGGCTTATTTTATAACAGCTGCTGTTTGCTGGGGCTCTCTGTTTTCCAACTTGCAAGCACTCCTTTCCTTTTTTCTCCCCTTGAGGTTATTTTGGACTGCTTTCTTCTTCCCTTTTCATGTCCCCTGTGATCTAAAAGAATGGGTTATGAGAAAAGTTAGGTGGAGGACCCCAGCAAATTTCTCCCCAGCTCCCCTTTGCATAGCCGTGTGCTGGGAAACCTTTGGGAAGCCTCTTAGCCCTGTCAGAAGGTAAAGATTTGTCAAGCAAATTTGTCTCACTATGCTTCTCTGCTTTATCTTCCTCTGCCCTTCGCATGCCATGGGGTTATTGATACGAAGGTGGGCCCACAAACAAAGCTTCCTTGCCTTTCCCCCTTCTTTGCCAGCAGCCCCACACACAGACATCCACAGCTGTGCCAGTGCCACCACAGGGGAAATCTCTGCTCTGGCAGAAGATGCTCCGGCAGTGGCTTTCCTTGCCAAGGCTCCAAGCGTGCCAGTCACTGGTGGAAGCTAGGTTTTGATTTGCTTTTCCTCTCTGCCAACTCAACATATGAGATGGTGGTACTTTTTGTGATATTTTAGTAGTTAACAGACATTATGTGCATGCTGTGAGAAAAATCCTACACTGAAATGAGATAGTGTGTTATGTATGTCTTCCTTTACAGCGCCCTTTAAATGGTTGTTCTTTTTTTAAGAAGCCTGTGGAACTGGAGCATAACAGAGGAAGATGGGACAAGCTGAGAAGAAACAACAGAGAGGAAAATCTTCACCTTTGTGGCTATTGGAGCAAAAGGCAGAAAGGTAGGATTGTGTCTATGTGGTTGTTAATCTTTCACCTACTCACACTGGCTGTAGGATGGCTGTTGGCTCAGTTTGTGCCACTGTGCATATACTGTCACCAGACCCTCAGTTTCTAAAGTTGGAAGAGGACATTAGAAATCTCCAGAAAGCCAGGGAGATGGGAGCCAGATTAAGGCAGGCTTTAGCGGTCTGGTACTCCAAATGGCTTGGCTCCAGGCGAGTGAGAGAGGGGTTGTGCTGCTCTGCAAGTGAGTTGGTCCTCTCAGACCCTTTTCCCCACCCCAAGGTGTCACTGCCTCTTTGAGACCAGCCCAATTTCACCACCACCTCACATACAAATACATGAAAAAGAGTGAAACATGGGTTTATTTGTTGAAACAGCTACCTGCTTAGTGTTTAAAACCGTGGTTTCATTTCCATAGTATTATATGGCAGCATCTTAACCTTTAACAGTCCATGAATCAAAAGTTGTCAGCTTTTCCCCTTCTGCCATGAGCCTTGTGATTCTTGCCGTGTGCTTTTAGTTTCTTGTGGTTAGCCGAAGCTTGCTTGCAAATTTTTCCGGTTTAGAAATGTCCATCGTTTCCCGCGCTCGTTAACAACAGAGGAATGCCAGCCAAGGCAGGCAGCTTTTCCACACAGCTCCTCGCTCGTACCCACCGAGGGTGCTCTCAGCAAACAGGGTCACTGCCTGTCCCTCTCCCTGTCTCTCTTGAAGCAGGAGTGGGGGGTTTGGGAGGCCACAGGGGGAAAACGGCCCAAAAATGTCAAAAAACAAACCAAACCCCAAACAACCAAACAGAACCCCACAACTTTTTCTCCATTTCTTGGGGAAAAAATTTATATACTTGTGTGGAATTTTTCCTATTATTGTTATTATTTCAGCTTGTAGTTGGCCATGGGAACGCTTCCAAAGAAACCAGTACTCTGGGAAACCTTTTGTTTTGCAGAAAGGCTGTTATTCAAAAGCAATTAACATAAAAACATTAAAAGTTGTCTAACTTCAGAGACGGAAGAATGGAGGAAGGAAATGTGAGAGTGTGTGTGTGCGTGCACAGGAGGGAACACAGCATGTCAGATGTAGAAGGGGGAGACCAGGGGGCTCAGGCCAGCACATGGATGGGTGCAATTGCTGAGGAAGGTTGGGATGGGGAGACCACACACACGGGGGATGCAGGAGCAGGGAGGACAGCTGGGGGCTGCTGTCACCACAGAGGGTAGGACAAGCCAAGGAGAGGTGCAGGGCCCAGGGCAGAGCGAGTCCCAGGAGAGAGGGTGGAGATACACAAGTGTCTCTCCATTCTTCAGGCCAGGTATGAAATTTGCGTTATGTGTTTTGGCAGCTCTGAGTGCCTGTTGTGATGAGGTGCAACTGTGGTTTCAAGACCAGGCTTGTCTTCTGGCAGCCTGGTGCCATGCTCCCGAATTGTCTTGCTTCCCACCATCAATGCTGGGCGAGGGCACCAGCAGCTACAGTGTTAGTGGTTTTATTTTACATAGGCACGGTGCAAGTTCTCTCCATTATTTCTCCAGTGGGTTTTGAACCAGCTGGCTGATTTCAGTCTCACTTGAGAGGGCAGAGGGTCACTAGATATTAAGGTACTGTCTAGTTGTGTGGAAATGGAGGTCGACCAGGGGGAGTTTCCGTCTGCCCCGAGGCAGATCTCTCTGCCTTTCTAAAAAGAGCACAGCTCTTTTAAAGTCTGAACTGGAGCATACGCAGCCTGATGTAAGGCACTTTCTTTTGCAAGGGGGGGTGCAACGGCTATAAATTTACACATTATCTCTTCAGGCCTTTTGACCTTTCCGTCCGTCTTTCCTCTCCTGATTTTCCCTCATCTCTTATCCTGCTCGTGTCCACACGTGTCGCTCTCAGCCAGCCAGAAATGTGGAATAGAGGTCAGTCCTCCTCAGGGAGGAACCTAGGGGAGTTGGGAAGCAGCCAGAGGTAATGTTGCAGGCAGGAGACCTGTGGAAAGGAGAAGTGGCAGTAAATACTGTGAAGGCCGAGGTCACTGGGGATGGGAAGGATGAACCGGATTCACTGGGGTGGAAGGGAGGGACACAGAAGTTGATTAAATATCCCAAACAAGCCAGGATTCCTGGGATCAGCAGCACTCAGAAGAACCTACCTGCCTCCCAGAACCGTGTTTGAAACAGAAATCCACAAAGACCTTTCTTTAAATGAAAGTCTGAAATGCAAATGCTTGTTCTAAACTAGACAGTCATCTCATACTCTGAATAACTCAGAGAAATGGGGCAAGAAGTAATGCATAAAAAGGTAAAAGGCATGTGAACAGCAGGGCCCACAGAGCTGAAAGTGACTCCAAAAAGGCTCGGGGGAGCAGAGCGTGCCGGTGGCACAGGAGGATGTGTCTGGGACTGTTCTTCTCCTGCCACAGAAGGAGGCTTTGCAGGCTTTCGAGGCAGTGTTTCTGTGCTGGTGTTTTCCTGAAAGCCTTCCCTTCCAGTCAAAGTGCAGCATAAACTTTTAATAGATCATCAGTAGCCGGTGCCACAGGGTCCCCCCACTTCCATCCTTCTGTCTTGTTTCAAGATCAAATTTTAATTGAAACAAGATGTGGCAGACGAGTTTCTATAAAAAGGTTCTAAAATGTCATCTTAAGAGGAATGTATGTGACCCAGTTCAAAAACTGCTATGAAAAAAAAGAAGTGTTGAACACATTGCCCCATTAGACATAGGAAAGTCTCCTTGTAAATTGTTTTATTCTTTGGCAGATATTTATTTAGGCTGGTTCCAGCAAATGATAACATATTTTCTGCTTTGGTGCCAAGTAAATGTGTTTTGCTAATAGTTTCCATTCATATTACACTTTGTATTGTCATTGAATTTGTTGCACAGATAATGTGCACTCTTACTTGTTTCTTCTTCTTTCACAATTTTTAAAGAGTTTCATTTATGTAATCTATTGCTGGTATACAGAAAAGATTTTGTTTGGGGTTTTAACCAAAACCTCATTTAAAATGTGCAATTTTTCATGATATAAGATTCTAGGATGACCGTATGATTTATCTGAAAAGCCATTTAGAACATGGTAGAGGTTGTGATGGAGGGTTTGAAGCCCACGTAGGGTGTTTAAACTTCTCATTCCATTTATGTAACACTGTATTTAAGTCATCTGAGTGTGTGTCGTCCCCCCCCGAAGATTACCTGGATAAGCAGCAGAGGCAGCTAGGATTCCACTTTTGTTATTCAACATATGAAGTGCTCTCAAACAGCTGGTTATGTAAGTTGAGGTTTGGCGAGGTTCTGTTTTTCAGTGCTTGACTCTCTGTGGTGCATATTTTCTCGTTTGTTTTTTATTTGCCTCACTTTCTGAGGGTTTGCATGTATCATCCTTATTGCTGAAGTTCTGCAGCAGCTTGTACTTTTTGAGGAAAATATATATTAGAAGTGTAAATATGTTTTCACTATAAAAAATATAAAGCTAAGAGTGGCTTAAATAAGAGCCCTATATACATTTTTTTAAGTATACTTAAGCAAGTTTAAATAAATGGAAAATAGACTTTTATACATTATCTGTACTCACTGAGCTTGACACAGTATTGCTATAAGTAGTCAGCACTCAGAGCCAACTGCCATTTAAAGACCAGCAATAACAGTACTGTGTTTCTAGGGATGATATTATAATGAACCGCTCCTTATCTGTTCCGTGAAGTTAGAGAAAACTTCACCCTGTAGAGCAGTGCTCGCTGTTTACGTACACACTGCAGAACTTTTCAAATATTCTGAAACCTGTGTTATATCTGTGTGAGAGCCAAGCAGTTACATTACATGAAGGTTAAGAAACGTTCAGCAGTCATAAATGCAGAGTGCTGGCCTTAACATTCAAAATATAGGTGCCTTTTTTTCTTCCTTTTTTTTTTTTTATTTAAAGTTGGCTGGTGGATTTAGACATAACACTTACACTAACGGAAACTGTTAGTTTAAATATCCTAGGCAGTCTATAGCATGAGAAGTCACAGAGCTTGTGTTACAAAATGAAATATAAAGTTCCCTCAAGCCACAGACAGCAAGCAGTTTGTTTTGATAAGGTTTTGGGGACAGGCTGACAGTTTAGTTCATCGACACTGCTATTGCTTGAATTTGGGCATTAATCTCGCTATCTAGTCGATACATCTTAAAACATGTTTTAAAGCTTGCTAGCCTGAGTACCAGGGTGTACAAAAACAGGATAAAGGGTTGTGGTGGTGGAGGAGAAAAAGAGGTCCTCTGCCGAAAAGCACGTGGTGTGCCTCCTCTACCTCGAGCGTTAAACACAGGTTCTTCAGTAGCAAAACATCAGGACAGAAACCTCAGAAGAAAACGGTGTGCCTGGCACAGGCCCCCTCTTTGGCTTTCTCACCAGTTTGGACACTTCTGTGGGCACAACATCAAAGGGTCTCAATTGCTTCCATCTCATCATGGTTCTTTGCGGTGGCAAAGAAGGGGATATAGAGGAGGACTTCTAGCTAGGTGAGGCCTGAAGTTCTCAGGAACTGAGAAGATACACGGGCTCCTAGAACATCTTGTGCCCTTTACACACTTGGAGTGCTGTATTTAGCCAGACACACCACGATATAAAGCAGACACGACCCATTCATCGAATCAGTAAATATGTAAAATAATGAGGTACGTGCCACATGAAAGTAAACATCTCTGAACCTTCAAGTTAACAGTTACATTTAAAAGCAGAAACCTGAACCAAACTGAGTCCCGTCTTCCCCTTTTGTAATAAAAAACCTCAAAGCATATGTGCAGAAAGCAGGACTTGGAGTAAATGTGCTGAGTGAAACAGCATCTAGACAGGTCTATCTGTGAGTGGACACAGAACGTGGGTATTTTAAAGTCTGAGCCTTATCTGAGGCGCTTTATTTTGCAAGAAAAGTGAAGATTGCTGAATCTTCTAAATTTGCCTCTCTCCCTATGTCCCCTTTCAATGCCTTCTTGATTTTTTCCAGATAGTCCTGGCCTTTGTAGGGATTTGGTTAGGGAATAGAGACCGTATTATTTAACATGGGTGACCAGTCACACAGCTTATTTGAATCCTGAACAAAAATGCTTGGAGATATTAGTACCGTTCAGCAACCTATAGGCAAAAATTGCTTTTATTGAACCTCTTCACTGCATGGTTATAAGACAAGACTGTAAAAAAAGTTATCCGTTTGTGGTCAGACGAAGTATCAAGTACAATAAATTACTCTTGCTGAATGCTTCAGTTACTGTACTTGGCAGTCAATTTGCTTTAACTCCAGAAGAGCACTGCAAATGAAATCTTTAAGCAGAGATGCAAACCAGTTGTGCAATACAAGACTTTCTGTTCCTCACGCCATCGTCCTGCTCCCAATCCCAGATTCACTCTGACTACCAAGAAATATATTCTATTGAGGCAGCAGAAAATTTAAGCTGCTCCGAACTGCAGAAGCCAGCAGAGCAGCTGAGCTATTTGGGATGAAAGCACCATGAGACAACAGCAGTTCCAGCAGGATTTGGCTCAGGGATAGTGTGGGAAGCCTTTCCACTGCCAGACCAGTGATGAAAAAGAGAGAGAGGTGGTGAGGAGGACACGAGCTCCAAGTTGTGAATCACTACCCAAGTTGGCCAAGAAGGCTTCGAGCCTGCGGACGGAAACAGGAGGGAAGCCACCACTGAAGCTGAGCTCCTTGGACTCGCCTCCCTTGCTCCCTGCTAGGGAGAACGGGGCTTTTTTCCCCCCTCTGAGATACGTCTTCTCATACGGCATTTACTGTCGTTAATTGGAATATCTCCCTCCAGCATCCTAATCAAATGGGGCTGACACTGCAGAGTCAGTGTTAAGAGTGACGTCTGGCATGCTGGCCGAGTCAGGCTGCCTTAGGCATGGTGGGTAGAGGTCTCCAGCTAATTTTATTCAAGATAAAATTATTAACGGCAGTGAAACACATGTGGACTGCCCAGAAAAGCAAGTAGTCCCTGTCGTGAGAGAAAGCTTGACTCTTGGCTTTTCTTTTTTTTCCCCTCAAATACATTTAAAACGCTGACTCTTTCTCCCACTGGAGCAAAATAGGTAAAAGATCACGGTGAACACATCAAAATGGGTGTCACACCAAAAATCAACAAGAGGTGAAAAAAACAGCCGAGGAAGAGGAGTTTAAAATCAATATTACACGCATCCTGAGTTGTCCCTCATTCTAGCGGGTACATCTTTCAGCCGGCTACTTTGGAAGTGATTTCCTACAGCAAAGGACGGGTCCCCGTCCAGCCCTGCGCCAGACCCACACGTCCTGCCGCCAGAGTTGGCCGGGAGTGGGATTTTGGTTGACTCCGCAGCGGCAACACATGTCATCCACAAAGTGGCCCCCAAGTCTGGGTTGTAATTTTCCTCAAACGTGGTGCAGAAGTGACATTTTTGCCTCTCCCTGTTGTTGGGGGCTGGGCTGACTTATCAAGACACACCAGGGAGTTCACGGAGTGAACTTTCATATAATTTAGTTCCAGCGAGGGACCTGCCTCGTCACCCTGTTTCCTGGTACCCAGGGAAACGAGCGGGGAAGGCAGGACCCTTCATGGCAGGCTTGACCCCGTGTCGCAATAGATGGGGCCACCTGTGTCTGTGTCACCGTGCCCGCGTCCAAGGCAAACAGCTCGCTTCCTGGATCCCCAGCCGGAGGGGAATGTCGCGGTGCGTCAGGGCTTGGAGCGGAAAGCGGATAGTGCTGCGGGGAGCACACGCTGCGACCGGCTTGGATGTGGGCATCGCTCCTGTGAGCTAATGGCAGCAGATGGCTCGTTCCTCTGCTTGACGGCAGGAGAGAGAGGCAGGGAAGCGGGAGGGAGGGGGAATTTTTTTCCCCGGAAACCTATCTGTCTGGCAGATATCAAGCCCGGCATCTGTGTGTCCTGGGAAGTTCAGATGGATGTGCTACACCCCTGACTCAGCCCCGGAGCTCCCCAGCTGCTGGGCTGGGGGTGGGTTTGGCGGACGGTCCGGCGTGAGCCTATTGCAAAAGTTAAGTTATTTTCACAGCTCTTCCCCCTTCCCTGTCCCCCGCTGAGGCACCACAACTCTGGTTCATTTCTGAGAAACTAATTAAAGCTTTGCTCCGCCAAAGCTGGGGCACCACAAAAATGAGGCAGAAGAGTATAATGCTCGATATAATAGAGTGGATTTTCTTTATAGAAATACGTTGCAGATTGGATGACAGTCACGTTTCTTTCCTTTTTCGGTATTTCTCCCTCTTAGCGGTGCAAAAGCATTTCCTTTGTGCTGGCGTTCCCATCACCACAGTTTGAGGCAGCCCCGTCCCGCAGCGCTGTGCCGGGGCTGGGCTCGGGCAGCCGGCACCAGATTGAGGTGTCTGGGACAGGAGCTGGCCTTTGCGTTCCCCCTGTGTGGAGAAGGAGGGAAGAGGGACGACATACCTCTCTACTTGTATAAATCAGCATATAGGTGGTGATAGGTAACGATAAGGCACGCTGAAGAAGCGTGTAAGTCTTTTCGTCCAGGATCACCACTGTGGCATGTGGGAAATAGTGGCTTTGATGCTGGCTGTGGGTGGAGGGAGAAGGTTTTGTGGTACTTCTGCCTACCCCTGGTTCAGCCAGCCTGACTCCCTGGGGGATAACTTGTTTTCAAGGTGTATGAACGGAGATGTTACTGCCTTCCTCCAGAGCTCGGTAGCTGGCCGATTGCTTTTTTAGTGCAAGTGTTCAGAAAAACATTCTTAAGCCATGGTGTCTCCTGAGGTCTGCGGTAAGAAAACAATGTTAATTTTCCCAGTCTAGAAGCAGAAAGATGAAAAAAGAATAAAATACACTGTGTTCTTTGTTCCAAATACTTGGAATTAGAGCCCTTGTTGGAGACAAGTGTCATAAATGGCTTTAATGGGTTTTGGTTTTTTTTTTTTCCCTCTTGTTCATGGGGCGGTGCACTATTGCTGCCACAGCACTGATGCACTCCGCCGCACAATCCGCCTATTTTCCCTTTTTAATGAGCAGTGACTAATTACTGTAGGTATTGCATTGGGTGTGCACCCTTGCTTCATTGCATTTTCCAAAGGGGAGTGTGTTATAACAGCTTCTGGAAAAGTTCAGGATAGCTACCTGTGTCATGGAAAAATAAGATTTGATTAACAGAGGATGTAGCAAGCCAAAGTAAATACTATAAATGTGTAAAGCAGTTAAGGTGGTGTAGATTAATGCATATGAAGGGATGTGGAAATCTGAGTGCTTGACATGACTGATTTAACGTCAAAGGGGAAGTCATTGTGTTACATTTTTAGTTGCAGGTCCCTGCTGACAGTGTTGGAGCTGTCTCAGTGGCCCGCTCAACTCAAAATCTCAAATATCATGAAGAGTTGGGCCTGCATTCAGATCTTTCCTGACTTGTAAATGTGGAAGGATGAGTAACGAGAGAGGAAAAGTGAAACTATAAAAAGCGTGCCTGTCAGCGAAAAGCGGTGGTGCGCACACGTGACACCTCTTGGTCAGACCACATACCCCATGTTTGAAAAAAAATCACCTCACGTGAAAGGCAGAAGTGATGGTAGCTGGGTAACGGCACCATCTAAAAGGCAGGAGGAGCACTTTGCAAGCCTTTGAGTCTCACCTCAGAGCTGCTCTCACCTTTTTGTGTTCCTGACACACACAGCTGCAATAAAGATATTGCAGATGAAGAAGCAGGTGAAAAGCTGCAGTTACTCAAATCAGTCACTGAGACACATCCAGTTCACTTGGTTATGCACAAAGCATGAATTATCATTTTCTTACCCTGTCATTTAAAGACAAATGTTTTACAGCACAAACCCCATCATTATGTGTACATATGAAAAAAAAAAGGTGTTTTGGGGTTTTTTTTACTACAATCATAAGACTTTTAGGCTTGCTAAGAGGTGGGTCCAACTTGTGGTTAAATCCTGCAGACGATAGTCTTGCTGATCTCAGGATTTTCCAAAGATTAAAATGCAGATGTCTGGATTTCTCAAAACCCCACAAAACTTTAAAAACATTAGACCCATTTCGCTCTTCCCCAGATATCCGAGATGGCCATAAACTCCTTGAGCATCCTGGCAAGATTTCCTGTAGTAGCCAATCTGTTGAATAGCTCTTAGTTGCTTATTAGGAATTTTAGGTTTTCTGTTTTAGCAAACAAAATCAAAGTTTATCCCTTAGCTTTTGCTTAACTACGATAAATTATTTATAGGGTGTACCCCCATGTGTATGCAGGTGCAATAGTTTTTCCAGTTACACTGGTGTTATAACAGAGTAGCATTCAAAAGGCACAAGTGGGCAGTGTGGGGGTGTGTGTGGTCTGTATAGAGATGCGTGTGAAATAAAGAACTCTCCCAGTAAGCCCTGGCACTCCTGTGACAGTGACCACAGGAGTCCGTCCCCAGTGCTGCTTCCTTCAGGAACCGAAGGCCAAGGTGTGGAGGTTGGGACCTGTTGGATGCGGGCTCCTCTAGATGAGAGTTTGCATTAGCTGAATCAAATGGAAGCCTTTACCCGGAGATAAGCCTGAAGTGCTCACGCACTCTAAGTTCCTGGCAAAATCTTTCCAATGCATATATTTACGTTAAGGTTTTGTACATATATTTACACTCAGGTTTTGTAAATAGAGTTACAGTGTGACAAATACCCCTGATCTAGACAAGTTGGCAGGAAAGAGACAGTATTAGGCACAGAAGTAGCCACTTGTCTGGTGAAGTGCAATCTGGAAGGTCTCAATGTGTGCGTCTTTCATTTACTTAAGTTGTTTTAAGTTTCTCAAGTGGTAACTGTGAGCCTTGGGTGGCCATACAGTTCGGGAAACAGAAGTTTGCTTGCTGATGGAAAACCCTTTGTATATTAGGATAGCTGGCTGGCTCCATGGCAAGCCGTTTTTTATTTTCCGGTAAACTCATTCCATTTTAAGCTTTGCTTCGGTCTCCCTTTTGACAGAAGGACTGCTGTAGAGGATGCTTCTGGCTTTGGCCCACCCTGGCATTTCGATTATCCTTTGCAGAAGTCTGCCTTTTTGGCATCGTGGGCCATTAGCTTTCCTCTTGTGGTTTCAGCTTTTCGTCTTGCTTTTCCACTTGGGATTTTTCTTCTTCTAATGCTTCTTTTCTGTTTTCAGTAAGCAGTTTCTGCAGATCTGCAGCCGAATTCTACTGATTTTATATAAACACCTTCCTTTGTTTAACTTGGTTATTTATTTTTGAGTCTTCATTTTAAAGATGAATATCATGGGGCTGTGGTGGTTTGAGGGATTTTGGTTGGTTGGTTGCTATAATTTTTGGAGCACCCATTAGTGCTGGATTCTGGTTATGTCTTTTGAGAACTGCTTAGAAATATATGTTGTATGACAGGATTTTTAACCTCGTCCAGTGACTTTTCCAAGTTTGGAAAAGCTGGAGGTAGAGGGTAGGGCTAAACGGGTCATGAAGGTAATAGACATGTGGCCTGAAAGGCAGAGAAGTTCTGGGAGACTGACAAGAGGGCCTCTGTCTGCCCTTGATTATTTTTTTGCCCTCCTTTAATGCTCATGCTTTCACCACTTCAGATCCAGTACTGGGAGCAATACCAGGTACTTTCTGGTCACAAGAAGCATGTGCTATGCAAGCTGGTCAGATGATACGGGTGTCGAGTCAAAATCCACTGAGTTGCAAAGACTCATTCCCATGTCTTCAGAGAGGACTAGATCCCCAAAAGGGATCTGGACTGAGTTTAGGCAGTCTATGTCCAAACCTGCAGTCCTCTGTATCCTCACACAGCTGCTGACTGGATCCTGGGTGGTTACCCAGACATCTGGAAGCTCTTCCTTGGAGCGTGCCCAGAGACATGTCAGCCTCAACAGAGCTGAGCAGCTTGGTGCCAGCCTCCTGCCCGTTCTCTGTCCTCCAGCAGCAGATGCAGCGTGCTGCCAGATTGCACTCTGCAAAAAGGCTATTGTAGGCTGTTGCCTTTGTTGGAAATGCAGCCAGCACAGGGACGCTGCCGCAGCTCCTGCTCTCCTTATCCAGCTGACCCTGGGGAGGATGCTTACTCCAGACCTTTGATATGGGCTCGTTCTCCTCTTCAGCCTGACAGATTCAAAGCACCTCCCCCATTCTCTGGAGAGTGTCCCAGCTACCAGGGCTGTATAAGTGGTTTGCAGTGGGCGCAATCCCATGATGCGTAGAGTTGGAGGGATTAATCGAGAGACTGTTAAGCGCGTGAGCAGTGAACAGTGAGCAGAGCGCGTGTGTGAAAGGTGGAAGAGTAGGATTCCATTCCTTGTTCCAAAAATCATCCATATGGCTTCTGCGTATTTTTTACGAAAGGTGTGAACAGACCTCGGGGTGAGAGCCACTGCCCAAAGGCTCCAGAGAGGTCTGCGTGTCCCAGTGGCATTGTATACAGGAAACGTACAGGAAGAATGGCTTTTGCACTCTCTGTCCCAGTGTGATCCTTCAGAAGGACATCTCAAGGTCCACAGAGAATTTGGCTTCCGACTCATTATTTGTTAAATTATAAGAATGTGGAGACAGCTGCTGAAATAAACCATTTGCGGGAGGGTTCACAGTGGGGTTTCATGTGCTGTTTCCCAAGGGTTCAGGAAGCATTGGGCCAAACCAGGCTACCGACATGAAAGATCTCATACTTCACTAAAATGATGGTAATAATTCTCAGTTTACAAAGCTCATGGGAAGGGGTCACATAACACTGGAAAGGAGTTGCTGGTACTTATTTCTTAGCTCTCTGATTTTGTACTGCCTGGTACAAGAGATGGAGCATGAAAAACAAACAAATTCTTGATTGTTAGAGGCCAAAAATATTTGTTTGGTTGTGTTTCACCATCAGCTTCAGTAACAAAAGCCCGTTTAATTTGAGGGGAACAAGGCTTATGCCTATTAGCTGCTGTCACTTGTGCACACAAGACTGATGACAGCCATTGATTCCACATCACCAGCTATGACATACCTTTCAGAAAAGTGCAATTTGAAGTAGTGAGTTATGCTCTATTTATGTTCTTTATTCCAAATATAAAACCACTATAATGACATATGTGTTATTTCAGAGGATTAAGAATCACCCACAGAGTGTTTTATAAATGATTTCTCTTCAGCATAGCCTTATGTTGTCAGGGCAATTGCTTCTGCAGCCCCACTGCTAGTCCTCACACCTTAGTCTAAGGCCAGCTCTGGTTCAAATTCCAGAGATTTCCTCTTTATTAAGGTTATTATCAGACCCCACACCACCTCTGTTGTCCCCCATGCAAGAGCTGCTATTCAGGCACACTCCTATGGGCTGCTGGCTCTTTCCAGTTGTTTGAAAGTGTTTGAAGTTTTTTGGTCCTGAGCTGGAAGGCAGAATCCCATCATGAGATTGCCTGCCACCATGTTCACCACCACCATGTTTGCCCAGACACCTGGTGAAGGATGCAGCTGTAGACACAGGACGGGGGAGGCACACGCTGTACAGCCAGCCCTCCACTGTCTCCGTAGGCAGCTGTGGCCTGAAGGTTTCACACAATAATAACTCTAATTGGGTGGAGTTGAGACCACAGGAGCACTCCTCCGTGTGGGTGGGGTCACTCCTTCATGTCCTTCTGTGATCACGCACACAAGGGTTACCAGCATCCGAGTTACTAAGTTGGAAGATGAGAGAGGATTTGGACTGACAGACAATCACATTAAAAGATCCTTAATTCTGCCCTCTCTGTGTTGACTTGATGCATTAGTCATGAAACTAATGACCTGCCACATAGTAGGTAGGCAATGTGTGTGTGTGCTTATGGTGTCCTTTTAGAGGCATCTCCTTCTCCTGGGAGAAGAGATTGAAGAGAAGCTGTCTTGTAAATCTGCTGTCCCTCGGGATATAAATGGGATCAGCCAAAATCCAAACATTCCCTATTACCCTTGCTTACCCAGCGCCCACCAAGTATTGACCAAGCAGACCAGGCCTGCATCTCTGCTCTTAAGGGTTTATTATTAATTATTATTATTAAGGATTTATCAGATCTATCCAGAGGCACTGAATGTGCACGGACATTGTGATGTCCGTGCACGGATGTGCACGGATATTGTGATGAGGCAGGAAATGCTTTCTTCCCATGCATGGGTAGGCAGCTGTGGTCAGAAATTCCCAAACCTGATGCTGAGAACTTGCTCACGTGTGACCTGTGTTGAAACAGAAGTCCCCATACAAGAGGCACTTATTACCCTTTTACCCAAACTATGCTTTGGATTCAAGACTCACAGAGAAAAGGGACATTGTTCACATGTGCTGTGTGTGGTTAGCGACTTGTAAATGATTTCTTCACTTGGGAGAAAAGTAATTTTTGCTTCCCAGATTTGGGATATTGGAGAAGACTTCAGATGGTCCATGAACCAGATGCAGTTTTCTGGGGGTGTACTGGAGTCAAGTAGCAGAGCCACGGCAGTCAGCTTGCAAGCCACTGACAGAAGCTCTTGCCCAGAGGAGAACATGCTGGCTAACACAAACCACAGCCAGACCCCCAAACC
The DNA here is from genome assembly GCA_025774025.1 of Xenus cinereus. Classification (NCBI taxonomy): domain Eukaryota; kingdom Metazoa; phylum Chordata; class Aves; order Charadriiformes; family Scolopacidae; genus Xenus; species Xenus cinereus. The sequence continues at coordinate 90,957,223 of JAOXJK010000012.1, read as the reverse complement.
AACTTACTCTCTAGTCCACTAGTACTATGATTTTTATGTAGAGATTATTGATTTTAGGCTATGGTGTCAGAAAAAGCAATGTTCTGTAGTTAACACGTGATCTCATGGGTCATAAACTGTGTGCAATTACACAAGCACTACTTACCAGTAGTTTAAACAGTGTATGTTAGTTGTTGTTATTATCTCTCCCAAGAGATTACTGCTATTGCTGTCTGTAGGTAGTGATTTACAGTAGTGTAATCATCTGAAAACACTGGATTTGTTAAGCTTCTCAGATAATGCAAAACCAAGTCAAAATGGACTTTAAATGCTTTTCTTACCTGAAGATGTATTATTTTATTATGTCCCACCCATCCACTCTCCAGCAGGCAGAGAAAAGTGGGTTTTAATTGGGGGGGACATACTAACATGAGAAAAATACAAAGGGATTTCTGTGAACTCTAATATTAGTGGTAATCTTAGTGTGACTGGTGTTCGGCAACAATACAGATACCACTTGACTCTTCTTGTTTAAAAGAGCACTGTCAGGTTTTTTCACAGAACCTGACATCAAGCCTGTGACAGTCTTCTTCCCTGAAGTAGTTCAGAAAGGAAAACTGTGCTATTTTGCCTCGAGTACGTAAACCACGTACATTGTTAGAGATTGTAAGAGGCCTTGAAACCTGTTAGTAAGTTTTCTAGTAATAAATGATCGTTGTATTAATTTATTAATGATTACTTAGCCCTTCAGGAAAAATATTGTGAACATGCAGGGAGTTTGAGCTTTTTTCTTAACAGAGTGGACTTAGAAAACCTTTATAACCTTACACTAGTTAATTTTTATTTTAATATTCTTCACCAGTAAAAAGCCCACCCTTTGCTTTACCTTCATTTCCTTGTGCTCGTATAGAGCAACTCCATAGGGATCCAGAGCGCTATGATGGGAGAAAGCAGGGAAACACGGGACAGTGAAATGGAGGGACTCTGGAATGAGCTGGCCCAAGGTCTCCCTGCACTGAGTTTTGCTTCTTTCCGGGCCGTGGGGCCGAGGTCATTGCTAGTACAGAGGCAGCAGAGGGCAGGGCTGGGGTAGGAAGTGTCCATGGGTAGTACAAACCAGTGGTGAATACTCAAGGCAAGAGCCCTTGAGCTCCAGCATCCTGCTCTCCCATCCACGGGAGAGGACGGGAAGGCGGAGGCGGCAGCTGCAGCTGCTGAGAGCTTCACTCCTCTCGTGGCCCCCAGCACACCCCTGCCCTCGGGAGCCGCTGGCCCCACAGTCCTACAGCCCCCGGCGACCCAGCCCCTGCCCCAGCTGCGGCGCAGCGTCCCAGGCCAAGAGAACAAGTAAATCCACCCAAAGCGTGGGGGAAACAGGAGGTACTGCAGTCTTGCCCCACAGGAAGCTGGAGGTGACCCCCCCCATCCCCAGCGTTTGCTGGACCAGCAGCCTGTGGGGGCAGGCACAGGAAAACCAAAGCTTGGCTGCTGCTGAACATCCTCATCCTTTCTGAGGGATAGGAGAGACGAGGCAAGGAAAATATGCTTTCTGCCCCACAAAAAGACTAAGAGTAAAGCTTTGCCAGTTGGACTGTACCTTGAGAGTTGCTAGACAAGCTCACTTCCCATTAATGTCAGTGGGATTTCTGTGGGAGCTCAGCAAATGGTGTGCTGTGAGCTGTTATGGGGGAGACGGAGGGAGACGACAAGGGAACATATTAATGCAAATGCACGTGAGGCTGAAGCCACCCGTGGTCTGTATTAAGTAACGCAGCCAGGTGATACTTGACAGATAGCAATGGCTGTACTTGAACAAATTAGTCCTCACCCTGAGTGCTGGCTTTCTGCTTTACAGATGTGTCAGTTGGATTAGTCAAATACATTCTCCCCAAGCCTGAAATGGTATTCATCACTGCTTCTCTTTTCAAATGCCTTTCTTTTGTCCTCTTAGCAATTTAAATTCAACTTACTTATGTTTATCTAGATAACGTCCCATAAGTACTTTTAAATATAAATGTACTTCTCCATTTTCACTTCTTCTAAAGCTGTCAACAAAAGATACTTTAAAACTACTCTGTGGCACAGACAAGCTCTTCTCTTACCCCTATTCTCTATTCTATATAGTGAGGGAGGTATTGCTCAGTTCTCTCATAGAAAGCACTAATGATAGCAGCAGGTCCACGTGCTGCTCCCGAAAAGACCTAGTCGGACTGAAGGACGATGTACATGTTGGCTGCTGGAGCTTTTCTGTCCTCAGCTTCCTGCTAAAACAGATTCGTTTTGATTGTTCCACATACCAAACTGCTGTTGATCAATGTACGGCTGAATGGTGCTGGTGGCTGACTCGTCACTCTTGGCTACTGCACAGCCTAATAAGTGAAGTGAGGTACTACTGACCAAGAAAAAAGGGTCAGTAGCTAACAAAGGAAGAAACAAGGAAAGGAAAGGGAATCTTGCAGCCATCGTATGGACAGAAAACAGTAAGAGAAACGTAACTAATGTTTTTGCCAAATCTAAGCTGTATTTACTTTCCTGATGACGATTGATCCAGTAGGACACTTAGGTTTTGAAAGTGGAATGCATAAACACTGTGTGGTAGAAATTAGCTGAGAAGTAACATCTTAATATACATTGTGCAGGAGTGTGTGGAGCACTTCTGGTGGTGAAGGAGACTGAGTTCCTAAACAGTCAGTCCCAAAGAATGTTAAAAATATTTGTGGGAGAGAACAGGCTGGTAAAATGCAATTTTCTCAACTACTCTCTGCTTATTTAAAGCATAAATGATCTTACAGCAGTTCTATGTGTTTTCTTTTCATATCGGTATTAAGCTTATCTTATAAACACATCTTCAGTATGTAAAGTAAGTTAAAAACATCCATTCTAAAACTTGGATGCAAAGAGAATGTGGCTTGGATGCTTGCTGGCATGAAGAGAGATATCCTGTCTTATTCTTTTTTGTTCTGTGATACAGTTGTAGCATTATCTGGTATCCAGGGCTTTGAAGGATCTATTGTAAGCATGTCAAAGACTTTTTAAATTACTTTGTTTTTGTAAATGTTAGATCACAAAAACTGAGGAATGAGTCCCACAGACTTTCACTAAACAATGTATCCCATTATTGTTTTTCCTGTTTTGGAGTTAAAATTAAACTAGCATTAATAACACTCTGCATATTTACTCCTTCAATGAGAAAAAAAAAATGTTCTAATAATTATCGTGTCTATAGAAACATGCATTCAAGGTGCAGCTCAGACACTAACTAGTCACTGCTGTGTGCTCTAGTCAGAGAAAAGAGGTGCCTTGCACAAGATCCTGATGTCCATGATGGAACTGGATGAGACAGGACTTCTGTGGGCAATCTTGATTAGTATCTCACCTCCTTAGTGACTTGGGTAGTCTAGGACTAACAAGCTACGGGACAAATCCTTCCACCTGGCAGTTTTGCACACAGGAAGAGAACATTCCCACAGCAAGTGGTAACTCGCCCAGCAGCTGTTCTGTCCAACACCCGCTGGGCTCAGGGAGCTAAGGGAGGTGAATGCCACAGCCACAGGGCAGTTGGCGGAGTACGGGTGTGAAGGCTGTGTGCTTGGAGGCTACGAATGGCTGAGCCTGAACTTGGAGTCCAGATTAAAAATTGACAGGAGTCTAAGGCTGGGACAAAGATGCAGAAGTGGGAAGACAACAAATCAGCAGCTTGTCATAAGAAAGAAGGCAAAAAGAAAGAATGGGCAGAAAACACTCTGCCTCCATGCTCTTAGACTTAGTTTTAGGAAATCATAGTCATTCTGATGTTGGCATGTCCCTGTCAGCACCCCCAGCAAAAGTCCAAACTCCCCTTCAGTCTCCTGCCTCTAAAGGGTAACAATGTTCAGTTGTTATCCATTACTCCGTGGTACCTCATGGTGCAAAGGTCAGTGTCTTGATCTAGGAGGTCTTGCCTTGCTGAAGACCATCTGGGTGTCAAAATGTCACTGGACTGTGGAATTCCTGCTTTTTTTAGCATCATTTTTTAAAAGTCTGGGAAATTGGTACTATTTTGTACCAATTAGTACTAATATTGTACTAACTAGCAAAGGTAGAAGAATAGTCAGGTTGTAAAAGGAAACATTCAAAACCTACAAAGTGTCACGATTAAGAGTTACCTGGTGATTTGATTTGACCCTGTTATGCATATTCATTAGGATATTTTAAGAATAAGTTTGAGTCCAACTTTATTTATGCTGACAGTTCTTCAATGCAAGAATTTGTGTGAAGCTGTTCATTTCCACAGTGCTCAGTACCATAAACAGTTACCACAATAGCAGCACTTGCTGGGTATTTTAGCTTCATTTACAGATGGGACAAAATTCTTCATAGCCAAGTGACATCTGGAAAGCAGGTTTAGAAGTTGGGATATCTTGGTACCTTTTCCTTAATTTAAATGACTCTCCAGAGCCAGAGCAGTACATAAAATATAGAGGGTGGAGATGAAATCCTATCTCTACAGAAATTAATATAACTTAGACATTGTGGTGCAGATAAGTATCCTTAAGGTCTAAGTTATTCTGTTCACCAAACCAAATTGCTTACAAATTGGCAAACTAACAAATATCAGCATTTATCAAAATTAAATCCGTATGTTCTTCAAACCCATGTATCATCAACTACTTCCAGATGTAAATATCCACGGATAGTTTTAAGGAACCTCAGTCCCACAGTCAGTTTCTGTCACGATTCTCAGAGTTAGCACTGTTCACAAGCGATATACAGCAATATTTGGTCTCTTCAGGAAACAATGCTTGTTGCTTTCCTTAGAGCCAGGTATCCTGTAACCACATCTGAAGGGAGCATCCGAATATAGGCAAATTCTTCAATAGTACTAAATCTCAGCTTGCTCTGGGGATCTGTGTAATTTGCCTGAAAAAGAAAGAATAGCAGAGACACTACTCAAAGAACGTCTCGAAACAGAATACTAAAGTGTCTAATTACAAGACCACAAAATAGTGAGTTTCTTTTCCCAGTAACAGCACTGCTGTTCTATCATGTGACCAAAAGTTTGTACTTTTTTTTCTTTCTCCTCATGTCAGAACTTGCGAGAAGTTAACAGACCCCTATAAAATCACATTAGAAATGCATCAAACATAACAGAGGGCTGAAATAGTTTCATACAAAACACAGTGCAAAAGAAATTCCTCAACTCTCTAAACTCACCCTAGCAACTCTGTGCCTTGTGCAGTCTCTCACAAGGCAGCTCTCTTTGGAGTCAGGCTGCTGCCAATAAATTACCCACAGAGAGGCTGAATTATGGGTGCTCTGATAGCTTTGGACTGATTTTCTCTTCCTGCATACAACTTAGCTTTTAATTTACTTTAAAGTGGTTGTTAAAGCAAGGGAGTCTCAGCTTATGGTTCTGTGACTGAACTGATAAGAAACTTGAACTCAGCGTTGTGCTTTGCTACAGACGCCTGCTCTCAGGACTGCAGCCTGGCCAGCTAACCCTGGGCCACGCTGGTATCCTCTGCTATATTTGGACCCTGGGTGCCCGGGAGCGCTGCCAGTTTCCTTCCATCCTCTTCCCTTCCTTGTTGCTACAGAAACCTTGAGCTTGGATGAGCTCAGGGGGCAGCACAGGAGGCTGGGCTGGAAGGGGATTGCCTCTCCACCTTCAGCCTCCAGGACAATCACCTCCTGTTCAGCGTTGTATTCCTGAGTGCCTGCCAAGGCTCTGAAAGTGTCTTCTGTACCTTTCTTTAACAGGAGATGGTGGCAGGCTGCAAGGCATAGGCAGTTGAGATCCCTTAAGAGCTTGCTATTAAAAAAGAAAAGGCCATGAGCTGGAGCATTCCCTCCATCTATGCTGTTGAAGTGCAAAGCCATCTACCATTTTTATCTAGGAAAGGATCTGTTGACCATAGTAACAATCCCGTCAATCGTCTGGTCTGATAAGACTTAGCAGAAAATTAAGTGTTATTTGTAGCTTGTTTCTTTACAAAGAAATGCCACAAGGTTAATTAAATGTAGTCAGCTAACAGTCAACCCATCAATTAATTTCCAAACAAATGGCAAAATTAGGACATTAGGAGTAAATTTATCCCTGGTGGTAACTTCGTGCTTACAGCAGGTATAAATTTATTTTTATTCACACTTTAAATCTGGCCTCATGTAAGAAAAAGCTAACCAAGCAGACTGCTTCTCAAATGTGCATGATTCTGTAATAACCTAGCCAAACAGTATCTGCAATTTGTGTTGCACACCGATCTCAAATATGTTAAAAATAGGATGGCAGTTCTTCACCATTCTGATACTTGGCATTGGGCTGTGCTGTTGGCACACACTCATGTAGGGTAACTACTCATTTACACCATGACTTCAGTCTGAAAACAAACCTTACCACTAACTCAGTAATAATTAAAGCAGATTAGAAAAGTTAAGTAAGGTGACTTTGCGAAGAAAAAATTCTGTCGTTTTTAGAAACTAAGTCAAAAGCCACAGATACACACTTTTCAAATACAATAAATTAGTTATCTCAATCTGTTTCTATAGTAACAAGGCTGATCCATTTTCAGAAAAAAGAAATATAAACATTTGAAAGTTTGGGACTTTTTTTAAATCTGCTTTACAATAAATTACTCTATCTAAATACTCATCTTGCAAGTTTGGAAATAATAGTTTTATATTACAGTGTCAATATAGTAGATAATAGCTTTTGAATTCTAGGCTGTCTTACAAATACAAATTTGCTGCTCTGCTTAGACCATTGGTAAATTTAATTCCATTTGTGTTACAGAAAGAGAAAAGGATCAGTAGAATTTAATTGTGGCATTTAATATAACTGCAGGTATACTGATGGGTGTGTTTTAATACACCTCTTTTTTTTTTTTTGTACCTGCTAGACCATTCAATCCTTCCCTAAATGGGTAATGCTAAGGAATTTATTTTACTTTTTTTTTTTCCTGTGGGGAATCCAGTATTCCCATAGGAAATATATTCTTAACACAAATACTTTCAGATTTTACACAGAAAATACAGGGACTTTTTTTTTATACTAGATTTCTAAAATATTCTATTACCCCACATATCTTCCCACTAGGAAATGATCTTGAAAATATATTTAGTGCTTCTTATGAAACATTTCTAGCTTAGCAATTTAAAGGACACGCTGTCTCAGTTATCTTAATAAGAAAGATTTTTTTTAAACACTTTATTTTTATCATAGTCTGGAGAAACCTTGCAGGCCAGGTAAAATAGGAAACTTGACTCATGATGCTATTAGAGGATGGAAAATTAAGAAAAAGAAACGTGGAAAGACAAAAAAGGAAACAAAAGCAGTACTCAGTGGATTTATATAGAAAGGTGAGTACTTATACTGAGCTAGAATAGTTAGAGTACATAAATCTCTGGAAAGGATGGAAAGGAGAAGCTGGTAAAGAAAAACTGAGGAACTGAGAGGAAGACTCTTATTTCCTGTGGCTAAACTGACCATTAGGTGGTAGGGACACTGTCTTCACTCACATCTATAACCTGCACCATCATCTCGCTACAGGTCCAATGACTAACTAGTTTTGAAATGCATCTAAGGCCAGTGCTGGAAAGCATTATCCGGTTCCTTGGAGATGGGGCAGTGAAAGCGACTTACACCCTTATGTCTTCTGTCCCACATAAGCCCCTCACAGGTCAGAGATGTTGCAGCAACTCTAATAACACCTGGTGTGAATGCTATTAATACTTGCAAAGCAACTCTGAGGGGAGAGGATAGGAAACAGATGAACATCATTAAGGGACCCAATATGGAATTTTTGCTATTTTCGCGACATCTACTCATTATTTCACGTGTCCGCTTATCCCCCTTCCTCCGTCCACTGCACCTTTATATAGAGTAGGGGTGCATATGCCAAGTTCCTTACTCAACTGACTCCTCTTCTTGTCTGAAAATGAGTTACTATTATATCAAAGCAATACTCTTACAAGACTGTAAGTCTGCCTGGCTGGAGGGAATTATTTTCCCTGAGTTCCTGCGCGTTCCCTTCCATTTGCTGTCGGTCAGTTCATCTCGTGGGAGATGTTGCTTTCCCGTTCCCTCTTGAACACCAAGGGTTACCAGCCTCCATCTGAGCAACCCACTCCACTTCCAAATCAAGCTCAAAGACACAGGCTGGAAACATGCCACCTCCTTGGTGCCTAATTTAAACGTGTTACTTAAAACATAAAAAAGTAAAAGAAAACATATGCTACTAAATCAAGAACTCAAATGTTAGGATGTGCAGGATTACAGTTGGCCCGATAGCTATTCTTCGATGCCTCGCCCTGTGTATCCACTGTAAGGCAGTACTTAATTAAGTGCTCACCCATTATTTTTTCCAACAGGGACTTTCACCTAGTTCAGTGTACAGAATGCAAGGTGCTGAGTTAACCTTCACCAACGTAACAAATGTGTATATTGACAGGCACCTCTATGAGGTGATATCAACCCTGTGAGGCGGGCTAGTGCCCTGTGGATGAGAAGTAGATAAAACTGAGGGAAGGGACCCAGAAATTCTGTCTAAGGCTCTTTGACGTTACAAAGTTTTCATTATTGCAGTTACTTAGCGTAATGGTTCCTTACCCCTTTTTATAGTCCAAAATATAACATTCCCATTCATTTCTATTGTAATAAAGGCATAGGCTTCTGCAAAATAAATCACTGAGGGCTGAAGGTGAAAAGTGAAAAGATATGCTGTTACTAACACCTGTTTTGTTTTAAATAAAATTATTCATGTCACTTAGGAACAGTGTCAGCAGCAGATACAAAATTTTTGTTGGGCAGAATTCAATTACTTTACTCCTGTTTTGTGCCAACAGAATCTTTGGGGAATTCAAGTGCCAAATTGTAACTACTGAGACTTTTTGGAGCATGTGCAAATGTGGTTGGTTTTTTATTCCTCCTTTTCTTCTTCTATTTTCCTTAACAAAACCGTGTAAAAGAGCCCATCTGTGACACACAGGCTATATATCTGCCAAAATCCAAGTTCCAGCTCTGAAGCATGAGGGTATCTGAAATTCTCAAAAGTCCATGCCAAGTGTCTGTCTCGGGCTGATTTGTTTGAGGGAAAGTTTGAGAGCAATGATAACAAGATTTTTTTTTAAACCTGGGCCAATCAATATAATTTTGCCTAATCTCACTCTTGGAAACTGCTGAGCCATCTTTTTGAAACTTTCTCTAAAAGATAGAATGAAATAAATCAGCCTCAGGCAAATACTCAGCATGGAAAGTTTCAGTCTGTGTGGTTAAAGCTTGGCAAAGTTAGCAGTCATGGAGCATGTGGGCTACCAGATTTCACTGTAACAATCTAAAAATCAGAAATGATGGGGACCAGTGCAGACTCTACAGCTGGAAAAATGCTGTGATAGGAGCCAGGACAAGGCATTTAATCTGTCCTGATACCTATTAACAACCTAAGGATTTTGTGATGTAGAAACAGTATTTGGGGTTTGGGCCTAAATCACCGGACAACTATTAAGCACAAGGCTGAACAGGAACCTCAGCAATCCATCTTTTACAAAAGCATGCACCAGCTTTATTTCAGCTGTGGAAAGTGAGATGCCAATTTTGAAGAGAAAAATAAAATACTTACCGGAAGTCCTGAAATGTCAGAATATTTCTTGGCAGGCTTAAAGGAAGGAGGGGCATCAATATTAAAATCTAGAGAAAAACAAAGGGATAAAGCCAGTGTGCTATATATATTTTAAAACATAAACCCAAAATATGAACAGGTAACAATACTTCTTTAAAATGCTGCCTTTGCTTTCTGAGGTCTCTATTAACTAGCAGCACTAAGGCAAAGAAATATGAAGCAGAATTAACTCCGAAAACATTTAGCCTGTTAGCACTGTTAAACAACAGCCTGATTCTGCTCACCTCTCTACTAGGAGTTCAGTAAGCAGAACTGCCCTCCCCAAAAGGAAAAAATGTGAGACCCAGTTCAAAATGTGTTGATTTCTTCCAAGTCTTAATGAATTCCCTTGCAGTCAGTTATTTGGAAAGAATAGCCATTATCGTACACATGCTGTATGTTAAGACCACAAAATATTGCTCAAGATTGCAGCTCTGAAATACTATAATCCAGAAAAGCAAAGTAATCTTTTAAATCAGTTAAATCTTTAAGCATGTGCCACTTTAAGCCCACTCAATGACCTAGAAAATTGTCTGAATGTTTAAATCAAATGATGGAAATTGCTGTTCTTTGGTGCCTTTTAGATAGCAACTCTCACTCATACACAGTTTTAAGACACAGTTGGTATGTTTAAGTAGTTAAATCCCCAGTTTTGGGTGTTTAAAAAAGTATCTTGTACCTGACTCATTTTTTTCCTCCTTCCTGATCTCCCTTGCACTTCATTCAGAAGCTATGATCAATTCAAATGTTCCATCTATATCAAATTTCTAACTCATCTCATAATCCAAAAGACACTAATGCTACAGACAGCTGGCTGTAAATATGCAACTGAATTTCTGTTGCCATCTTCTTAAAAAAAACCCTGTAAATTTACTGTTGCAAACAGAACATAATAGAAATAGCAACCTCAGCAGATTGTCAGTTACAATAGCCAGGAACTCACAGTAGTCTGCACTTTTCTCTAACAGTTGTGTCTAAAACACTTCAAAAAAATTGCAAGCTATTTTTGGATAAAGCACCAAGTCTGACAAAAAGTGTATGCATATGCTCAATTCTCAAATGCCTGCACTTGCTTAAGTAACATCTGAGGATCAAATTCAGCCTCCAGCTACGTTCAATAGTACCCTAGTTTATGAGTAGACTTGAAGTATATCTAGATTTAGACCACTGCTGTAACTCTGCTCCTGTAGATGTACACCAGCTAGGACTGCTAATCAGGACTGCTAATAGTGTAGTTTCAGCCGTGCTGAACTAAATAGGAGATGTTGGATTTAAATCTCCCAAGAATCCAGGATAAGGAGCTGGATTCGAAGCTTCGGCTGAGGTCTAAGCTACTGCAGGTATGTGGCTTAACAGAAGCTATCTGAAAATACTTCAAATTCAGCTAATCAAGCAACAGCCACCCGTCAGAAGACATTTGGGCTGTATGCAGAGGAGGAGGCTCCTCAGCCATTAAGAGGTGACAAAAACACGATGGGAATAAGGAGTTTCTGACCCGGTTTGGATAAATACATTTCCTTTATTAAACTCTCTCCCCAAATGTATTTGAAGTTTGTAACAACACTCCAAATTATTTGCTTCCCCCTACTTTCCACTTAGGGCTGGTAAGTGTGATTGGACTAGTCCTAAATGTACTACTGGACCCTGTTCAAGCAGGATGCTGCATGCACTGATGAAATAATTTAGGTTTGTTTTAAAGAAAGTTATTTGTGTGGATTTTATTATTTATAAATACATGCAAAGCGTCTAAGCAGCTTACAACTCGGATCATTTAGTTGCCATGGCAATGCCCTTTCAGAAGCAAGAATTTGTTTTAGGTTCTTCCAAGTTCTGTTCTTCTTGCCAGCTGCTGCTCCACCAATGCCGGAATGCTAGAATTAAAAATATGGTGATTAGAGAAAAAATAAATAAAGAATACTGTTTCAGAGTGTGACACTTCTATTTCACAGTCTTTCTGATACATCTCATCTTGTCATAAACGATTGGTTATCCTCACTTATTTCATCAGCAGGCTAATATACTGTACACTTTAATCTTGGCTGCAAGAAAAACAAAGCTTTTTGGACTGTGTCAAAGCTACTATGTTTAGGATTAACTGAAGGAAATGAAAATCTGCTTTTTACATGGAAATAGAAAATCAATGTGGTTAGGTTTAGCCTGAGATTACAGGATTCTGTATGTACTTCCCATCGTATTAGAACTTATTACTATGAAGTTGTGTCTAAAATTCTGATTACACGGTTAAATTTTCTCTCTCCTTTTTTATGGCATATTACAGGTGCAGCTCTAGCTCTTTACATATTATCTGTGACTGTAGAAAACACAACTGATCTTTCAAAATGTAATTAATACTATGAGAAACTTTCTGGAAATTTTATTTTTCTTTCAAAGGATAGAAGACAGAAGAATAGAAAAAGAGTAGTAAATAGAATGCTGGCTGCCAAGACAATTTTGCATTTTGAAAGGTACACTAATAGAAGGCTTGCCACAGGTACTATAATGGTAGTTTCAGTTATCACATGTGATTGCTACAGAGTAATTTATTTATGTCCCTCCAGAGACAGAAGCTGCACAACATACTGTACTGCTTTTAAATGATCAAAGGACACAGATTTACAGCTTTACTTCAGAAAAGAAAACGTTCTTACAATTTAGGAGTTGTTATTTCTGTTAATAATTACTACCTGCCACATCAGTCTCATCAAAACTAAGCGAAGTTCTTTCTGCAAACACATTTCTGTTGTGATTGATTTATAAATTAGCCCGTTAAATTGCTGAGAATGATAGGAGGAAGGATCCAATGAGAATTGGATCTCTCCTCTCTGGATTTTCTGTAGACATAAGATATATTCAGGAAAGATGCTCATGAGCTGATGACATATCAGGTTTTGGCAATGGATACCCGATATAGAAAGTACATGCAAACATTTGTTCTGAGAACACCTAGAGATCATTGTAAAAGAGAGGCTGCTGGAATATGAGATGAAAGCAGATGTACTATCCCATTACTAATTCAAATTCATTACATGAATTTTTCCCCAAATCATTGCATAATGTTTTTTTTTTTCAGTAACCTGGTTTCTCAAAAGAAGAAGTTTATATGAACATACGCCTCCTAGGAATGGGGCTGAGTATCACCTCACATACTTACAATCAAAAGGCAATGACTTCCAAGTCCAAATGAGCCGAGCTACCTCTGCACTAGCGAAGTTCAGAGAAAGATGGAGCTAGGACAGGTGGAGCTATTCATTGCTCTACACAATTGTCAGATCTTCCCCCCCTTCCCCATTGCCAAGAGATGCAAATTCCATTTAGGAAGCTTAGAAAAAGGCAATTTCTTCCTTATTCTCTGCTTTAAGTCTGTCCTCTGCAGTGAGTTAATGGTTCAAACTTGGGCTTATTTATGAGACAGATATGATTTATTTTACTCTTTTTAAGGCAAATTAGGATGGAAGAATGTACAAAGTCACCCAAATCGTTACTACCAGTTCATACTGACAAAAAAAGCTAGTTGAAACTCAATACATTTGTTCTCAAATTAGTTACTGTACTGGGAAGGACAATTTCATGTTTTTATTACAACTGCCTATTCTTTCTGCAGCAGTTGCCAAAGGGCCAGCACATTCATTATTATTTCAAGCATGCACACACTAGTATTGCCTCTTTGGAAATGGTGACATCCCTCTAAGAACTGAAGGATCAGCACAAGGCCTCCTGGCTATTTAAATCCTATATGGAAGCTACATGGAACGCCTCTGGGCAGAAATAAGCCCCATTTCTCAAAGATGCTGGTGCTCACTGGAGGATTAGAGTGAGCAAAGTATACAGTCATTTGAATGCCCCTCTTGTGACAGAAGCCGTCTGCAAAGCAGACACAGAGCAACTGGCAAGTCAGAGATTAATTTTACACTGCCTGCCAAACCTGTGCTTAGTGAGCTGTGCGATGCCCGATTACTCAGGTTTTATGCTGTGGGATGTTGTATCTTATTCATACAGAATGAAATCTGGGATAAAATCCTTCTTTCTAAGTACTGGCTTAGGACCAGCAGTCTGAGAAGTTTGCTTGTCTAGAAAGCATTTGTACAGTGTGCCAATGAGTTGGCCCTGGCACAGCAAGATAGAAAGATATTAAAAACAAACCCAGCAGTGACAGCATTACTAGCTGTAGTCTTCCTTCATCTTCTGCCCCAGTTTAAACCTCAGAGTCTTTTAGCAGCCTGTATTTCGTCAGCTGTCAGAGTTTACATGACTTCTGAGCACCGGCAAGCCGGGCTTCTGGGGAGCACAGAGCATTTGCTTCTGAATCTGGCAATTACTGGAAGAACAGTCACCACAGGTCTGTTACAGTTTCAGGGACCGGGAAAGGAGCAAAATGCCAGCTGCTAATGACTCTCTGGCTGATTTCTAGTTCAATTGTTTTGCAGTCTGCCTTGGCTAGGAACTGGGAGATGGGATCCCTGCACTCACAGTGGTATAAATTATTCCTCTCTTAGCCGTGGTAGTTTGTGAGATAACATATCATAAAACTTCTGCACTTACCTTGATCTAGCAGGTTTTCTGACTCTGTTACAGAACTTAATATAATAGTTCTGCCTCTGGGCCAGTGACATTTTCATGCTATAATATAGTGTGCACTCGGACCATAGTGTGGCATAGACTTGAGATGAATTTCTTAAAAATCGCCGACCTTTTATTTGGCTGTTAAGCTGACTTTCTTAATATTTACATTAGCAATATGGTTAAATAGAATCCTAGTTAATGTTTTATTTGAAGAGTTTAGAATTTCATAATGTTAAAATAATGTACTTACGATGAAGTTTGGATCTTTAAATGGTAATGGCTTGACGGTTGTTTCCACTGATCCAGTGCTGGAGTCTGTGTTCAGAAATTTGTTTTCATTCATGGCCTCTCCACCTGCACTCTGAAGAAAAAATACAGTCTTATGTTTGTTACGCTGAGCAAGTTTAACCGGAGACTGAACTGTCTACTGCATTACGTACCTGTTGCCTTTTTAGCCTTTCTATCTCTTTTGACTCTTTAAAGATGTTGCAGTAGTGGGGAACCATGAAAGAGAATATTTGTCAAGCAATTTACAACTGACATATAAAGGCGAGGAGGGGAATAGAGTGGCCAAAGCCTACTGAGTAAAAACAGCATTGGGTTTATTTCACTATTAGTGAAAGCCATCTCTATAAAGTTCAAGACAGCATGTGAAACCAGAAACAGCAGAAATGTACATTTGATTTGTTTCCAAATTTTTGGTATTAGAGCATTAACAGGAATATATAAAATTTATATGAAGTTTTTTTCAAGGTTCTAAAGAATAATTGATTAATCAGTTTATTCTCCATATTTGGCTTCAATCATGCCTGAGTGAGGATTGAGGGTGAAACAAGATTTTATTATATATATTATTTTTATATACAAGCCTCAGAAAAATCTACATTGGTACTAGTTGCTGTTTGCTGTTTTCTAGGCTTTTCTTTATGGTTTATTTATTTAGCAGGAAGAGCAGTTGGAGAAGGTGTGTGTGTGATTGGAAAGCTAAAAAAGTTGTGTGGCAGTCTAAACAATTTCTGATAGTTCCGCATAGCTGACTCTATGTTGTTTTTGTATTTTGTGAGTGCCCTGTAAGTCTGCACGCTACCAGAACTAGCCCACCCTACAAACATAAATGTTCCTTGTGAAATCCTGGTCCATTCTGAAGCCAATGAGAATTTCACCATTGAGTTTGGCAGTTCAATCAATACGATTTCATACCTTGATTCTTTTTTCTTGAAGAACAAAAAGCTTGGCTAAAAGCTAAATCGATATTTACTGAACGGGTGGTTAGGATGTTTCTTTATCTTCAGACAGGTAATATTTAGAACAAAAAAATGTTTTCCTGTGAAAATCTGCACTGCAAAACCTTATGTGTTGATACAATACTCTTTTAAGTAGGAGAAAAAAGGATCATTATTATGAGTGAATTAATGGAAGTACCTCTAGAAACTGAGACTATATAGCAAAGGCCATGATTCAGCAGATCCTTCTCCACGTGATTACAAGGAAAGTGTTTGTATTCTTAATTACATCCATAAGTAATTACAGGATTAGGAACTAGGCAAGTTGAACTCTTCTTTGGGGAAATACATCAGTTATTCAACAGTGCCTGTTTCTAACAGCAAAGAGAGGTCTTAAATATTCAAAGTATTGTACAAGGAAGCATCTAAGTAAAATAGTCATGTTTCTAGTGTCTATATTCAAAACCACAGCCATTCCTCTGTAAGCTCATAGCACAGGGTATGCTGCCAAAATAACATCAGTGGAAGCCGCGTTGAAGTCTGTAGCTCAAACTTGATTCGTGCCTTGCTGAGGACAACATTAAAAGGCAGTGACTGCCACAGAAACAGAAGAAATGGAAGATGGATGTTTAGAAACATGTGCATTATGTGACAGTGAGCAGAGAAAATATCTTCAGCAGGCCTGAGCAAAGTAGCTTTATACAATGAGTTGCTAGGTTTCAAACTATTCTTGCACGTGCATACTTCTAGTACTTCAGATTTCAGCAGCAAACATTAAAGTCAATCTTGAGAAAGACAAGGCTTGAGATACAAAATTATTTTTGATGAATAAATTATCTCTGATAGTGCTCATTATAAGTGTAAATTCTGTAACTGGAGGAATCAGTGCTCACAGATATTCTTCAAAGCATTCTTGCCTTTTATTCGGTACCATTTGGTTGGTTTTAAATCCAATCCTACAGTTTTTTATTAATTACTTTATCGCTTTTGCCCCTTCAGTGACCTTCTCCTAAGTATTCTGTTGTTTATGGATCCAGTTTTGAGTAGCATTCCAACAATATCTCAAAATAGTATCTAGTATTTTGAGATGCAGCAAATAAAAATGGTTTATCAGTAAAGGGGAAGAAGCTTCCTTATACATATAGTCCTTAATTTCTGCAGCTGGGTACATTTACATATTAACACTCGCTGTCTTCAGCAGGTTTTTCTGTGTGGATTCAGTGCTAATCCTGCTGGCACACTGGGAACGAAAGTAAGGAACTGTTCCTGGCAGGATAATTCCTGAATGTAAATTCTACATGTCGTTTCGTTTCCAGACCAACCCCTAGGGGATTTCAGGTATTAGTGCTGCTAAGAGTCGGCATAACTCACATTACAGGCCAGATGTTAGTTTTGTTTGTGCCAGTATCCCTTGCACCGTAGCAAGAGGCAGCAGGATCTGGAGCAGCAGCTGCTGATTTTCTGGGCCATGTGGACACCCAAGCCATCCTCCAGTCCCACTGAGACATTAACAACAGCGGGAGCTTCTGGATCTGTCATGGACAATTTGAGAGCAGTAGTTTCCTCTCCAAGGCAAAGGGTGCGAGCTGGGGTGCAGAACTGTAAAGCAGCTTGCATACCATAGTGGTATGCAATTGCTTCCATGATTTCAGAGCCCTGAAACTTCCCTGACTGGGAAGCAAACAGGACTGAGTACTATGATCCCAGTTAAGTGCTGGGAACTGACATAAAGACACACTGTAGAGGCATGTCAAGTTCCCTCACTTAGCATTGCTTGTGTGAGAACTCTGATCTTTAGCAGTAGCATTAGCACTATGGAAGAGAGATACTCCGCTAATGTGCTTTTCTTTCTGGAAAAACATAAAAGAGTTGAGTAGAAGCACTGATTCCAGAATAATGTGCTACAGCACAAAGGAGTGAGCTCTGGCAAGAACAGACCTTTGAAATGCTCTTTCCGTGCAGCCTGCAGAAGTCTGAGCTGATATCCCCAGCAGTTTTTCAGCCAGAAACTGAAAGTGTCTCAACAATCTAAAAATCTGTTCAGCCTATGTTTTAAAATGCCAGGATTTAAAGCATAGGAAACATCATTTAATCTTTCAGGTTTGTTTTTTGAAAGTTTTAAAGGGGGAGGGGGAAAAGATGACAAATGAATTTTAACCAATATGGATCTACCTTTGTACTGCAAAACCCACGTTTCCTGAAAGTGAGTGATACAGTGATAATACAAAACGTTATTTACAGCCTGAACGAAGATTCCTCAGTGAACAATTACTGTACAGTAAAGGTAATCTTTCACTTTAAACTTTAGTTGAACAAATCTCTCCCACATGTGCTTGTTTGGTTGGTCTTTTAGTTTGGAAGATCATTCTTCACTGTCACACGCTGGGGCAAACAAACAGGAATGAATTCAAATCCCCTTTGTAGTCCTACCAAGCGCCGGTGGTCTCGTGAGCGCGGGGAGGAAGCGCCTGTCAGCAGGGAACATGTACTGCTCAATGTGTGCCGTAACCCGCCGTCACGTGTGGGGCAACTTCCCCTTCCTGCCACAGTCACAACCAGCCCCCAGCACGTTCTCTCTACCCAGCGAACCCCCTCACCCCCCAGCATCCTAGGACAATCCCAAAAGTAGTGGACTTTGCAAGTGTAACCCTGAGCTGAAACTCTCCATAGCTTCTTTAAAGTTTCTTTTTAGCTGATCTTGTAACGTAAGCACCCTTTATGGGGAGCTCAATATACACTTCAAGGAGAGAGACAGTGAAGCAGCTGTTATTGTGCACTTTATAACTAAACTGTATCTTTTAAACAGTAGTTTATGTAACTACGGCTACAGAGAATTTGTGCTACAATAGTCACTGAGCAGCCCGTATTCCCCTATAGGTTGTTGAAGACTGTAACATCAAAGACTCTGGAGTGGCTTTACATGTACAGGGTACATCTGCACTGGCAAATGAAGGTGTGATTTGAGTCCATGCTGCCACCACCTCTCATGTTACCTCCCTCTCTCCTCCTTCTCCCTCCCAGTGCCCTCCTTAGCCAGGCGTAGGGCAACCTTGGCTGGGTTGGCACGTTTTAATGTTGTAGACACTGGGTCAAAGGCTTCTTATAGAACCACTTGTGCAATTTTGTTGCCTCTATAAAGTTGTATTTATGTGCTTTAGCTGAATTTTAATTGCAACCACAGTGTGACAGGTTGGCAACTTCTATTCCTCCTGGGATAGATGGGAGCAATAGTGAGGGGTGCTGCTTCTTTTTTGCATTTCTTTTCACAAGACCATCTATCGATGGTCCCAGCTGGGTGGGACGCTGGCTTCCCTGTTACCTGCTGGGACTGGGTGACAGTCGCTGAGTGAGGAACTGGCTGAGGTCAGGAGACAGCACAAATTCGAGAGAGAGCAAAGACCTGTGGCAAACACTCGGGAGTCCTAAGAGGTTTGTTGTAAGAGCAGCCAAGTCTGGGGAAGAGACCTGAGCTAAGCTTTGCTACCTTAACACTGGTTTCTTTTGAATAAAGCCAAACCCCAGGAATGAGCCTAGTTTGGACCCTACTGTATGTGCCGTCTGTACTGGGAGAAAACACACATTGGGAGGCTGCCTATTCACATACTACTTTCAATCTTGGGTTTTGGTAGATCTATTAATTTTTTGAATTTATTCTGTTCCAAATTCCCTACCGCAGATGTATTGGTTTTCACATGATTTCCAAAGATTGCTCCATCTGTCTGGTTTTATTTAGGGAGAGGACAGCAAAACTTGTAGACCATGGAAGATGAATTCTTTGTTTTGGCTATTTCTAAGTAGAATCAGCACCATGGGCTTTGGGATGGGTACCTGTGATGGGACTAAATAGCGGGTTAAATTAGCTTATTATGAAAGTGCTTTCCTGAATAATCTTGCCCTCCCCTTACCCCCCCCCTCCCCGAAAGGATTAAAACTGCACAGCAGAGTAACT
>JAOXJK010000012.1:90912362-90937780 GCA_025774025.1 Xenus cinereus | reverse complement strand
CGAAAGGATTAAAACTGCACAGCAGAGTAACTGATTTATGCTGAAGTATCATTTCTTATCTATTTACTTCTGGATTATATTCTATAATATTTTTCATTATTTTAGACTAATGGGGTTTTACAGAGTATAAGGAACATAAAAAATATGAAACAGAAGTCAAGACGTAAATTTGTGCATTTCTGGCATCCTGTCAGTGCATACCGTACGTGTCAAGGCTTAGAAAAAAATGGATTTGCCACTGAAGGTACAATATAATCTTCAGTGCCCATTTTTGCCAGATTTTACAGTTTTACATGGTAAAATATAATTTTAAAATATAAGGCAAACTGAACAGTGTGGCAGTAAAGAAAAACTTAAATGCATAAATAACTTCCATAAGAACTGGAAAGGGAGTTTCTAGTTTAAGGGAGCAAAAACAATACTGTAAACACTGATTTTCTGGTTTGTTTCCTGCAAATCATTCATTAGGTAGTCAATTTTAGCACTATATTGAGTAAAGCAATTGTAGATGAAGGTGATTACATCTGTAGTTGTTTTGGTTCTGTGTTCATTATTTCTGATACTCCGGCTTTGTCTTAACCTTTGTGATTACTAGGGGGTTGTAGGGCACTATTGAAACATAAGTAATAAGAGGGGTCTTGTTCTAAATCAAGCCCTCACACTTGGTGATAACTTTGCCCTAAACACCCAATTTGCCTTGCTGAGGAAGCCACTTGTCTCCAACCTTTGTATGTGAAGGTCAATATATAGTTTCAATTACTTTTACTTAGTGTGGAAAGCTGATTTTCACAATCACAATACTACTATAATGATATTCTTAATTTTATTGATACAGGTGTTTTAAGTCAGCCTCAATAATGGTATGTGTCTAATTTTTTCTATAGTAGGTTACTTCTAAAGCAGCAATATCCAACTTGTAGCAACTTACTCAGCTTTTAGCTGTGTTTAAGTTCTGTGACAGCCTGACGAAGCTGTGGCGTGCAGCCAGGGAAGAAAATGGTAATTTATAAAATAGATGGATAATACCTGTATTTTCACTAGCAGCCAATTACAGTGAGTGAGAATGCCATGTGGAAACAGAGCACGAATGTCACTAGATGACAGCAGCGATGATACGAGCAGACTTTTCAAAATTGGGAGTAGACTTTGAATGTCAGCTATTTAACAGAGTCCCACCTAATACTGCTCATACTGGAACATATATTAAGCTGTTTGATTAATATATTAGCTCTCACTGTATAACAAGCCCGGTACAGGTGCTTGCACATTCTGAATATTTAATTCATTTAACTTTGCATGATGACATGACAGGAGCCATTAAAACTTGAACACGTACACTCTGGCAGACTAAAAGGCAGCTCTTCACATTGCTGGGAACAATTCACGGAGAAAGGTGTCAGAATTAAACGTGCTTAAACTCAAGTCTAAACGATAGCTAAAAAATTTCTTATCACCAACATTATCAGCATAGTGTATTTCTGAAAGCAAACTCATGAAGACTCAATAAAAAACTAAGAGTGAAGAAATAGCACTCTCTTGAACAAGATTAACTCTCTCCATGTCTGTGACAGAAAGGTTTGCTGGAAAGACTTACTCAGTAAAATGTATGAACGTGTCTTAACCATCTGGTTGCATTTTACCGGTTCTTGGATTTAGCAGGAAAAAACTTTTCCCTTTCCTTTTTCCTTTCCACTCACTAAAATGAAGCCCAATTCAATTTCCCCAGCCTTTTCTCTTTCAGCACTCTAATAGATGGTAGCATTTTAGAAATGTTCTCCCATCACAGAGGGTCCTACCTTATTTGGGGGTAGGACAAAAAAAGATTTCAGCTTGAAAATGTACAAATGCTAGGAAGGAAAAAAACCCTTGCGTATTCACAGCAAATTTTGTTCTATAGAGTACTGAAAAACTTGATTTACCAAACAGAAAAACTGAGCAGTACCCAGCTGAAATCAGGTATTAAGCACAGTGCAGATCAATGTCCTTGACTTCAAGCAGCTAGTAGGGTGGGCAAGAGAGTCATGCATAGAGCATAAATTGTGAGTAAATCCATTTAAGTCAATGGGTTTCATCATTGACAATTTATCTTAAAAGACAACGTTCCTGGAACAGGTTTCTGGTTCCACTGACATCAAAAGTAAATCTCTCAAATGCCCAACAACAAAAATATTTTTGTTTAAATTACAACATTGTCCTCAGATGATGCTGCTGCCTTCACTTATAAAGAAAGCTGAGGGAGGGTTGTTAAAAAAAACACAATATAGCAACACAAAACTTGAAATTAGATTGTTGAATTGTTATAATAATAGTTTATAATTCCAGGTACACGTCACTAAAAGCATGTCAACTTCTTCTAAGCTTTTCCCAGAGAATTTTTGAGTTATGTGTCAAACTACTTTCCTGTGTGAGACTTACAAAGTCTGCCCTTCCTAAAACAGCAGTTCTTTCCCTCTAACTTGCTATTTCTGCTGAGCATCAAGAGTTAATCCACTATGCAAATTAACTCCAAACATATGACTAAAATTTAGAAATAATCTCGCCTGTTCATTGGATAAAGAGAGGGAGGAGTTGTTTGAAGAAGGACATGGAAAACATTTCAGCTGCAATCTAAATAAATAAAAATAATACATAAAGACACATGTGCTGTCCAGAAAGCAATCTGTACATTATGCTTTCAAACTTTTACACTGCTGTTTTGAGGTGAGTTAAAACATCTTATATTCCAATGGCCTTAGAAAGGCTGAATAAAATTTTACTCATGCACTAAAAGATTGGACTGTCACAAAGTGATGGATGGCTTTGCTATGTTCTCTGTAGGGCATTTCAATACCATAGACTCCAAGTGCTCTTGATTAAAAGGCGACATTCTCATTTAGGGTCCCGTCACTGCCTGAGATTCAAACCATTATCATTCACCTGCACTGGTGCTTCCAGTGACAAAATACTTACTAAAATGTATAAAATACTAATTACTTTAGTCACTTTGATAGAGGTATAAAACACCCTAAAGCAAAGCTCTATTATACTGTGTGAGGGTTTGAATTCAAAATTAAAAATGCAGCCAAAGGGAGAATAAGATTTTAATTACATTCCCACCTCTCAAACACTTCTTGAAAACCTAGGGGAAAAAGACCTAGCTATTTCATGACACAAGAACTCTCTTATTACTGGTACCGTTCACTTAAGAAAAAAAGATCCAGAAAAACTCAAATTTACTTTGTTCTTCTCAAAATTATTGAACTTTCAAATACAGAAAGAGACTAACAAGCGTCAATAAAAAGCTGTGATTTCTTCTCAAGAGATTTCAGATGCCAAACATGTTTTTCCATTTAAAAACTTTCAAGCACTATGACAGACAAAGTTTTATAACTTACAGATTTTTCAAGGAAAAAAAAAATCACTATTTTCTATGGGGAAAAGCCTCTAATAAAATGTAATTGGGGCGCAACTGTGAATAGCTTCACACTATCCCAGAAAAGCTTGATTTAATTTGCATTTGCCACAAAGCTCCCTTCGGCTTAAATAATTGCAAAGGATCTCTCACTTTTAGATTTCATTTAGTGGATTGAGAGTATTCCTTGTTTATAACGTTTGACAGTTTTCTTTATTAAGAAAATTGTAAGTTGGACAAATTCATGAGCTGAATGGAATGCTGAAGCAGCTCTGGAGCTAAAAATCTCAGTATATATGGCATGAAAAAGCACGTGTTAGTTCCTACTTTCACTAGGGGTAAAACTGAGCCCAGGTAACATAATATTTTGATTCCCCATGAGAAAAAAAGGTTTCTAAATTGATGGGCCTTAAGACTGAAAATGGATGGAAGCATACCAGCAAAAAAAGACTAGAGTAAATCACAATTGGATTTTTATAAAAACTGCCAGTACCTGCCCTTCTCTATCAGAAGAATTCAGTTCAGTCAAGGACTTTGGCTAGACTGCTTCTTAAAGTTTAAAATACATCATTTAATAAAGAACAAGTAAGGTTAAATTATTTCAGGATAAAAGACTGGAAGATTACAATATACTCGTGTGCTGTTAACATTGTAATGCTGCTCAGGGAGCATATCAAAATCCCTCTGTTGAATAACAAGCTTCAGCCAAGGTAGGAGAAGGATCCAAGTCCATTCATCTGTGTGTGACTGAACCAGGGACAAGGAAAGCAAAAAGATACCAGCTTGTATAGCTGACACAAAAGGAATTCCATTCTGAAGAAAACACTCAGTTTCCTGATTCTAGCTTATTCTGTAAAATATTATCTATTTTGACAGGAAACAATGTTTGACTAACAAACAAAACCAAAACAACATTTCTTCAAGGAAAAGCAATTAATTTCTTTCAAGTAAAGAGAGGGTGTATCTGTCTTCCAGAGCTCCAATTTTATCTATTTTTCTTAGGAAAAATAGAACTAACTTAGAATAGTCAAATCTTACATTCAGACATTATGCACTAACTGGTAAACCAATACAGAAAATAAAACTTTATTTTTGCATTTTCCCTCATTTTTGCACACTTTAGCACTTCTTTCTGTCTTGTCACTTTAAGTAGATAAAAATTATATTTCTATTATGTTTCTGCTAATTATACATGATGCATTAGTAAATATGAGCAGTCATACTGCAAAGGCTTAGCACTCCAGTCTAAAGTTATTCAGAAGGTTCTTCCATTTGTGTACAGGTACTTAAGGCTGTTATACCCAAACACAATGTCAGAAAGACAAACGTTAGGTACATCGATGTGTGGAACATTCCACTTCTAAAGCAATTAAGAATGAATATTCTTTGTGTGAATTTTCAAAACGTTGTCAAAGGCATAGCGTATCACAGAGCAGTAATTGTATCAGACGCTCCAAAGGTCTTTAAGAGGACAAGAAAAGAAACTATGTCTTAGTTTTTAAAAATCTTCAGACTAGAAATGTAATCTGTAGTGTTTGTCTCATATTATGGGACAAAAAATCATATGGCTGTACATGCCCTGAATACTACATCCACTTTCCTTCACCTAGCAAACTCAACAGCAACCATTCCTGCTTTGAATAGCACACCAGGTCTCCTGTACTCAGCAAAATTTTAGGTGCTTTATCCTATGGATACCTGCATTTAACTGGATTATGAAAGTAACCCTGATGATTGAACCAAAATAAACACACTGCAAATTCTAATTTAGATGAAAATAAGGTGATACACGTATCTTCTGTAGACTATTTCGAGGCTGCTAAGGAGGAAAAGGGAGGAGACAGTTGTACAGTGATGTCAATTTCTAGGCAAATTTCTGAAGTATTTCTGCAGAAACATTTGTACAAGTAGGTGGTTGTTTACTCCACTATCTAAGTTCTGTGGCCATACACTTCACCCTGATACCACCTATTGAACTTGAGGAACTGCAGCACATTTGAAAAGTGCCAGACAGGTCAGTGTTCTGCATATAAACTTCTATCCTGACTGCCTTTCTTGCTGCACTTAGAACAGGACTATTAAAAGACTTGACTTTTCCACTACATTAGAATTATTGAAGTTTTGGTATCACATCCATGATCGTAGGTAAGAGGGAAATGTAGTATTTAATATTTTGTGTTGGGTTTAACAGGGTGCTTTAAGAAGTTTCCCACAATGAATTATTTAGCAAACAAAATACCTTCTGAACAGATGGAAACAAGGATAAACAGGGTGATTCTGTGGCTGCAACAAAAGGGAA
Organism: Xenus cinereus; assembly: GCA_025774025.1. Classification (NCBI taxonomy): domain Eukaryota; kingdom Metazoa; phylum Chordata; class Aves; order Charadriiformes; family Scolopacidae; genus Xenus; species Xenus cinereus. Next base: position 90,932,090 of record JAOXJK010000012.1, on the reverse strand, counting down.
TTCTGGCTGCAACAAATAGGTTTAACAAAAATTGAGGAAAAAACGGAATTTCTGACTTGAGAAAAATTAAGGTCAGTAATGTGAGAATCAAACTAGCATTGTTAGTTCTAGACTATGTAAACAAAGATAAACAACTCAAAGAATAAGGACTTTCCAGCTAACTACTTTGGTTTGAGGAGCCTGAACACACTGTGCACATGTCAAGGAAAAATGGCCTTTTCCTGTTCCAGTCCGTTGATTTGAAGAGTTAATTTTACTGTAGGAACATTGTGATGTTCCTCCCAGGGAAAAGCAGTTCTACTAAAACATAACCATTGCTACAGTGTAGGAAGAATTAATACTGTATAAATGTAGTCATTGAATTTTGGGCTTCATTAACACACTATGGGGAAAAGTACCCAACTGAGGTGCCCTGACCTGCCTATAGAAGGAGTGTACGTGCTCGTCCGGGGAGAGGATACACCCGTCTTTATCACATAAACCAGACATCTGAAATGAGACACGGGAAAACTGAATCATTGAGGCTGGAAGGGGTCTCAGGAGCTCACGGGCCCACCTCCTGCTCAAAGCAAGGTCAAAACTAACCTTGGACCAGGCTGCTTAGGGCTCTGTCCCAGCAGGTCTTGAACGCCTCCAAGGACAGATGCCACAGCTCTCTGGGCAGCTCTCCATCTCCCTAGTTAGAAATCAATATTCTCTAAAATAGAAAATACTGGTTTTATTAACAAAAAGCTCTTTTGATTATGAGCAGTCATATAACTCACATTAATTATTGCCCTAATTTCTGTATGTTCTATTTCAGCAATATTTTGCTGTAGTCCTGATGGTTTCAGGGCACAAATGTAACAAAGTTTCTAGTCACAGGGGTCATCTTTTATTAAATGTACCTGTTTATCTGGAAAATTAAGACAAGCTTCTGGATGAACTGCATACCAATACACCACTGACTCAACACAAAGACTTTCTGTGGCACATAACTTTCATGCAGTTTCCTACAGGGTTTTAACTCCCTCGTCCTTTTTCCTAGTTAAAGAGAACTTTTGTAGTGCTCTCTCCCTTCCCTGATTAACGTCCTCTGTACTCCTGGGATGCCACTAACCTTTTCTTCAAAGATGGTCTACTTGATACATACCTAACCAAACTCTAAGCACTTGTTCAGTATTTAGCTTGGGAATTGCTGATTCATTTTCAGATTTGAAATAAGACTTGCATGCTTGAAGCCTTATTTGATTTTTCTAGCTGTACCCCTTAAGTGACACTATGCATACCTGTAAACCTTGTCTCATTTATGCAGAAACTATCATAGGCATCTCAGCTTTTTCTGCCCTTCTTCTCGTTCTTTCACTAACTCATAACAGCATAAATCTGAGGAAGCAGTAAGTAAGGCTGTTGTGATAAGCACATTGCATCCTTATGAACGCAGGGGTAAGTAGTGCTACAAGGGCAGAAAAGTAAAAAAAATGACTTGCTTAAAACTGTGTAGAAGGTTTCACCTCTAGGCCTGTGGATGTTTGCAAAATGAGGTAGCTTTTAAAATTATGTCAGATTTTATGTAATTCACATATGAGGCAGATGATGCACGGAAGAACATGCAAGTGCAATATTTTGTCTATTTAATGAAAATTAAGGACCTATGATAAACAACAAATAATTTTTCTCTGTATAATTAATGAAAAAAGGACAGATATGATACTAGAAGTCTCTTTTCATGTGATAAATCCTAGTAATGGCCTGGAATGCTTTACAGAAGGTTTTTTCTTTTATTTCCCCAAAATGCTCCTTACCCACAGCAGGGTCTTGTAATCAGCAAGGAGGATTTTTTTTCTTGAGTCAGTCAACACTCACATCCTGGGGAAGGATGATTACAAACCATGTAACTACAGAACTCACCCCTCCCAGAATGATGGACTCTACAGTTTAATTACGTATTACTCACAAAATAGCTTCCTTCTATCCATTTCAAATTTGTTTCTTGAATTAACAGTGATGCATTTTTATTACAACATAAATGCATGTTATTAGATGGTATGACTATATAGCTTTTTGGCTAGAGTTTTGGAGGAAAAGATTTCTGATCCCCTTTGCACAACTGGGTATTTTGAATTAAAATTATCATTAGACAAAATATGTAACAAAAATAAATATCTAAAATACATAAGCAGACCATTCTGACAACTGTGTTCAATACCAGACTATGGAGTCATTCTCTTTGGGACAGAGAGAACCTCCATCCTCAGCTGTAAAAGAGAAAACATTTCCACGCTCCCCTCCCACCACACCAGACTGGCTTCCAGCCTGGTGGTTCGGGTGTGCATTGGGAAAAAGAGGGTTTGAATCCCTTCTGCCAGTGGCAGGAACAGGACTAACTTCAAGTGGAGGACACAGCAAGCACTTGTAAGGACACATGATATAAAAAGCCATTATCAGTGCTGTGTGACTTCTGTTCTACTTTTTAAAGAAGGGAATTAATATCTGCTTTCAGAAAGGTAGATATTTGTGGTTCTGAATCCCAAGTGGAAAGAGTTGCCTATATCTTCAGGGCGAAGTAGAATTAGGACTAGTCCTTAATATTTCCTGCTAGCTTATTTTGGTGGCATCTCACAGAGCTTTCTGGAGTTTGTAGAATCAGTTCTAAGGTACGTAGAGAGTCACAGACAAGCAGTATGACAGCTGAAGCTGTTACTCTCCAGGTCTTGCCACAGAGAGAGACACTGGATCTATTAATGAATCAGATCTTGAACTGCTCCAGTGTTCATTTAATTTGTTACGGTAAACTAATGAAACCTGCAGCTAAGAGTATCTAAGCTCATGAAACAGCTTGCTTGTAGTGGGGAAGTGTTTTTCCTTGTACGCGGTCCTCTTTCTTCCTTGTGCTACCTCCAACACCTGTTAGACCTCCCTGTGAATCAGCCCAGCTCACCAGTGCAGCAGGAGATAATGCAACTTCCTGGGAGAGTGGCAAGGTTTGGTAAGATAGTCTTCTTGACTGATGATGTCTATCAGCAGCTAAGCAGGTCTGGTGAGTACCAGAGCTGGCATGATGCAGGCACAGGAGCAGGCAGCTGAGACTTGTGGAGGTAGGTGAGAGTGAAGAAGATAGGAGGAGACTGGGACTCCTTCCTTTTTGAGCACGAGAAGCTAATAGATTGCATAATTGTGCTTCTTGGAAGTTGCAGGTGAGACAAGGCATGCTGTTCAGAGACACAAATTCTGCTGTGAGGGCCAGGTATATTTCACAACACGGAGTGTCACAACTTTTATGGCTTTCTGTAGATCTAAATAAACAACCAATGTCTCCATTTTGTTTTCTTGGAATGCTTAAAAAATGTGTTCAAAACCCTTCCAGACCACAAAATTAATATTTCCGTTAGCCTTTCTAATCCAAAACTAATACATTTACATAACTATTAATGGTTTGCTAAAGCAAGAGCTGAAGTTATTACCTAACACAAGCATTAAAAAACATTACGAAAATGTGAAAAAGTCTGACACCCCTTCAAATCTGCAATAACTAGACAGTTAAGTTACTCCAAGCTTTCTTTTGTTAATCTGAACCTTTTAATGCACTAAATGGATTCTGAGATCACTTTTTAGGAGCGCTACCTCTCAAACAAAATGTCATGCTGAAGTAGATGCGTGCAGTGTTTTAGATTGCTCTTTCTCTTTCAAAAAATAACCTGTCCTATTTTATCTCCTTATGATAGAAGCAGTGCACCATCTTTATTATCTCTCCTAAGTTTCTTGCATGTTTATTATGAATCCTGAAATTAAGTATAATCATAGTAAGACTCTCCATTTTCTGTTAGCTAACGGAAAAATTAAAATTCTCTGCTAGGAGGATAAAAAAACCATGACACCAGCATACTGACGCCCATAGTAAAAGTCAATACACATATGCTTTTGCCTTTCTACAACATAACACATCTGTGTTTACTCTAAATCTAAAATCTAATCACATTTTGTTGGGGGGTTGGTAATTCTCTCAGACTGGCATAGGCTGTTTTGGAAATTCACATACTTTTATGACTGCAGATCATCTAAAGCCTGCAATATGTGATAAATGTCAAGCAAAGTCAATTCTTAGCTCTCAGTTTTGACAGTTTCCCTTTTAATCTAGATTGCTCTATAAAAGCAATTTCCTTTTTTTAAATAAAGCTAAACTTAAAACGCACATAACTTTTGCCAGATTTCCCTACAAAATCTGTTAATTGTCTTTTAATTATAATTTTTCCTCATAAGGGACAAGAGGGATTCTGGTTCTTTAACAGATTTGACTTCAAATGTGCTAGTAACAAAAACTAGTACTTCAGGATTATCCTGGCTCTCATTAGTGGACTGCCTGAAAACAAGCTGATTTTTTGGGAAGAGTACAAAAACCCCTCAGAAGAAGAGATGCTTAATATTTCAGCTGTTCACTGTCTGCTTTTTTGCAGAAAGTATCTTTGTGGTCACGTGTTTGAAAGGATTAGGAGATATAAGCAGTGACCCTCTGAGAGCTTTTCAGTGCTCTGTGATGTTATGACATGTAGTGTGATGCCAGAGTATATTACCTGTGTGTGGGATAGCTATCCCGATTTAAACACTACTTGCTAAAACTCTTGTTAAGACATGGCGGTTTGTTTTAAAATGGCTGTTAGTTTTGTAAGAGCCAAGACTCTTAGGTAGAATTGTGAGTAATGTGCAAGTGGCTGAACTTGAAGAGCTCATCTCAGCAGTTCCTATCAGTAACTAGCAATCAACTATCTATACTTTAGCTAATAAAAGTGTAATTTAAATAAATTTTATTAGGTTTGCGTTTTATCCCCTGGGACCCCATTCCATCTTTTAAAGATACTGTTCCAGGCAAGCAGTATTTTCAGATTGGCACTGCTTCATTGGTGAAACTCATATATTTTCAGTTACTATCATAACCTTAAGGGCTGAGAGATGGTAAAAAAAAAAGTGTAGTCTAAAGCATAATGACATGATAGCTTTTTAATAAACTGGCAATATGTACTTACATCTCCCTACTATCATGCAGTATCAGGGTCCTGCTGTCTCTTTCAGGGCAGGAGGCTTGGTAGAAATGCAACTTGTTTATAAAATTTCCAACTACAAAGGAACATCATGCTTTTCTGTTACAGAAGGTCTTATAAGGAATAGTGTTCTAATAATTAGAGAAAGTTTACTGTTATACTGATTGGAGTGAGTCTGTAAACAAGTCTGTAAGTCTGTATTTATAAGTAGGTAATTTTTATTTTCAGCTCAGAAAGTTACTATACTGTGATGTCCTAGAGGAGGTACTTGTCCTAGAAGATGGTGAGAGCAGCAATTCAGCTCAGTACTTGTAGTGGAACTCACCAATTCTGTAGTAAAACTCATTCTCCCTAACCTCATTTTTCAGGAAATTACAGACAGATCAAATGGACTCTTTAAAACAAAGTTATTTTAAAACTGATTTGATGGTTTTCTACTTACAGTGATAGGCTTGGTAAAGTAGCAGAACAGGAGAATTGATTAAATTTAGTGATGGTTTAGAGTCCAGTTCCATGCTATTTATGTGCTAGGGTAAGCTCTCTGTCTTTAGTTGACAGATTCTGAATACATAACAGTAACCACGTTAATATGTATATATTTAAGTCTTCTTGTTGAAAATAGAGCTGTCTTTCAGAACACCAACCTGATGATTTTCAGTTTACAATATAAAACATCATCGTTCAGCTACACTTAAAATAAAAATAGAGTTCTAAGCATATCAGAGTCACACCTTTATTTTCATGCTGTGCATGAGAGGAGCTTATTTAAGGGGACGATAACTTTAAATCACTTTGACTTTTGTATTTTCTAATATTGTTGTATCGTTTCTGTTTTTAAGCATAGAACAAGAAAAACATTAAGTGTTAAGTATACAAATGAGAGCTAGTTACATAAAATGAAGGTTGCCAGTAGCCCTGCTGCAATATTCACAATTAAAGATAAAATCAACATATTTAATAATTTAACTCCTAAACACCATTTCAGAGAGGAAGTTCAGGCTATATTTTCTAAACGGTACCAAGACCTGCTGCTGCTACAACGATGGGGAGAAAGGAAGCGAAAACCATTCTGTGTGTATATCTGAAGTTTACAAGGCAGTTTACATCGATACAAAATGTAAGATGAATCATGATGCACTTCTCAAAGTAAGGCATTTACTTTACTTCATCACACATGTCTGAAGTCACTTCACAAATAATGTAAGCAAATATGCATTTACCATAATATTTAGCATATTTTTGCTGTCTTCTTACAAAATCAGACACTTCTACTTTTTTGTCCAAATCATTCTCTTATTCTTTTAAACTTGCTGTCATGGGCAAGCATTTTGTTTCATCAGTTACATCTTGATGTAGAATACATTCTTTTAAAAGCTCCTGTTGCTGTATAATGTATGAAAATAATGGTGTGAACATTAAGGTAGAGGAACTGGTGTCTTTTTAAGGTCAGCGTCAAAGACTCTATCCCAGGTTAAGTGACAGTAATCAAAAAGACAGGAGACCTGGAGACAAGTCTGCACAAGAGCCAGCGGTGGAGCTGAACCAGCACAGCTGTTGGGAATCATTGGGCAAGGACATCTAACTCAATGGTGCTATGTAAACCACTAAACAGCATTCGTTTTGACACATGAATGTTACCATTTAATATACATAATAATCCTCAAGATGAAAAATCTGCTGCTGCAGCAAAGACTGAGGTATTTTTCAGTGGCACAACTGCCTGGGAGGAATAATTGTGTAAGGCTAATAAAAGTGATGTAATCAATTTGCAATCATGCTTTCCTGTAAACTCACTTTTAATTTTACATTTGGTAAATACAGGCATTACATCCAAAAAGCATGTGTCTCCTTCTGTAGACATGACTGACAAGCCCTATGTGCAATGTGCTTCCAAAACAAACATGACTCAATACCTTTGGGTCATAACTCATACAAATGATGAAGATGGTGTTTTTTGGTAACGTTCCTAAAGTGTATCTTAGAGAAAGTAGCAATTCATATGTTGGAGAAACATAATCAAAATTAGGTTTATAAAAATCTGTATGCTGTGTGATAATTGTGCCTTCTTGTAGGATACACACAGTTACTCAAACTAGTTGATTACATTGCTATACATAAGCAAATTTGTTATATAAAAAAATAAACACATTTTTGAAATCTACAGTTTTACCAGACCAGCGTGTCTTTCAGCGCCAGCACTGATAGCTACTTGTGACATAAAGCACGCGAAAGAAAAACAAACTATGTGATTTGTGGAGCTTACAAAAACCCCTTTTTGTTTAATTTCACAGTGATGGAATCACAGATGCGGGTAAATTCACAGCTGGCATAATGTGAAGTGTATTTTCATGTAGGCCAGGCACAAGGTTCTCAGCAGAATTTACCAGTAATATAATGGAGAGTCCCCAGATCCTAAATTGACCCCTACAAGTAGTTACAAACCTCTCGGTAGGGATCCTCTTACCTATAGTTTGCTAATTAACCAAGGAAATAATTCACTATTTCTCCTTCTGTTTCACAATGTCAGTTTACTTAGAATAGAAACTATTGCATGCTGAGCTATGGCAGGAAATATGTGTCCTCTGAAAGGCTGAAAATAGCCTGGAAAAGGCTGTTAAAAAGGGGTTAATTAGGAAAGTGAACAGTCAGAGCAATAACAAATGTTACCTCCAAAACTGTGCTCAAAGTGGTGTGCATTAAAGGTATTAACGTATCAGACTGCCAGATGAATGTTACTTGTTTGGAGTTAAAAAATTAAAGTAAAATAAAAATCCCACAATGATCGGATACTTGGTATATAATATATTCAGAAAAAGTATTTAAAATTCATGGATGACCTAGTCCCTGATTGGTTGAACCAAGTAAAGATTGGATAAATTATAAAATAGAGCATTAAGGGCTTGTTGACTGGATATATTCTGAATAGCTCAGCAGACTAGAATTATTGAGCATTTCATTGTATCACAGGTTTCCTTAACCAGAAAAAGTAGATTACTCAGCAATTAACTAAGGACTTTATAAGGACTTCTGGAGGTCAAGATTAAATAAGGTACTGCAGAAAAAAGTGCCCAACAATCAATGTTTCTAACTCAAAAAATGCAAAGCCCCCATTTAATTTCTGTTTGAACTGGCTCGCCCCAGATCTGGTCAGCAACAATGAATGTGACTGCTAGAAGATCAACGAGCTCTTTCTCGTCTGATTCCTGAGGTTACACATTTCCTGAGACGCATTTTTTTCTTTTCCTTATGGGATTGATCTGCACTGCTGAAGTCAGTGAATGTGTACGCTGACTTTGACATAATGTTGAGAAATTACTCCTTTCTCCACTGAAATCACTTGTGAGAAGAATTGCAAAAACTGTGTATCACGCAGTATCAAAACCCAGTTTGAGTAAGAAATCATGGATTGTCTCGTAATACTGGAAGCTGTCCATAGGCTTAAGTTTGGTGTCAGCTTCAAAAAACAGTTTTAGAGGCTGAAGGGTTTGGCGAAGTTTTTTAAATATAAAAGATTTTATATGCATTTAAATTACATATAAATATATAATGTTTTATATTTGCATCCACATCCACACACACACGTGCACACATGCAGAGAGCAGTCCTCTACATGCTGGAAAATCCAGACTGTTATTTCTAGTAGACCTGGAAAGAGTTGTCAAATGTGATCATGCCAGGCAGTAATTTTTCACACTTGCAGTGCAGTTTGTTAGCTACATTAAGCACTAAGGTTCATACCCCCTCTCCTAGGGATAAGACCACCAGAAAGGAAAAGAAACTATGTAACTGCCACAGGGTGAAAACAAGCCTTACAAGAGCATCATTCAGAACGGGGAAGGGTTTGTGTCTGTGCTCTGGCGTGTGCACAATGGCTTTTAATTGTCTGGAGAGAAGATCTGCTGAAAAATGCCGAAGTGTTACCCTCATGAAAATAAGCAACCTAACTGGCAGTAGCGCATACTTTGTAGCTATGCTACTGTTATAGTTCATGAAATATTACTGAGCAGAATCACTGGGCGGGGAGGAGACAACCATTTTTTCCCAACCCTTTTTTGACCGCTTCAGCTACCTAAATCTTTCTAAAAGAAGTAATTCAAGACATATTGCATGTAAAGGCTATACAGATGTCATATACACACTGACTCCCAACTCTTCCGGGGATTAGTTTTGGCTCGTGAGGTGCTACCTCATGATCAAGGGGCAGACTGTCATCAGCTGGGGATGGGTCTGTGGGGCTGCAGGGTGCTGTCACACCATGCAGAAATAAAGGCTGCACTACCTGCTGTGACTGGGGGTAGGAGGTTGGGACATACACATTGACAGGCCTTTTCTCTCCCCTCACCCTGTTGCCCAAAGCTCAGGCTCTGAGGTTACATCTTCATTTCATATTTAATTCATAGGTCCACTTGGCTGAACTGAGAGAAGGCGGTAATACAAAATTGGTTTGGGGCTGAACACGACAGAACCAGCAGCTGTTAACTTGTGCTCCTTTCAGCGCTAGTCCCTCCCTCCATGACAGATCAACTACCTCAAATGAAAACCATCATCAGCCAGAGGTTTGTGCGTGTAGGTGCAGATACAGAGCTCGGGTACGGCATAATGTCGGGTACAAAGCACTACTGAAGGCAAGCTTGGAAAAAAATTAACTGCAAGACCAGAAAGCATCAGCACATACAATGCTGAAAGTTTAGTGATTTTAAACACAGCTTTAATTGAATCTCCGTTAAGCATTGCGTCTTAGTTACCCTAATGGCGTGAGAACTGTACTACCGGTGTAGCTGTACACACGGAGGGCACACAACCCCCACACTACAGGGGGACGAAAGAAGAGGCCGGAAACTCGGCGCTCAAACGCCTGGAAAGAAACCGCCCTCCCGAGGGCCACTGGAGCCCCCCGGCTCAGCAGCAGGCGCCCGGCGCCCATCCCTTCCCTGGGGCTCGGCAGCTTCCAGCCCGGCCGCGGGCGAGACTGGCGAAGAGAAGGCGGGCGGGAAGCCGTCCCGGAGCCGCTGAGAGGACGGAGCGGTCCCGGCCGGCGGGAACACGGCGCCCCAGGTGCCGGTAACGGTCGCCCCGCCCCAACCGCCTTTCCCGGGCGCGCGCGTCCCCCGAGCATGCGCGGAAGGGGAGGAGAGGCCGTGGCCGCGCATGCGCGCGGGCCGCCCGGCGCCCATTACCTGCGAGCCGCCCGCCGCTGTCGCTTTCTTTTTCTTGGCGGGGCCGCCGCCGGTGCCTGGGCTCGCCGGGCGCTTCTTGCTACGCGATGGGGCGCCGGCGGGGGAAGAGGCGGCCGCGGGGGTCAGGCTGGCCATTTCTCCCCGCCCCCCCAACTCCCGGTCCGAGCGCGTCGGCGGGGCCGAAACGGGAGAGCGACCGCTTCCCCCCCTCCACCCCCACAGCGGGCGCGAGGCAGTCCCCGCGCAGGCGCAGTGGCGGCGCGGGCGCCGGCTGCGCGCGCAGTGGCAGCGGTGTGGCCCGGCCCGGCCTGGCTTGACCCGACGTGACACCCAATACACACCCCACCAAACCCCCAGCCCCGACCGGGGTCTGTCAGGGAGGCCGTTAACGGATGGGGTCGGTCACGGCGGTTTGGCCTCCACTCGTGAAGGTTTTCACCGCGGGCCGGTGCTTTAGCAGCTGGGGCGAAGTTAGTAGGAAGCAGCCTGCCTCCTCATTGCTTCCTCTCCCCGCCTCGGCTGCGGTAGCCCGGGCCCCATCTCGGAGGCCTGGCTGTGGCAGCAGAGCTCAGCGGCGCGTATGGGCGGCCACGGGCTCGGCCTGGCCCCTGTGTGCGTGGGAGGTGACAAAATGCGGCAAGGTGTGGGTTTGCTCACTGTAGGAGGCAGTGAGCATGCAAGGCTTGGATCGGCACTGTCGCTGAGTCCCATACATACAGGGTTTTGAGTCCTGCAGCATGCAGCCATTTGGGAGCTGTAAAAAGCCGTGTAAGAGACTCAAGACTGGCTACAAGCTGTAGTTTGGGAGGTGGGGAACCTAGCCCATGCGTGGTGTGGAGTACGGTGTCTTGTGTGTGTAGGCAGTTGTGGTCTTAAGCCTCCCCTAAGTGAGGTAAAGTTTATGCAAAGTGCTTTCAGACCACAAGAAGGGTCTGAGAGTCACAAATGTGTCAGCTTTTTCCAGTTGCCTTGATAAAACATGCAGCTGGTTTTAATTGCTCCCTTCAACTTGAAGATCACGACCTCTGAGAAGCCTACCGATAAGTGTTCTGTGATACTGTCCACACTTAAACTGTATAACCTTTTTAAATACAAGTTGCAGATAATTACAGTGGTCATTAAAATTTTCAAAACGTGACTACAGATAACTGATAGTGAATGTCTTTCTGGGTAATTCATAGTTACAGATTTGGTTGCTTCTACCCTGTTTTGACATGGCTAGGGAACTGGTCCAGGAATTTTCCCTCTGGTTGGAATCTGGAGTAATTTTGCAGTACTTTAATGTATCAGAGTAGATTTGTGGTGATTCGGAATGTGCTCCAGAGTGTTTTCACCATCCTCTTACTGCCTGTGCTGTTTCGTGCTCTATCCTAGAAAACTCTTTGATGGTAATATGGGGTTGCTTGGGGTTTCAAGCTGCTTGATGGCTGATGAAACTATTTTTAGCTTCTTAATGCTTGCATGCACCTGTATTCAGCACACTGGTCAACTCATTACCATATTTGTTTGAGCTACCTCTATGTAATGCCTGACTACTGGGTTTTTAGCTGCAGCTGTATGAGATCCTGCCCCGGCACATGCCTTGTGGAGAGGCAGAGGTCCAAGAAGATGATATTCAGGCATAAAAATTAGGTCATGTTTATAGACGGTGCTGTAATGAGGACTGAGCTCGGTCACAGTAGGGGTGCCAGGCAGTGCTGTGTAAAACAAAAGCTTTGAAGGTGGCCTGAAAGAGAGGTGAGGACAAAAGCCTGGACTTCCAGGCTGTGTTCCAGGCACCTGTGTATGTGGCAGAAAGCAGGACAAGGTTTGCTTTCCAGGGGCGTAAGCAAGGCCTTGTACAAACATCCAAGCCCCATATGCTCCTTCCCAACTGTAGTTGCTATCTTTGTGTCTGAGCATGCAGGCTGCCAAACATGATTGCCTTTGACCTTAGTGATTGCTTTGGGCTGATGTGTGCTAGGCGGTATGTGTTTCTTCTCGCTTCAGATGACAGCCTCCCATTGCATTCTCAAGATGGTGACCTGAGCTTGAAATTAGCAGGGGCACTGGGAATTGCTGGGGAGTCGTGTCCCCTGACAAAGCCAAATCTGCTTTGTTGTGTGCTCACAGCATTGATCTTGTCTTAGTCAGCCTTTTTTCGTTCCCAGGGCTGGGTCCCATCTTTCCCACGCACACGCTGTGTGCTCAGCTCCCAGGCATGCCCAATTAAAAAGAAAGCATACCTTATCACAGGAAAGTTTTTACTGAGAGGAGCATCTTTAATGCTACTGCAGAGTAGATGTTGCATGTGAATCATGCAGAGAACTGATGTGCTGCATCAGTGAAAGTTTTAAAATAGCACTTAGCCAGGCATTTTCTGTACCCATCTGTAGCCATTTTTATTAATCAGTTTACTAAAAACAAAATCAGAAGTCCCACGTGTGTTGCAGCAATATTAAGTACAATGCAATTTTACACTGTACCAAATGCTTTACAGTCCCAGAAGGCCTACAACTCATTGAAAATAGCAATAATGGCAATGTAAACGTTGAGAGTGTCCGCAGGGGATGAGTAATAGAATTAGGATGTGGGAAGGGCTGTGGAGTTGCAAAGCTGCTTTCTCTCCACTCCTTGAGCAGCTGTCCACACCCAGCCCTGCTGAAAATTAAGAGGTGTTGTTCTGGTGAATAAGCGCAATATGTATCTTGCCAGGTTCTGGTTACACACTTAAATGGGCAGTTGCTTCATCATACAGACGAGGGCTCGCCTGAAGAAGTGCAAATTGCAGTTGCTAGTCTGGATTGGTGTGACGTGGCTCATCCTGCTGTTCATTTTGAACCTGGGTTGAGGTGAACACCGTTTCCCTCACTAGTACTGCAAGGTCTATTTTTTATATGCTGCCTCCCTAATAAGAGAATTAAATACAGCTCACCAACAACCCTGCATGCTCTTTGATGTGAGCAGTCACCTGCCTGCCTCTTAGTAATAACCTCAGTGAACTGGAAAGGCTCCTTGTACTTTTCTTGATAATACGTGAGGAAAAATGCAGGAGTCTCCTGAAACGGGGAAGATGATCTCAGGCTCCTATTCCAGCTTTGTGAGGTGTGGTTTAGGTTTTGTTGTTTTGGTGGTTTTATTCCCCCTTTGACTGGATGCAAATTGACCACTGACGATAGTTTGCTCATCATGCAGAGAGGATCAATCCAGTGTGAAGCTGTTTAGGCACACGAAGGGTGGCAGGTGCCTCCTGATGAGAATAATTTAAGATTAATTTTATTTTTTTTTTCTTAATGGGGGAAGAAAGCTACGAAAGAGGAAAATGTTTGGAAAGTCAGCAGAAGGATCTTTGTCATGAGCTAGGATAAAGCAGAGTGGAGAGAGCGAGGCCCCTGGCAGCCAAACTCTACCCCCTGAGCAGGCTGTGCCCATGAGCCTTGGGGGTCCTGGGAGGCCCCTGCCATGCACGTGGCTCTGCTGTGGGCTGCAAGGTGTGACATCAGCTCCTGGGACAGCAAGGACTTACCTGAAATGAAGGATGGCCTACTGTTACGAACGTCATTAACGTGTATCTGGAGGTGCAGGGGCAGCAGATGGAGAAGATCTGTAGGCAGAAGCAGTTGGGGCAGCACACGCTCCATCAGAGCTGCTCCCTGCCCCAGCCCCAGGAGCAGCTTCCTGGTGAGTAGAGAGTTGTGCCAGCTCCCTTCCTACTGGTACAGGTGAACTGGCCCAGCAGAGCAGCTAGTTGTGGTGGGACACCCTCTGACTGCCATAGTCAGGCTGTGCAGGAGCAGATGCCTTGGACGATTGAGGACCAAACGCATTGGTACTCTTCTACTCCTTCAAAAGGAAAAGGCCTGTTTCCACAACTGTGTGAATTTATTCTGTTTCAAACTTTGAAATTAAATCTTTCTCATTACCTAATTTACATCCCACCAAGCTGTTTAGCTTTCAACATTCCTACTATTGTTGCTTCTTTACTACCCGAAGAATGGAGGGGTTAAAAATGAAATTGGCTTCGCTCATTGGCCGTGTTGCAGTTTATAAGACGATTGAGCATCTAAAATGACGTGAGAGAATACACATAATCCCTCTATATATCCCTGAATTAAAATGAAGGTTTTAAAATTCTTACATAATCTCTTTCTGCATTTTTTTTTAATTTTACAAAGTGAGGGTAATCTCTTGCTGGATGGTAGGTTGAACTCAATGTAGGAAGTTGTAGCAGTTGAGAAATATCTCCTAGTGATTGTTACATAGTAATTTGTGCCATTACAATTTCCAGTATCAGACAACTTTTCTATTAATTTATCCATCTTTAGCAGCATTGCACAGATGCAATTTGTGCTATAATTTTTAAGTTTTAAAATCTTTAAAAATACTTAAATTTTATTAAAAATAAAAACACCTTTTTCTTTTAGTTGTGTATGTGTCTACGGGGTGTCATTTGCATTTTTACAGAGGTTCTGGAAAAAGAAAGGATTGAAGTTCTTAGTTTCACTGCTCTATCAGGTAAAAAGCAATGGATTCCTGCAGGGTAGCTTGTGAGGTCTGGTGGAATTTTGTACATTATTCTTTAAAAGTACTTGGAGGCTTTGATGACTTTTCAGAGCCTGCAGTGTGAACTTTTGTGATTTGCATTTGTTCCCTGCAATTTGCAGCTGCAGGCATTGCACGAGCTTTGTTTAAATATAATGCCGACTGCCTTTAAAATAGGTATTTGAACTTTGGATTAAGGAGACTACTTTTGTAATATTAAAGGCCTTTTTACTGCACACATCAAATATCTAACTTTCAATGCAATCTTCCTGTTAGAAGTTTTGAAAAAGCCATTTTTATATTCTTCTTAACACAAAAAGAGAAGCAAGATCTTTACAAATGCCTTTTGTGCCTTTTTTCTAGTAGCCTTCCTTCTCAAAGTTTACTTTAAAATATGAGCAATTTAACACATCAGAAACGAGCAGTAAGAAACTAATCAAAGTGCTGCTCTGTTTACATTTCAGTTGTACTTTTTCTGAATTTTTTGCTACTAACTCAGTAAACTTATGTTGGCAGCACACCTGCCATTTACCAGTATCGTCACCTGAAGTGTGGATTTCTCACCAAAAATTGTGTGCATGCAGTGTCTGGCATGTTTAACGAAAATGCTGTTTAGGCAAGAGAAATCTAACCCAAAAGTTTATGTTAAATACAGATTAAGTACTCTATGGTAAAATAGAGTTCTATACTGGAAAAAAATTATGACGTAGTATTTGACTTTGATTTTAAACATTACTCTGTATATGCTGTGAAAGGAAGAAACGCTGTTGTGTAGGTAATGGAGCCCTGTATTCTATATATCCTGAGTAATTATTTATATGCAATATTTATCATATTTACCTACCGTCTTGAAAGATTTATGAATTAATTCATCATATTAGATTTAATCCTTTGTTTTTGAAAGTGAAAATGGGTTAAGAATTTCCCTATTGCATTCAGATTCTGATGAATATTTTCTGAAGTTATTCATCTGAACAAGTTCTTGATTTCCAAAATGCTCAGCTGAGAAAGATAAAAATGTCATGATTCACATTTGCATAGTCCTTAATGCAATAACCACCTTGAAAACGATGTAGGTTTGTAGACTGAAAAAAATGTGGGTTAGCTGAGTAAGTAATCTGATTTATGAACATAAGATCTTGGTAGGATGGCAAATCGTTTGCGAGCAATCTGGAGACTGAGCATGGTCATATAATTAATTTATTAATAATACTAAATAAAGAATAAATTCAAAGAAATAAAGATGTCCCATTGAATTCATTAACAGAACAGGGGCTGAAGTCACTGAATAAATTGCTTACAGGGATTAGCTCATGCATCTCTGCTTGTTAGAACAAGTCTTCTAGTGCTATAGCACTTTTTGTTCTATAGTAATTTTGCATTTGCTTTTTCATTAAGGTTGTGGTATTTTTATTGCAATTTGGATATAAATTTAAGTATGTTAATATTGCCAACAGTATCTCTAAGTGTTAGTGGGCCACCTGTGAATATTACCTGCTTTGCTCAGTATTATTTTCTTGATGCAAAAAAAAAAAAAGGTGCAAAGTGCAACCAATATGTGACATCTGCTTGATAACATCTTCACTCTGGTTATTTGTCAGTCTCACTTTTTTTTTTTTTTTTTAAATGCAAGCTAGGGATTCAGGTGCTAGATAAAACTAACCTGGTGGGTGCTGAACTAGTCAGACCGCACCCAGTGTCTTAGCCAAGGTCTGTGAGAGTCTCTGCTGAGTTTCTGCTGTGCAAACCAGGTGATGGGATATACCAAAAAACACCCCTAACTAAATTTGCAGATGATGCCAAGCTAAGAGGAGACTGTAGTTGGAAGACAGAATTTAGAGAGAAGGTGGTTGTTGTTGTTTGGTTTTTAATATAAACAAACCAGCACAGACAAGCACAAATTCATAGTTTATTTTTACAGCCAGTCATATTTAAGAGCCTGGTCAGTTTACCCTGGGAAATCCATAGGGGCCATGTGAGGTGACCAAGAGAGGCAGATTGATTCTGCTTAGCATCAGTGTAATTTTTGTGAAATTCCCCAAAAGATCATCTCTTTTTTGGGGGAAAGTGTTCTGTAAGACAGGAAAAAATGAAAATTATTGGAACAACATAAGTCACGGGCTGGGATAAAAATGAGTGGATAATAGTTGCAATGGAAGGCGTTGCAGAGCTTGGGTGAATGATGAGCTGGATGTGAATCAGCGGTATGCAGTGCCTTGAAACACACACGTCACGCAAGTAGGAAGCCTGCAAGGCACATGCTGTAATCCTTTTGCTTGTCAAAGCTTTGGTTAGGCTCAATTTGAATGCTATGTCTAGCTTTGGGCATTACGCTTCTGCACTCTCCCCAGATCTTTCCTGTCTTTCTTGAAGAGAGTAAGATGATGCTCTGAGGTTTAGGAAGCGTCATCTGTGAAGAGTGATTGAGATTTTGGATTATGTGTGTGGCATAAGGAAGAGAAGGGGGCTGGAGGAGGTTTCTGCAGAAAAGGAAGAACTGCTCTCTGTGCCCATTGTAGATAAACTCACCTTACTGAGCAGTACAGGCCGTTCTTTGTACACTAACCATACACCACACAGGGTTTTTTGTACTAGTAACAACCCTACTAGGAGAATCTGTTTTGTGGGTAATATGTAGAGGAATGTTGGTGTTTTGTTTTTCTTCTTTCAATGATTAGTTGACTACAACTTTAGAGGGCTTTTGTTTTCTTTCTAGGTTTTGGTAGATAAGTTCAAGGATATGAAAGTCCACTGCTAGTGGGGAGGGACCATCTTTCTCCATGTCTGTAACAATGAAGAAATAGAGGGATTAACTTTGCAGCAAGGAAGATTCAGGTTTTATTACAAAGAGCTTTTTTTCAGAGAAGGGCAGCTTTGCACTAGAATAGCTTGCTTTTGAAGGTTTTGAAAAACAGGTTAGACATCTGCCACAAAAGATCATGCACATCTGATTTTACCAAGAGACAGGAGAGTAGATCAGATGACCTCTCAAGAATTTTTCCAGTTCTGTTTTCTGTGATTCTGTCAATTCTATCGTTATTCATAAAAGGCACGTGCATTCACACAGGGAAGTGAGAATGTGAGACTGGCCATACGAGGTCAGACTGTTTAACCCAGTATACCATCCTCAGTGGGAGCTGAAAGCAGATTTGTGGGGAAGAACAGGACAACTACATAGGACGGTGCTTGTTCTGTAGATGGTTTCTCTGTATTTAGTAGCTCTTGGTAGATTCTAGTTCTATGAATTTGTCTGGTGCTGCTTGAACAAGTCTGAGCTGTTGGTCTTCTTGATATCCCACAACCAGAAGTCCTTGCAGCTGATGCACGTGTGTGAATACCCGCCTCTTTTTCTTGGTTTTGAACCTGACTCCCTTCTAGCTTCATTTGGTGTTCTTTGACTCTTGTTTTTTGGAAAGACATAAGAGACTCACCCTTTCCATTGCCACTAAAGACTTTATAGACCTTTACCTTTTTCAGTCTAAAACATTTCTGGCTTTAGACTCAGGAGTTCTAACTTACTTAGCTATTTCTTATATGGAAGGTGATGCTTGGATTCTCCTTGTTGCTGTGTTTGGAACCTTTTCAGCTCTACTGTATATTCTTTGGGATGGAGGGAACAAACTGCACACAGTATTTAAGACGCATGCACTCCGTAGGTTGCAAAGATATGTTCTCTGTTCTATCCTCAATTCCTTTCCCAATAATTATTTTTCTGTGCTGTTGAGCACTAAGCTTATGTTTCCATAATCTGTCTGCCATGACCTCAAGGTCTTTCTTCCTGAGTAATGCTGGTCAACTCATTATATATTTGAAATTTGGACAGCTTTATTCTCCTGTGTATGTTTTTACATTTATCTATATTGAATTTCCTGTGCTGGTTTATTGCCTAATTACTAAGTCACGTAAGGTCTTTATGTAGTTCTTCATTATGAGCCCTTACCTTCACTACCCTAAATAATGAAGTAGCATCAGCAACTTTTGCCACCTTGCTACACCCCTTTTCTAGCTTGCTTATAAATGCAATGACCGGCACGAGTCCCAGGACAGATCTCTGTGAGGACTATTTACTTCCCAAACTCTTTCAGATGATTATATCCTATTTTTTTGACAAATTCTCTATCTGTGCCAGAACCTTCATTATTTTTTGATAGATGCTTAGGTTCCTTAAGCCTTTTGGAAATCCAGATAGATTATATGAACTGAATTTCCACTGTCTCTGTGCTTGTGGGCATAAAAATATGACAGTAGTAGCAAACAATGGGATTCTCTTTTACATGAGAAACGATTCTTTTCACAAAATTCAAATTTGTTAGCTTAATCACAGTGTTATGTTTCTAGTTCTGATGCATAGAGTTGCTTTGCTTTTTAATGCTCAGAATACAATGATTTAATCATCTGTGTCTTCCTTTTTGGAATACTGGAATTATAAATGGATGCATTTCACTGCTTGAAGAAAGATTTTGATGAAGAACCTTGTTAACAGTGTGCTGTTGAGTATGTCATGTTACACAGTAAAAAGATTTGTGAATGCATGCGAAGCTTTTCAGTAGTCATGCTTAGTACTTAAACTAGATTCCTTTTCAGCACTGCTTAGTGTTATAATATTGTTGAGATTATTAACAAAAAATAAATGTGTTAGCCTATTGTGGTGTCCTTTTTATTTCCCAATTTGTAGTTGAATGCAGCTCAGCAAACTTGAGTGAAAGGAAAAACAAAAAGTAGCTTCAAGTCAGGGTTATGCTCCCCTGGTCACGTCTTTTGCTTAGAGTTTGGCAAAAGGGCTGAGTTTACTTGCTTGCATTAGGTGTATATATACATCCCTTTGCAAATGAGGAATTTTGCTAATTATTTCATTGCATGAGCAAGCTAAGATCCCTGCTCCTTTAATGGAGAGGAGCCCATCATAAAAAATGTAATGCATGTTTTTGTGTAATTAAAAATGGTGCATCTGAGTGCTTTTCAAGGTTTTTCCCTTCCCCCAATTCCTTCCTTCCTCTAACACTTCTGGCATGGGG
>JAOXJK010000012.1:90897340-90912262 GCA_025774025.1 Xenus cinereus | reverse complement strand
ACACTTCTGGCATGGGGGGTGTGTTGTTTCCTGTAGCAAATATTGAGGGTTGATATGAACAGAAGATACTGTCTTTATCACCTTTCATCTTTTACGATTGAAAGCAAATGTTTTCTGGATGATTTTGGTTTAAAAATAAAACCCTGCAAATATTTTAATTCCTCTCCTGAAAGGTTCCAAGGAATGTCTTCTCCAGCTAAGGATCTGAGAATGCATATAATTATACCTAATAATTCCAACACTGTCAGATTAGATTGATTTTTAGTCACTTTTGTGCAGATTAGATTCAACTCAGGTGCTCAAAGTGAAAGAAGGTGCATTAATCTGCAGTGACGTTCTGTCTCTCCCAATTAGCGATTTCTAAGAGACGTTAGATAATGCAAGTTTGATGGTGTGAAGCATTTTTGTTCTCCCACGGACTTTAGTAAAGTTAAGGAGGCTTAGGCCCTTCAGAGGCAACTTAAGTGTTAGACCTACAAAAAAAGTGTGAAAAACTAATGGAAATTAACAATATTCCTGAAAGATTTAAAGGCTGGACACAAATGATGGTGTTTAAACTGAGATTTTGAGAGACTTTTAAAAAATTAAATATCTTCAATGTAAGCCTGTGGTGTACACATCTTTGTGCAATCAAAATGTGCCTTTCAAAATTTTGATTAGTGTATTGACATTTATAATGTGTTTAAGTTTGCGTGTAGTGGTTTATCTAATGCTGCATAACCTTGTTGTCTAACATGTATGTGTTTCTGTGTAGTGTTGAAGGTCACACACATATTTCTTCAAACTGCATGTGGTCAGACCATCATTTTAATTATTTTCAAAGCATTAGCATTACAGAAGTGAACATTGAAGGGCAAAGTATTGAAAAATGAAGTGCAAATAAATGACATTGCAATGTGTGCATGTCTTCTGATTTGGCAGAATTAATGCTGGCAAAGGCTTTGCTGTAGCTCAAAGTATATGTTTATTGCTTAATTATCTCAGTTACTGAATATGCTCATTGCATAATCTGGGGAAGCAGTAATTGAGTCCATTACTGTAGATAAAGAATTGCCAATTTATAGCACTTTAGACAAAAAAATCTTGACTGTAAACAGATATTACAAAATCTAAAATACTGCTGCTGTCTTACTTTTACCACGATGAAATCTTAAGTGATTTTCTTAATGTGCACTCTGCCAATGCTTGTTGAAAATTGCCAGTATTTTCTTTTTATTTCTTGGAGAAAAGAGTCTACTCCAATTATATTAAAATATTTTTTTTTCCTTTTCAGACATGTCTTAATTTTTTGGATGAGCTATTAATTTTTTGTTTGTTTGTTTAATGATAGCATTAGCTAATGTCAAGAAGTCAGTTCTTTTTAATAACTTAAGAAGATTGGCTTTTGATTAAATGAGAGCAATATGGGATGCAATTTTAACTGATGGAGCAAAGATGATTTTGTAGGCGTGTAGGCAGTTTTCAATCTCCTACTTAAAGAGATATAGTAGGTTCATCCTATTTCAGGAATGTTTGCATAAATCCCAATTTAGTGTTGAAACAAGCGAAAAAACAAACGTGGTAGGAGCTCGATATTAATACCGGAAACTAGTTTGAGCAGCATGGTGAGGTGTAGGGGGTTTCTTGCAAATCATAATCCCTTGTAATTTATAGGTTTAATTCTCTATATCTTGCCAGACTGTTAACCCACATAATCCTGAAGCAGTGGTCAGTATCCACTTTCCTGCTTTCATAAAGCCCTAACTGGTTGTTTCAAAATGTACCGTACGTTGGAAAGAGGGAATTTTGCTACATCTGAAACAATCCATTTAAGAAACAGGTTTGGTTGGGTGTTTTCATTTGTTGGGGTTTTTTGTTGTGTTTTTGTTTTGGTTTGTTGTTTGTTTTTCTTTATTGGTGATTATGAATTATTGAGCACTTTAAAATATGCAGGGACACTATAGTCTTGTCTGAATTATTTCTGTTTGGATGAAGCAAGGCCTGGGCTGATTCCTCTTAGAAGCAGAGGAAAACTCTCCATTGACCATAGTGGGAGCTAGAATTCCCCCAGAAAGAGAAGCTATTTTATATATTCAAGTAGATTATGTGACTCTAAAGTTGGAATTGGGACCTCTAATGTCTTATGTGAATGTAGCTGCAACCTGTATTAAAGACTTTCTGTCTTCTAACCACCCCCTTGCTTTGTTAGCATATGTATTCTCATCTGACAACATATGCTATACAGCAGTGATAGATTGGATTTTAATATATATATGAATATAGAGACTTTAATATGTATTTACGTAACCTGGAAGTCACAGACACACACACATATATACGTACAGATAAAACTTCTATATAGAAGTGTGTGTGTAAGCGTATGTAAAAAGCACTGCAGAGGGCTCTCCTACTAAAGTTTTGCTATTGAGTACAGTAAGAGTGAATACATGCCTCCTGTTAGGCAGAATTATTCTCCCAGTCTCAAGGGGCAGTTTTGTATCTTATGTCTGCAGAATGAAACTGATCTCAGAAATACTTAGCCCAGAAGTGTTCATTTAATCTTGGAAGTAGTCCCACTGAATTTAATGAGCCCTTAGATGGTAAGTTCTTTGGGGCTCTTACTTTCCTTTGTGTCTTATGTCCTTTCCAACCATGACGATTCTGGGATTCTGTGATTATTCAGTGATAAGCATAACCCCCACTAGTTTTTACATTAACATCTACTGTTACTTACAGCAAAATGCTTTTAGGTTTTGGCTTGAAAATGATAATTCAAACACACAGGCACAAAAACTCTGAGGCAAAAGACAACAGTTAAATTAGAATTATTCCAAAATTACATTTGAAGAATCTGAGTTGGCTTTGGGAAACTTCAAAAGCTACATTTTCGAGTGCTGCTGCGGGCGTCACCTGATTTGGCCTTAACTGGAAAAAGAGTCTTACATCTATTGGGACTTTTGAGAGAGAAAGGATTGTAGACCTCTGATCATAAACACTACAACTTGATGATGAACAGTAATAGTCAAGGTAACTCTGGCTTCTATGTAGCTGGGAGTAAGTGCAGAAAACCACAGCTTTTGTTAACTCCGATGCTGACAGCCAAAGGTATCCGACTGTTACCCATTGGGTTCCTCTGAAATCCATTCCAGTCAACAGCACTCTTCCAACTGACTGCACCAGCTCTGGACGAGCCTTGTGTTCTGCACGCTTCCCAAATCACGTGCCTAAAATAAACTTCCTACAGGCTGGAGTTGCACAGAAGAATTGATGTGGTTTGACTATATATTTACTAGTAAGTTATACGTACAGCACGTGCTCATTTTAGGTAATTGCCACATGTTATTTTTTTTTTCTTTCCAGATGGTGTCAATCTTAGTTTTTATTTAGTTAGGACAGCATTTCTATCCATTCTGGTGGTGTAAAACCATGTCCCACACTGACCAGAGCTCAGTCTGAGGTTTACAGTGCATGACCATATTCTTTTAGCAGTGTGTTTTGAAAGAATTCATGGAAAATTGTGCATGGTGTTGTTTGTGGTTTTGTTGGTTTGTTGTTATTTTTTTAATCTTGAGTGCTATTCTGCTAGCACCTGTATTTTCTCTTTTGAGAAAAAAAGAGAGATGGAGGAAAAGGAAGGAAGAGGGAGCAGTAATAAGTACAAGTGTAGGCAATAAAACCAAACTAGTCTATCATTGCTATGAGAAAATTAGGTGAGATGAGTTGATTTGTGTATTGGTTTTCACTTTAAACCTGTGTTTGAAAGGCACATTATCTACTGCATTGCTTTTCATGTTAAAAAATGGTATTCTGGCTCAGCAGTGCTGTCAAGAAGTACAATATGTCCCACCTCATTAAGTACCATCTTTTTCCTCTCCATCTGTCTAGAACAGCAGGAAAACTAGTTTTCCAATAGAAAAATAATCAGTTTTGTACATTTCCTTTCTTCACCACTGTGCCTGTATTCATCTAAAAATTCAATCAACTTTTGAGGGAAATGCCTCTAGAACAACAATCCTAATAAAGGTGCCATTCAGAACATCAGGGTCTGTTGTTTGGGATGTAGCAAAGTGCACAACTATGAGAGCCCAAACAAAAAAAAAAATTGGACATATGAGGGAGGGAAAATCTGCCTATTTAAGAGAAATATAAACTGTGGGTGATTGACAGCATAGCTAGAAGAAATTTATAAAGGAAGGCATTTCCTCTTCTGTTTGAGTAGGTGACCAAGAGGTTCATCACCTCTTGTAGTGTTAGAAGTGCAGCACTTCATGCCTAAAAACCATAATTTATATGGTAGTAAATAACTCTGTCATATACAAGAGGAATGCCCCGGGGGTTATTTGATTTGTTACAGACAGTACTGTTCAGATTAAGGGCCTGATCCGCCATGACAAGAGTGCAACTTTGCCAATGAACCAACTCGCCGCTTGCTCAGCTGAGTCAACAGCTGCCAACTGCAGATGCTGGCTTCACTGCTGGAACTAAGAGAAAAACAACTCCAAAAGCCAGGAAGTAAAGGTAACAGCAAAAACAATCAAAATGTTGCCTATGTTTTCAGGTAATTGCTTTCATCGCTCTTCAGCTTTTGGGAATTCCAGCATTCTTCAGGTTAAAGTAATTCTCCTCATGGGACTTGCATCAATGCTGTCTCCTTATTCTTTACGGCAGCCACTCAGAGGTCCTGCAAGAAATCAATTTAAAGCCTGTATTGTCTTTCTGAAGAATACTCCCAAAGACTGAATGAGGGGCTCTGATTAAACCTTTTGCTTTCAGAGGCTTCAGATCATACTGATCCTGTTCAACTAGTTGGAGTAGGGATTCGGAATGAATAAAACAGTGTTAACTTCCAAAGGTCGCTCCTTTGCAAAGTCAGCGAGAGTGGCTATGGGAAGAAGTTGGCTGCACACAAGGCTGAAGTCCCGCATCAAAGGTTAGGTAGAAAATTGTATTTTGCAGCTGAAGTAATACCAGAGGATGTGTAATTGTGAATGAGTATCGTTTGCAATACAAAAAGCTGTTTTTAAAAAGTAAATAAATACAGGTTTAGAAAACAGCAAACAAACTAGCATAATTTATTCCCTGCATCCTAAAATATTTACACCTTTAGTTCTATTGTAGACACAAAAGGTAAGAGACCCCCGTGTGTAACAAAAGAAATAAGCATGCAAATCAATTGCAGACAACAGGCATCAGTTACCAATTTGCCACTAGGTGATGTTTAACAGTCTGAGAGTAATGAAAGGAATTTTCAGGGAGAATAATTTACTGTGTTCTGGGCTATGCATGCGCTAGGGATGATGTCATACCCTGAAAGAATAACTATGCAGACCATAAATAGTCTTTCAGCTACAGAGATTTAACACTTACTTTGCAAGACAGGAGTGTATCTTTTGAAGAAATTACTTTTCTCTTTATCCAAAGCCTTCTCTTTATCCAAAGAAGGGTATTGCAAATCAAAAAGCAAGTTTTACTATTAAAACTGTGCTCAACAGTGATATGCTGTAGGGAAAAGTGAGACGCGTGTAACTAGATAGAAGCATGGCTTCACAGGAATGGGAGAGGAGGTAAGAATCCTCCTGGGACTATGTCATTGACTTGCTTCGCAACCTCAGGCAAGACCCCAGTTTGCCTCTCAAAAAGCAGGGATAACCTTACCTGCATTACAGGGTCACATGAAGTTTCGTTAGGATTCGGTGTGGCCTCTGCTGGCCTTGGTGTAAGAGTAACACCTTTTGTCTAACAAGAATGGGACTGAGACAGTTGCATCAGCAAAAGCGGTGAGAAGCTCAGGTGAAAAATGTGGTGGATGTACGTGTTCACTTCTCTAAGACTTCTACTAAGTGCTGGTGTCCCCAATATTTAGTAACACTCAGCTCTTGTGTACATTCAGATGATTACAAAGACCAAAACTGTTTAGTTGCAAAGGTGCAAATTTAAAATAATATTTCGAAAATGATGATATTGTGCTTACTCTGGGCTCTGATGGAATTGTTTAGCCAAGACTCTGTGGAAATGCCCCAGAATTAGGACAGGGCAACTGGAATGCAGTTTATAACCCCGAGCAGGTGCTATTACCTTCCATGCCCCACTTCCATCCCACACTGTGTCTTGCTGTTGACTTCGTCAGATTGACGGTTCACACAAAGGTTCCAAGAGGAAACGTCACATTCCTCCGCTGTCTTTGACTTTCTTCCATCAGCTCTTTTCCATAGCAGGCTTCAAGATCCCACTGGGAGTTGTGGTATTTGGGCATTGTATTAAGCACTTTATCTAAGCTCTCTGAAATACCTACTTACTGAGTGCTCTGCTCATAGACATCTGCTGCTCACTTATGCTGGAAAGCTCATAGACTTTTCCCTTTTGCATTATGGGAAACCATCTCAGAAATGGCACTCTGGAGAGTTAAACCTTTTTTTAGAAAAGACTAGAGGAAGAGAAAGGTATGAAAATAGATTCATATAAAATTAAATACATGAATTTACTTTAATGCTGCTGTGCTGGTTCTAGACTATATGTTCCAGTTTTTTCTCATCTCCTCCTAAGCGTATAGCTCATTGCTTGCACAGTCTCTGTGCTTGTTACATTTGATGAAATAATCTTTCTGTAGTATCCACCTCTGCTAGGATTTCTGAGCATATATAGATATAAAAAATGTGGCTTACTTTTAAATTAACAACATAATATTGGGGCGGGGCTGAGGGAAAGGGAGGGGAGGTTTCTGTGGCTGTAGTAGGGATGAAAACACAGTCTTTCTCCTGGATCCAGAAGATTACTCTCCAGGTAGAACTATTTGCACTGTATAAAGGAAGAGATAAAAAATGCACGCAAGCCACAAGGTGGAAAGGAGAAGTAGATCAACAGTTCAGGCAGATCTTCCTTATTTTGTCTGCTCCAAGCAGTGCTGCTTTGGCTGTGGCAGCTGCTGTAGCTCTAGGGCTGAAACAGCAGCTGCCAAGTACTACCTTGAGGTGCTGGATATTTTTTTTGCTCTAATCCCTCCATGCTGGGCTCATGCTCAGCCAGGGTGGACTCTGTTCCAGTGCAGGATTTAGGAATCGGGCAGTAAGCATTAAAACAGTTCCAGACAGAGTGATTTTTATCCACCTTGTCTAAAATCAGGGCAAGCCTGGAAGGCAGGCAGTGAATGTACTAATACCAAAGGTCATTGCTACACCGTGAGACATAAGAAAACTTGTTAGAATGCACTTATTATTCAAATGGGTAAAATACTTTATACTTGCATATGCCTTGAGATTGCAAGGTAGAAGGATTTAAGAACGGAGCTGTAAGAATGTTAGACAATTTCCTAATACTTGAAAATTGTTAACAAAGAAGTCTCAGTGATGGATTATTCCTTGGTTTTATAGAAAAAACTCTTTATACTTTGGATAAATTGTTTGACCACACACACATTGTCCCCTGGTTCCAAAAATCAAAACCCTAGGGAAAGTATGTGAATTCTGACAGTCTGGGCCAGATCACAAGGGAGAAGCTGAACTAAGACATGGAGGTGATACTTGCCTTTTGCTTTTGCCAGCAGCTCGTGTGTCTACAAAGCTCACCTGCAGCAATGTTGTATTACCCCTACATTCCAATTTAAGACACACTTAAGTGGAGACCTAGCTGAGGATGATATACGGAATTATTGCCTCCACAGACCTCTGCAAGTTCTAGAAAATAAGTGAACTGCAAATCACCTTTGTATTGAAAATAAGTGAACTAAACCCAAGCTCATCTGGAAGCTGAGGAGATACCCCCATGTGTTTGTAGTGGCCCTTGTAATCTTTTCCTGACTACTCACTTTCAGGGCCTCAGAGAAAGAATATGAAGCTAGACAGACCTTTGGTCTGACCCAAACCATCCATTCGTGCAGGCATAGCTCATTTGCAATGTCATTTAGGCATTTAAATTACATTTACCATTGTAAATGTAATTAAATCGTCAAATTGCAGTGGGTGTTGACCATTTAGAAACCTTAATTGGGCAATAAAACTGGAATCTAGATTATGGGTGGAGTCCTGTGACTGGAAATAACATGTGGGAATGCTAATCAATGCACAGTTTATGGTAGGAACACCAGACTAATGGGAAAACCTGCCAAATATTTATTAAGGGCTTGTCCTACCTGAAAAGTAAATGGTAAGTAGTGTATTATTACCACATCAGTCCACTTCCTTTACCTGCCAGTAATTTCTTCTAATGCTTGTAACTAAAGAGAAATGTTCCTGCTTTCTTCTGCTGCTTGTTCTTCACAAGCTACATATATAACAAATAGTGCTTTTCTAACACAACTGTTTATTAAGTTCCAATCATTGCCTCCACTAGAAACCTGCTGAAGGCAAACTGACTGTTCAGTTGCCACCGAAGTCATAATTTAGTGGTGCAGCGCATCTCTGCACTGACAAATTCAGCCTTTTTATTGTGGTTAATCTGTGATATGTGGAGCAGACAGTACCTTCGTTTTGCAGGCCTGTCTGTGGGAAGCTCGCTTCCTCTCCTTTGCTCTTCTGCGTATGATAAACAGAGCCTATTTATTGAAGAAGCCATCGAGGTACAAAGTTGAAGCCCTCAGACTGATTTTGCAGTCCCTTTTTAGAAGGTACCTCCTCCTTCAAGCAATTGGTTTCCAAGTGGCCTCTGGCGTCCCCTACAAAATCGCCTTGTTTCATATTTGGCAAAAAACTATATTGCTGACCCACTGTGTTAACAGCAATGGTAAATAGTGAAAGATAGATGGAAGCATTTGGGTGAGAAATCTGTGACGGGCTTTTATGTGAAAACATTTAGTATCTGCTGTCGCTTTAATCACTTATTGTTTTTAAGTCGGTGACAAAAACATCCTGCTGAAATAGGGACAGTGGGATCCCATCTGCAGGGAGAAGGAGTGCTGTTAGACAGGCCTTACTATCGTGTAGACGCAACAGTATATCAGGCAAACATATTAGTAGCTAGTTTTACTGTTGTTTTTAAGACTGCATGAGGAAAGTTGCTTTAACCAGGCTTCTGAACTTTCAAATGGCTACATAAAATTATGTCTTGTCTTTGTTTATCTGTAACACAAAGCTACTCCGGTAAAAATAAAATAGAGACTTCATCTTTTAGAGTTTTACTGTACCTTTATGTTGCCCTCAGGCGGCTTCTTATTTCTTGGGAGAAAGCTCATTCATATTTCTTCCAGAATAGGACCAGCCACTTTCACTTTGTAAAGGCTAGAGCTGTTTGTGATAAATCCTTAGGCCTTCTTGTCACATGTATATTTGAATGAAGTGTAATAGTTATTTTTCTTTTGTGGTTTAAAGATCCCCATTTTGAAGTTGTGGGTATTCTTTTTGGATTAAATGTTTTGTAATGTATTGAAACGTGTCATTGCTGTGCCAGAAATACCCTAGAAACACAGCGCTCTTCTCTTTTGCTGTAACATATCTTAGGAAGAAGTATCAAAACAAATGATGACATATGGAATAACAACAGGTTTTGGAAGAATGATGAATATGTTCAAGGTTTAATGTAGATGGAAATGGAAGCACTTTCATACCTGCCAAAGCCTCTTAAAAACGTTTTGAAAACTGGTGTTTACATTCTTTGAAATGTTTATATCCAGAAGCAGCCTCCTCCTTTGGCAAACTTGGTTTAAATCCTCTTGGACCTCTGACAACCAAACTGATGAGTATATGATAGACTCTGATGTTGTCCCAAAGCTTGTTTTCAATAGATGAGTTAACAGAAGTAAAAATGAAGGATGGGGATTTGAGAAACTAGGTCCTGATGAGGAGCTAACGCTCTGAAAATGTTAGCCTCTGGTCGTTTGCTCCAGTAGGCCTCATAGGAAAAGTATATTATCAGTCAAGATGAATTTTAGGAATATTGAAAAAAGGAAAGTGCAAGAGTTGCCAACGGCATTGTCTTTTACCAAACGCTTTCCTTAATGATTCATGGTGTCCTGCAACTCCTGACCCTTCTGCGGTACAATATGCAGCACGGATGGCAGCCGCACAGCGTGGCTGCTATTCAGCTTGCACATGGTACCAAAAGACTCAATATTTATTAGGTTGTCAGACTAGCAGAGTAACTGTAGGGCTAGGCTTACCCAGCACAGTTTTGCTGGTCCAGTCTCACTGTTTTTTCTGTCCTTAACTTTCTCCTCAGATATAGGACAGCGTCCTAGTTCCAGTCCAATACAGGGAAGAGAAGGAATGGGGCGAAGGATGCCTGTTCTCCCTCTTACTCCTCCCCAGCAAAGGAGCAAAGCAGACAAGAGCTGTGCACTCATGGGCTCAGGGAGCATGCATGGGAAGTGAGAACGCTGGGACCCTTGAGCCCTGGGAGATGAGTAGGTGCTCTGCCCTCCAGGGTACCAGCACAGATCCCAGCTGTTCCAAGCTCCCACCCTTACAAGCAAGGTGAGATGAGATCAGCTGCCGAGTGTGGGATCCGATTAATGACAGACAGACACGTTCTTGTGGTGCGCTCTCTTTCTTACTTGCTATTTTCCCAAAAGAGTATTTTTATAGCTACCAATAAAAATTCACCCGGTACAGCTGCAGCTCTGTTGGAGCAAATAAATGGTACAGGTGAGGACTACAGAGATTACCCGCCCTTGTTTGCTTGGTTTAAGCAAACGAGCTTTACCCATCTTTATTCATTGCGTGTGACTGGAACAAATAGAGGACAAAAAGTGCTTTGTTCTTGCCCGGGCTGGAGGGAAAAAAATAAGTTGCATTTAATAGACAGAAGTCTCGGATTCTGGAGTAGAAGCTGTGTATGACTACCTCTCAGATGACTCTCCAGTTCAGGAAAAGTGGTGAAAGGACATCTGTTGGCAAATTGCCTTTTTGGGTTATCGAGAGCAGCAAGCTGAAAAGCATAAGAGATGAGGATACGTAGGATCCCAGCTGACCATAAGAAATCAAATTGCACTCTTTAAAAGAAAACTGATTACCAGACATATTAAGCTTTAATCTTATTTGCAGTTAGTAGCCCCAAAGAGAATGCTTTGCTGGAGACCTTCCAAGAACAGCTCTTGCAGACAGCTTGTAAAACAAAGACAATGTGATGGAAATAATGCAAATACAGTTCAACATTTGCTATAATAAAGTTAGTTTATAACGCCCTTTATAACAATGTCAAGAATAAATGCCAATTTCTTCATTGGCAATTAGCTCTAGTGGGACAAACACTTCCCCAAAGTTGACATGAAGACAGTATTTACAAATTTCTTTCTTGTTACGAAACGGATTGTATCTGGCATGTAAATATACTTTTTCTTTCTAAGGTTTTCTTTAAAAGCACTGTTTAAACACCAAATGAGTACAAAATGACCTCCATTAAGGTACTGCTTGTTTGCATTCAGTTCAGATGGGATGCTGCTTCAGATTCCGAGGCAGCAAATTGCCAAACCCTGACACAGTGACCTGCTTCAGCTGGGGAGCATTTTAATCCCAGTTCTGCGAAGATTCTTTGGCAAGGCTGCTCCTGGCTGTTGTCCTCATGACTCTAAGCCGTGCTGCCGACATGAATTATGGTTACGCATACCCTGTCTGTGGGATCTGGCCCCTGGTGCCTCTGTTTTCCTTGCAGGTAGCTTGAGTTCCTCATCTGCCCTGAGCCTGGCAGCTTTGGGATTTGTTTTGGTCAGTTCACCTCTCTGCAGCTGGGCCACACATGTAGGATGGAGACCTACGCAGGCAACTGTGCCCATTTAGTGCCTGCTACAGCACAAATTCCGGAGTGGGTTCCCCTCTGCAGTGGGACTAGCTGTCTGCCCCACACCTGGTATTTTGTGGGGTTCTGAGCACATCAGAGGAGTGAGACAGCTTGGACAAACATGTAACCAAAGGAAGAAAAATCCTTTAATTTTTCCTCTTCCCTCCAGGCGTTCTGCAGTATGTATGTTAGAATAATTTGAGAGTCTTATGAAATCAGAAGGATAGCCTTGACTATAATTACAAACCATCACAAGGATTTAAAAAAATCTATTTGTTCTCATGACTTGGAGATGTAAATATTTTAAAAGATCCTTCCAATAATAATTTTACAAAGTTGACTTAGTAGTGCTTCACAATCCATAAACCTGGATCTCAATACACTTCTCTTAATACAAATGCCATAAACTTAGTCCTTAAATTATAGACTACATTTTTGAATGTATACTTACTGCAAAATTACATCTTTTTATCTACATGGTTTAGTGAATTCATATCACTTCTTAAAGTGTCTTTGGCTGTATCTAGATGTCTCTCACTGACTTCTTCTTTTAATGAAATTGATAACATTTTTGCTAAGTGAGTTTCCTGGACTCGGTGACAATGCAATAGAATAGATAATGGAGGTGTCATAAAGATATTCCACCAGAGGGATTTGGGATACATCCTACGGCATCATCACTCATAACAGAACACGTGTTAAGCTGCTTGCATGTGGTAAACTGCTTGCATACAATAGATCATTCTTGCTAAAACTTTTTTAGCATAAATTGAAAACGCACATTTTTGGCATAGGAAAGACTGATGCTGCTTATATTATCTGCCAGTGTATCAACACACACATAGTCAATCCCCAGCCCATAAATGCTAAATGAAGGCAGCTCTACAGCTCTGGCAGTGGTGTGCATTACCTCTGACAGGGAGGCTGCCTGTCGTAGTACACAGTGAATGTATCAGCTGAGCAAAACAGCAAAGCTCAAACATTTAAGTTGTTTAAGCACACAAGGAATCCCATTCAGCTGATTGAAGGTGAACATACGTGCGAGTCCTGCGCTGGGCGAAGAATGTCTCCTTGTCCTACTGTTTATGCCTTGGCTACCTTGGTATTTTTACATGTATGTTTACTCTGTCACCTAACTACAATTTTAAGCATTTTTCAAAATGTTTTTTATTGAGGCTGTTTCAGTCAACATTAGTCAAAGCCACTTTTAGTCTAATCCTCAGTTTACCCTGGCTAGATATCTCCTCTCCTTGGGAATCCATCGTCCACTTTTGACTCTCCCCAGTGAGAGGAGGCCAGGGGGCTGGAGTCCAAGTGCAACCACCGTCCTGCTGCCTGCCCTCTCCTGCTTGAAGGGGCTGGGCCTGAAATATCGTCTTTAATTCTCCCAAAGGTAAGCAAGTATACGCTGACAAAAGATGCGTACATCAAAATATATGGAGAGGCAGGGTTCTGTATGCTCTCTACCCTGCCAAGGACGTGCTCCTCCTCAGCAGATCGGGGTGGGGGCGCACAGGAGGGTTCTGAACTCAGCACTTACGGTCTGAAGAAAAAGTATCCCAAATGAAGGGCTGGGAAACCTAAGTGCCTTTAAAAGGGCCTAAGTGACTTTCGAAGGAGGCAAGAGCAAGTAGCACCTGAGTATGTGGCAAAAGAGGAAAAAAGTCAACCTTACAGTTAGACAAAGCAAAAATACCAGTGGCCTAGTAGCAGCTGCAAGTGTGTGGTGCGTAAAGGGCTAGAACCACTCAGTGGCTGAACAGAAAGACCTTTAAAGAGAAAAATAAATGGAAGCACCTGCAAAATTCCCCACAGAATTGTGGGGTGTCGGTATGACGGTGTTCGGCACTCACCTAACTTTGTTTGCACACTTTTTTTTTTTTTTTTTCCCTGTTTAAATTCTATTTAGAATATAGGGTTTCTGCCAAGGAACTTGTTAAATATGTTTATAATGAGCACAGCATGGTTTTTGGGTTCTGTAAACAAATACCTCTTTAAAGTTATACATCATTTCAGAGACTTAAGATTCACTCGTCAAGGAAACCCAGTGTTTTCTTCGCTGAAACTTTGCTAGTTAGACTTTTTAAAGAGGCCATATAAACTTTGATCTGTAAACTTTAAAAAGCTGAATTTAAGCGTAGGGAAAGATAAAACACTTCCCAGGATTCAGGTGTCAAAATACATTTCGTGGGGGGTTTGAAGTAATTTTTCTAGCTGTATTAAATAATTTTAGTACACAAACATTGTTATAGGGCACACGTCTAACACCTTGCTGGTGCAGTGGGGCCCATCCCCATGGCTCACTGCCTTGCCCGGGGGCCACTGCTAAGAGGGGGCTTGTTACAGCCCAATGACTCAAACCAAGGAGGGTGGTTGTAGAGAGGTGGTCGTAGACAGGTGGGGGTTTGGTCTCTTCTCCCAGATACCTAGTGATAGGACAAGAGGAAACAGCCTCAAGTTGCGCTTGAGGCTGTTGGGAGATTTAGGTTGGGTATCAGGAAAATTTTCTACACCAAAAAGGGTTATCAAGCATTGGAAGAGGCTGCCCAGGGAGGTGGTGGAACCGCCATCCCTGGAGGTAGATGGGTAGACGTGGTGCATAGGGACATGGTTTAGTCATGGCTGTGGCAGTGTTACGTTGGTGGTTGGACTTGATGATCTCAAAGGTCTTCTTCAACCTAGACAATTCTAGCATTTCCTTCCAGCCCCTGCTCCTCAAGTCGCTGCTGGCACACCATGCCGGTGCTACGCAAGCTACCCCAAAGCCACCCGTGGCCCGGGGAGGAGCTGGGAAGTACTGCTGCTGGCGGCCTCCATCGCAGGGGGTAGGAAGGACAGTTTGGGAGCTCACGCGGCTCCTGCACGTCGTCCTAGACCAGACCTACATTTAGGGCGCACCTAACGGGGCGCGCGCACCTGCTCGCTCACCGCAGACCCCGCAACACCGCGCTGTTGCCGCCACCCGCGGGTAGGTCGGAGGGCTTGTGGCGGGGGGGGGGGAGGATGGGGACGGGCCCGCGGCGACACGCCGCGTCGTCGCCGGCCCGTTTGACTAGAACCGGCCAAAATTAACAGCCTCCCCCCCCCGCCCCCCGGGGACAGGCGGGAACCCAGGCCACCAGCGCCGGCCAGCTTCGATGTACCGGGGGCGGGAGTAGGAGGAGCGGCGGGAACACGCCCTGCCCACGGCACCGGCACCCCCGCGCTACCGGTCCCGTGTGTGCGCGCCCTCTCCCCCCC
>JAOXJK010000012.1:90885622-90895758 GCA_025774025.1 Xenus cinereus | reverse complement strand
CCTCGCCCCCGTTTATTACTAAGTACGGCCAAGTTTCTTCAGGTCCTACTTGTTTTTAGCGGTCTCGAGAACCTGCCGCTTTGTAAACTTTAACAGGGTGAGACGCTGGAATAGAGACTGATCTTTTTTTTTTCCTGTGCAGCTGCTGCTGAGAGAAATAACTTTTATGGCGATGAACAGGAGTGAGCCGGCCTCTTCTGTTTATATAAGTGATGTTGGCACTACATGAACTGTAAATGAACATAGCCAACAGCTGTACAAACCAAAACTATGTTACTAACCATGTATTTTTATACGCTGCTACTCTCGACTTCGCTCCTTTGCATAGGCAGTGAAGATCATGCTACTCTGAACACTTGGAACACCACCGAACTCGTTTTTCTTGTAAATACAAAGGATTGCTTATATTGGACAAAGCATTTCGCTTTCTAGTGCCAGCTTCATCGTTTTCTATGACTTGGAACGTTGTCCGTGTTCTCCTGTGATGTTGGCCTTTTTTTAAGTGGTATCACTAGCACTTTGAATTTGCTGTGTTTTATCAGGCTTACTGTTTCTGTAAAACATGGATGCACGTCGTAGATAAATGTTCCTCAAATGATTGTCCATAGGGAGATTGTGGCAGCGTGGTCATCTTCAGAAAAATGATACAAATGGTACCTGGCAAGGACACCAAATACGGGACACCCTTGAGATGAAGGTGATAATGATAACATTTGGGCTATTATTGGATGCTGCCTGGCTTTTCAGAATTGTAAGCTGCATGAATGAGGATACCTTACTCCTCATCTACCTTGTTCCTGTAGGAATAGGGCAATTCAAAGACACTAATGACAGTCATGGAAATGTTTTTAAAATACCATGTGACAGTCATTGCCTGGTGGTGAGGTGGTACTGTTTCACTTTTACACAATTTTCCCCCGCCCCCCCCAGCATCTCAAACTGGATTTGTTCAAAAGAGTTCAGGCATATGCTATACAAAGAAAGAATGGAGGTAATTAAGAATAAATTTCAATGCCAAATTGCTGTTTTAGCAAAATAGTACCCTGCAGTCCTTTCTTTGTTGCATATGTGTTGGTAAAATACAAGCTGTAAACTTGTTAAATATTTTTCTTTCTTCTATCACAGAAAGAGTGTGATGTTTGTCTTTGGGATGAGAACAAAAAGTAGCTCCAGGGACACTCATCTAAAAATAGGGTACTTCCAAATACTTAAATCATTTGAATGCAATTTACATTATGTTCAAGAGACAAGAGGTTCTTGACAGATTTTGCATTTTATGGTTTTAGTGCGCTTTTTTTTTTTGTGTGTGTGTGTGCACATGATAAATCTCAGACTATCCGCCTGTCAAAGAAGTTTGATTCACAGGACAAAAATGCTATGGTCTTTGGCTCTCCCTGGTCTGTTTCTTTAAGTGTCTTCTATGTGGCAGTCCAGGAACCATCTCTAGATGCGAGTTGACCTGTATTGGGAATTTTCAGTGCTCACAAGGAGAAGGACTGGCCTACCAATTGAAATAGAACTTTTTTGGGGGGTATAAGATGTGTTAAATACCTTTTAGCAGTTAGAGTGGTGCTTTTATACTTGTAAACCAATCACAGTATCAATAATATTGGAGTTCTTTTATTTGTCTTAAATTATTAACCAAAATCTGAGAAGTCTGTAGTGCTGTCCTTTAGGCCAAGCTATAGGGTATGTTTTGCATTCGCGTGTTGCTCTTCAGGATCTTGAGTTTTGAAGTTTGTTTGAAAGTTTGTTTTCAGTATGTGTGTGTGTCCCCCCTCCCCTTGCAGAGCCAACATGGTGATTTTAGGATTGAAATTGTGGTAGTAGGGCTTATTTGGAGTTCACCTAGATGAATAGCTTGTGGCAGATGCAAGAAGTGTTACAGGAGACAGGTGTTGTATACTTCCGTTATGGTAGAGGTCTTACACCTATACTTAATAGAAGCAGACTTGGATCCTTAAATGGGATATTCCATCCCAGTTTTCTGTCCTTTGACTGTTGGCAGATTCTTTATTATAAATATGCACTAGAAATTACTTAGAATATTTAATTGTGCGTTGTATCAAAAAAACATACCTCTGAAATTTATGCTTCCCATTTTCACTGAGCAGTGTCTTTATTTTGAAAGTGTAAATTATTTCCCTTCTATTTATGTTGTTTAGTCTACTTATAACTAAGCATTTTTTCATGTGTTGCTTTGTGATTCTTTGTATTAGCAGTATTAATTTCTAATTCTCCACCTAATATAATACCACAGCAGCCTTTTTCAGGTAATGATTAAGAACAAAGCACTGTTTTTATATGAAGATACTATGGTTTTGCTAGTGCTTTCCGCTGCTACTTTTGAATCCTGATACTTTTAATTTTCAGCAGCTGTGTTCTCATATTGAACAGAGATCTTCCTTGAGTTCTACAGGGATGATTGTGATCCTGTTGTTTATACTAGGTCTATTTAATTTAGAAGGTTGCTGATCATACTAATAAATCTGTCTTTAACTTTCAGTGACACTTCTGCATTTATTAACATTGAATTTTATCTGTCAGTGTTACCTGTACATCATGGTTGATTAGCTCCCAGTTGGTTACGTTTTTGGTCTCTGTACTTGACTAACTGATGTAATTGTTAATTTTTCTACTTTCTTCTCCTGATCATTAATTAGTGCCTTTCAGTGTTGCCTGCATTATGGATCCTTGAAGCATCCTGCTGTTAACCTTTCCCCATGTTGAAGTTTGACTACCTATTCATAGTCCGAGCTTCCTGTTTCTTAGCTAGGAATAAAACAAAGTATTTAAAGTGAAATAACTGAAATCTGCAAAACATACCTGCAGTGTTCTAATCATGGCTTTTACTCAACTTTTAGCTGACAGTAGTATTCTACATTTAACTCCCCCAGATAAAATGTTTTAACTGTATTCTTGCCAGTCATAAAAGTATTTTGACACCATCTTCCACTAATTCTGGCAAAGCATTTTTTCCCTTTTAGAGTCTTTCTAGCAAGCTTAGTCCATTATGTGAAATCAGCCCATCATAAAAATCAATGGAATTGATACACTTTTAGCTAATGTATTAAAGAGCTGGCTAACTGCTCTATTATTCACTTTTTGATTGCTTAGATATGGTTTTACACTGTGAAATACGTAGATTCTTAAGGGGCATTTAGTTTTGGTTAAATTAGAAGCTAGTGACTTTGAGCACTGCATAAATATTTTGTGCATGTGCTGTTGTAATAACTCCCAACTCATTGAGGCGTTCCTACCATCAGATTGACAAGCAGGCCTGGCTGTAGTCTAACAAAGAGAATTAAGTTCAGTTCTGAAGCCCTGGACCGTGCGGGTTAATGAGTAGAGGTTTGTAGTTTCTTGTAGGAAATATCATTTTGATTTCTTGTGTCTTTGTTTGAAGAGCCAATGGAACTGAGCAGTCAACATAGGAAGGTGTGTTTAGCTGATAACCTCAGTTGTCACTGAAAGCAAATGTGCTTGGAGACCTGGTCAGTTAAGAAAAGGTACCCTTGGCAAGGTGGTTTCTGTAGATTGCCTCTTGATATTGCTTACCACTCTTGCTTCTGTGATCCAGGGCTTTATTTTCAATCATTTAAATTTTTTTTTTTTCTGCACTTCTTCTGCCTTTACAAGACATGTAACTATCGTATGAAACTTGGTTGTGAAGTGGCTTCAAAACTTCACCTTTTTTTTTTTTTTTCCCAAGGTATTTGGTTTTACTATTGGCGAGGTCAGCTTCATTTCTGTGGAATTAAAAAGTTATCCTCCATACCCAGAATTTTGTAATGGTGCCTTTTCACTGGAATCAGTGTCCAATGACCACTACAACTCTCATTGATAGCTTCACCTTGTGTATTTGTCCTTTATTATCAAGTCTTTTCCATCATTTAAGAGAGATATACAGGTAGGGATATTGATGAGCGCTCTTTGTCTTGTGGACTGCTATTCTGCATAATCTGGTGGTCCTTAAGACATTTGTGTGTGTTCTCCTGTGAGAAGTTACTGCTAACGAGGAGCAGTATAAAGCAGCAGCAGTTTGCTGCTGTGGAAGCTCAGACTGTGGGACCAGCTGATGTACAGCTGCTGTGAAATTCATCCCTATTTAAGGAGGGAAGCGTTTTCATACTTTTTTTTTTTTTCCTCTTGTGCCATGCTGGTATCAACTTTCAGAAACTTTACTCTGTTAGAAAACTTATCCAAAAGATAAGCCAGTTCAGTGTTCTGCTGTCTGGCTGAAAGAGCATTAGCATCCTTTGGAGGCAGAACGTGTGAACTGCTCTTTTGTTCCGTAACACTCGTCTTGCTTTTTAAAACTGTCCTGTAAATTGCAAGCCAGTGTAATATTGTAAATGTTTTACAAAGCCTACTTTATTTTCTCTAGTGCTAATATTGTTTAAGCTGTGCAAGGGGTAGAATCTCTAGGAATTTTTTTTGGTGGGATTTCTTACTGTAGATAGACTCGTAGCATTTTTTGTGTAAATAATATTGCTTCGTAATGGGGCATGGTACTATTTTCAGGTTGGAGTTCCAATATTTCTTCATGTAAGAGAATTCCTGATGTGTAAGTGAAGTCATATGACAAAATTTGTCATCCCGGTTATGCAGAACAATTGAATCAGGGTGATACTCAACATTCAAGTTGCCTGTGAAAACTTGTTACAGGCAAGTGAGAGGGTATGTTGTGTTCTTTGACTTTTTTTTTTTTTTTTTTTTTTTTACAATGCATCAGAATAGACTCCAGAGCTTATGCTGGTGCTTCCCATCAGCCACAGGAATTATGATAATATCACAGTGCATAAGTAGTTCTACAGGAGACAGGAATACTAGCCTCATTTTACAGGCACAACGTGACAAAGGCCAACAGAGCCTGAAGAACTTGAATCCAAATCTGTTTACTTTTCTGTAGCCACAGGTCACCATTATCTTAGTTTTTTCCATGCCATTTAAGCCTGCACTGTGTATGTAGTAATACTTTAGTGCAAATTGGGAATGATAACCGGTATTACACTGAAAATTAAAAAGAAAGTGGTAATGACAGGATTCTTCCAGGGAGAGGGAAACAAATTGTGGTGGGTGTTTTTGGGGTTTTTTTTTTTTGAGTGTTCTGTGGGGAACAAACCAGGGGATTGGGAATATTGGTAAAGGGTTGAAATCAATTGTGAGTGTGTAGAGAGACTTGGAAGCGCTCATTACATATTGGAATGAAGAAGCTGACTGAAAAGCAGAATGAAAAATCTATCAAATGACCATGGACCTCTGTAGGAGAGAAAGAGCTATCTAGTAATGGTCTTTAATCGTATGTCTCCACAGCAGTGTTCTAAAATGAATTGAACTGGAGTGGCCAGGATGAGCAAGGACTAATACCAGGCCTAGAGCTGTTTCTCATCCCAGCCACAAGTGGGTGACAGGTGGATGTAACTTCATGTGGTCAGTTCTTAACTCTGCTAGATGATGGGGTTTTTTTGGTTGGTTTTTTTTTTTTTTTTTAAACACCCACAGCCTCCCCAGGTACAATAGGCTTCTGAATCTTCAGATGGTCCAAGTGCAAATTAGTTCATAGAATCATAGAATGGTTTGGGTTAGAAAGGACCTTAAAGATCGAGTTCCAACCCCCCTGCCATGGGCAGGGACACCTCCCACTAGACCAGGTTGCTCAAAGCCCCATCCAGCCTGGCCTTGAACACTAGGACTGGTCAGAGTTGTGCTTTCACCGTGTGTGACTTGCATCAGTTTGATTACCATTATGAATAATTCAGCATTAAGAACAACCTGGGCTCTTATGTGCATATCCTCTTTATGATGTTTCTGCATTAGATATATTGAAGAGAGAACATTCACTGATGGGGCCTTTTGTAAAGTATCTTTAAGGACTCGTTTAAGTTAAAATTAAAGTAATGGATTTATTTAATTTTTTAGTTAATTGTGTACTCAGGGTAATTGGGATTTTCAAACACAGAAGCCAAATCCTAATTCGAGATGCAAAACTGAGCTTTGACTATTGTCTCCAGACAGTACTTCTGAAAGAAATTACTTCAGTTTCTACTGATAGGGCTGCTAATTTCAATGTCCGGTTTGTGAGTTAGTGACTGTCGTAAAGAAGTTAAGAACACATTTCCGCAGAACTTTTTTTTAAGACCACTTTGTGGTTTTAAACTCTACTTTCTATAGTATCATGTGAATGAAATGAATGTGTGGTGTCTTTATCTTTGAAAAATGGTTGAAGACGGCATACCAGAACAGTCCTGTTCAAAAAGAGATACTTGGAACAACAAATATACTTAGAGTAGCCAAAAAACTCATGCCTGCAAGCAGTGTGTGACTTCGTTCACCCCTTTTCCAAAATACTCTTGCAATTTTTTCTTCAGGGCTCACTGATCAGAAGTTTAAGAAATATAGGTACTTCAATTAGTAATAGTTTAGTAAACTTACTCTGTTTTCAAATTCTGGAGAAAGTGCAGACATGTACACATCATACTATAAATACTAAGCTTCCTAAAATGCAGTGGAGGTACTACAGTTCAAATACGTTTATTTGAAATACATATTTCAAGAAAAATGAAACTCACCCCTTAAGGCCCTCTGCCTACACAGAGAGGTTATAAAATTGAAGTCCTTTTTCAGGCTGACGTTTCTAAATATTTTATTTTGTGGTTTATTATCCTGAACTGAAAATCTCAAAAACAGCAGGAAAAATACAAAGTCGTTCAGTAACTTTAGGGAGTAGGAAAGGGCACTGCCAACTTCGGGAGCCTTAATGCAGATTAAGAATTAAACACTCTTTTTACTTTCTCACAAACTTTGGAAGGCCTTTAGTTCTTATCATGACTTATTCCTTGCTCTAATGCTGTTTGTGTGTAAAAAGCGTTATAGATAGGATAGGAAAATCCAGTAAGTTAAACTTGCATTTGCTTGGGACTTAGCTTTAATTGAAGTAGCTGGTCTCTTTAAAGAACAGACTGGTAATGTTTTGGAAATGTGGTCTAAGATAGCTCTTGGAAAACAACTCCAAGCTGCTCAGTGGTCCCCCTTTCTTCAACTTCTACTCTGGTTTATTGGGCAATGAAGCGAATAGGGAAAATAACGTGATAGGAAGAATGCACAGGAATTCTTCATTCTTTGTAAAAGCTCAAGTTCCCTGCTGAAGCAGAACAGAATGGGGCAGCTGCTGATATGCTACATGGCATACTCATAAAAAAAAATTACGTTTTTTTAGCTACAAATTGGTTTTAGCGTGTGGCATCACAGATTTTTATGAACATCGGACTAAAATATTTTCAAAGTGTATGGATCAACATCAGCCTCAAGGACTGCTTCATCTGTGCAGAGTTCCAGAAGTAAATGGTCGATAATCTAGCCTGTAAAATAACTCTAATGCGCTGAGAGCTTAAAAAGTATTGGTAGTACAGATTAAAAAAAAAAAAATAGTGTTCAGTATAGGTTTTACATGCTCTAAAATCTGTATTTGATGTTCAGCTGTTAATAGATTCATTGAATTGCTGGGAGCTGCATTAATATTTTATCAAGTCTAAAATAATTTTTATGTTTGTAGTTCAAATACTACTTTGTTGTACAGAATGTTAAAGAATGAGGCAAAAAATTGGTACTGTGACCATC
Source organism: Xenus cinereus (assembly GCA_025774025.1). Classification (NCBI taxonomy): domain Eukaryota; kingdom Metazoa; phylum Chordata; class Aves; order Charadriiformes; family Scolopacidae; genus Xenus; species Xenus cinereus. The sequence goes on along the minus strand of JAOXJK010000012.1, from coordinate 90,888,138 downwards.
CAGACACTAACAGACTCCTGCAGAAAAGACTAAACAGTCCATCAACTTCTGTAAAAGTGTAGTTGGAAGAGATACCTAAATGCAGCACAGCAGAATCACATTTACTCTGAAAAAAGAATCTGAAAAATCTTGATGTGTATTCAAAAGGCATATGGTGCAGCTGTTAAAAGTTGAAGGCTATTTTTTATAATTACAAATTCAAGTACTATTTCATAATGTTGTTCGTGTTACTCTGCTATGGTGTCATCTCAGTGAGCGAAAAAGGGTGTTTAAAAAACTTGTACAATTCTAGGAGTCTACTGAGTAACCAGAACTGGTTAAAACACTTCTAAGCAACGTTCACCTTGTGTATGCAGACCTAGCACAAAACTTTTTTCTCTATCAAAATATTCTTGTCAGGCTATGTATCTAATTTTGCACTGCTGTTCTAAACCATAAAAACATTATATCTGCAGTAGTTAATTTTCAAAAATGTAAGGTGACCAATGCCCAAAAGAAACCAAGTAATTTTGTATATTGGACTTGTTACATCTTTAAACAGAAGCCCTATAAAAACCAGAAAAGCAAGCCCCTTGTTTCTGGAAATTATTTTTCTTTCGTTCCTTCTTTATGTTTCTTCCTTTTAGTTCCTTTTGGAGAGTTGTCAGATAGCATATTTCATTTTGTCTTTCCATGTCCAGGAAAACTAATCACTCTTCTTCAACCAGTTAGTGCTTGAAATTTGCTGTGTGCAAGAAACCAATTGTCCCAATCTCAGCTGTGATCTGATTCACAGAAGTACAATAATATATAATTTTCTTGCTTTGGATTATATCAAAGCTTTCTTATGCAGTTTTAGACTATCATGACTACTCCTTTTCTTCCCCAAAATTGTGCTTTCCCAAACACACTAAGAACTTCTTACAGCTGAAACAATGGTTTCTCTATATTTTGTGAGTGTTATGTATATTTGAAAGAAATCTAAGGACTCTTTTTAACCACATTTTCCTCTTTGTAGAAAACTTCATAAAACATCTCGACTTCTGCCAGGAAACAATGCCTTTTATTTTTTGTAGCATACCTCATGTTATTTGCAGTAGAGTTGAATAGCACTGGGTTGCGGACGCTAGTTTGCACTAATCCACTCGTTTGGATCACTAGCATTTTTAAACAAAGAATCCACAATGGGATGGTTTTTAAAATGAGCAGGCTTGCTTTATTGTCACTCCTATGCAGAAGAGCCCAGACTTAAATAGCATGCAAGTCAGGCACCGGTTTCCAAATCAGATGTTTGACCTTGGGATCCTCGTAGCTAAATATTCAACTCTGAAGCCATAAAAATATTTGATACCATCATTCTTCTAATCAAACCATCTTTTGTTGTGGAGGCTAATGAAATTATGATTCACTGCCGCTTCCGTCTGCAGGGATGAGCTGTACAGTCTATTTCTATGGAGCAGAAACAAGAACAATTTCTTGTTGCTGTAAGAGACTGTTTGCTTCTCTATCTGTCACTTGTAACATGCTGGCTAATTGTTAGGTTAAAATAGCTCTTATCAATTACTGTTGTAGCATACCAGTTTAATAGATTTCCATAATTTGTGATATCTCCATTTCTTCCATTTGTTTGGGTGTGTAATGAGTGGTTGGGGTGTATCGTTAATTTTTGTTCAGAAGGATGTGGTAATGATTCAAGAATGGGAGTGGAGAGACGTATCTAAAAAGTCAAAATAATAGAAATTGCTAGCAGTTTGAGTTTTTTTGATACATAGTTTGACATGTCTTGGAGACATGGCTGGCTGAAAGTGAAGCTCAGTCTTTTTCAGAAAGTAAGTTTGGTTTGTTTTTTTTTAGTGTAACTTAGGTATTTCAGAAAAAAAAAATTACCTCAAAGTCACCTTACTGGGAATAGTCATTTCACTGTACTGGTGCATGGAGAGTATTCAGAAAAGGTGTGACATCTTGTATTTTCCTTTGCATGCACATTCTTGACACAATTTAATTTAATAGAGATATTTCAATGTATTTTGAATAACTTAATTAGTTCCTTTGTTTTTTAACAATGTATGAAACCGTTCCATAAAAAGTAAACTAGGATATGTCAGGAGAGGGAGACAATACTTATTTAAGAGAAAAGTGATGACTGGCTTTTTTTAAGTAAATTGAAATCTATTTATGGCTGGGCATATTGAAGAGGTAATGAACACAGTGGCCCAGGTGACAAACACTGTGTTTAGAGAGTTCCAAGTCTTTAATCTTCTGGTTTGGAGGACAGGGGTTTAGCTTGGCTCTTTGGTGGGGGCTGGAACTGCTACTGCTTTGGCATCATGGAACTTGTCATGGGCTGAGCAGCCCCTTTCAGATTCAAGACGGAGAAAGTTTAGCCAGTCTTATGCAAACAGATGTCGAAGAATTATCTTCCTTTTCCGACAGGGATTTGTTTCAGTTGAGGGGCAATGGCTGGACGTGGCTTGCCTGTCCTCACAGCAGAGGGACTCCAGCCCTTGGAGCATCCGAGGCTGTCTCTGGACCCACTC
>JAOXJK010000012.1:90868669-90885522 GCA_025774025.1 Xenus cinereus | reverse complement strand
GGGGGGAAGTATTTATTTATAAAAGCTTGAATGCTTGTGGAGGAACGTTACTGAAAAACCTCCAAGCTTATGAAGTCAACTGTATATGGATCTGAGAAATTTTAAGAGACTTCTGTCCTAAAACTGTATATATCTGAGAATCTTTGTATCCGCTGTAAATGAACGTAATGGAAGAAGTTCTGTTTTCTGTTCAGCTTCAAAAAGAATGCTTAATAGCATTATAAAGACCTTTTTTTTTTTTTTTTACATGGTTCTTTCAGGAGGGAGAAATGTTAAAAACAAAACTTCAATACACAAAAAGTTTGAAGGACATCTGGAAAAACTTGAAGGCGCTTTCTTTGACTGCATCTGTATGGATCAGAAGTCCAGTCTTCAAGTGATGGAAGAGACACTTCCCTGGCCGCACCAGTGCTGGCTGGGGTTCTGTTCTCTGCCTGCAGTTTGTCTATTTTCTCATCATGTATCAAATATGGTAGCATCACGCCCTGTGGTAGTCTGAGTTATAAAAGCTAATAGTGTTTTTAGTTGAATGCTCGCCCCAGCCAAGCATCAGAAAATCGCTTTGGCAGGAGCGGAAGAGTTGCCTTTTGACAGAGTTTGATCTCCTGCGCTGTTCGCCTTCAGCCCTCCATCACTTTGTAGGCTGCTTTTAGTCACGCTCGATTGGCAGAAGTCCTCAAAATATTAATTTGGCCCAAGTTTGTAGAAAATTGATGCTGAGGAAGGAAGACAACTCAGCAGCTCGACGGTTGCCTATTCTTTTTCTATCCTGCCAGTTCAGCAGTGAGCCATGTTTCTGACTGACCAGATGGCGTACCTAAGACTTGGAACAAACCCTAGCATGTGATACCTCTTGCTGATTTGGTAATTAACAGACATAGGGAAGATATAATAGTATCATGTGGGGAATGGATGTTGTGGGGGAGGAGGAATAAAGGAGAGCTCGTAAGGGGTGGCAGCAGCAGCAAGGTGCTGAGGTTATTGCTGTTCTCTGAAATCTGTGGGACATCAGGCTGCAAGTTCTGCTTTCCACAAGGCAGGGTAACTTGTTTTAGCAAGGACTGCTTGCAGATAGGCTGTAATTTATTTTCCTAAGCATTGAGAAGCCATCAGGTGTTTTTCAGTATGCTGTTGCTCCCACTGCAGCTGGTCCTTTTAAATTATAAAAAAGTAGCCAGCTGCTGCTACAGGGTAGTTTTTTAGAAGAACGTAGGGGGAAAAGTTAAACCACTTTGCTTTCATTAATGAGAAGTTGGTCACATTTCCCTGAGGCAAAGTTTCCACAGTTCACTTACGAACTTCTTAGTTCAAATTTGTTGAGTGTATTTTTTTTTTTAAAAGAGAATAGTTTTAAATCATCTCATAGAAGAGATGATTAGTTTATAAAGTGGCTATTTGGTAGGTATGCTATCTTCTGTTCTCTTGAAAAACCAAAGAGAACAGAGGAAAGCAAGACTGCAGACAACAATAAGGGAAGACTAATGTATTGTTCATACATGTGCAGTATGTAAGCAGGTGTAAGTAGGGAGTGTGATAACCTGTTATATTTACTTTGAATACTATGAGGAAAAGGAGTAAAGAAGCTCAAGTCACTGTCTTCATGCTAGTATTTTCTACACTAAAATTAAACTGGATACCTTCGTGTATTGGGAAAACTGAGGCTTATTTCTTAACTGTGACAGCTACTTGGACACAAGGGTGGTATGAGAAAGTTAATAAAGCAACTGTCTGCTCAGACTTTCTTCAAATTCAATTGTTGGGTATTTAGCCATGACCTAGTTTCTTTGGTGGACATGTGTTCTACACTGTAGTGTCCCAGAAACTACTAGGAAAGACCTTCTTATACTACAAATAATAGTATAACCGCTTATGATAATCTCTCACATTCCTGTTTAAATGCCACTAAATGATATGATTTTAAGGACTTCATTGTTACTAAGAAGTGAAATGTTAATATAAGTGTGGAAATATTTTTAACATTGTTGTTACCAATACTCCCACTCCGGTTTTTTAATTTAATTTTCTATTTCTAGATGTAGTACCTAACACCATAACAACTTCTTTGGCATCAAAAAGATAATCATCAGAAGAGTTGGTTGTTTCAAGCCTTCAAATGAGTAAACCGTACGGGGAAAAAAGCATAGGTTGTCTCTATGTGTACTTTAACTATTTTTCATTTGTTGCTAATGGTATGTGAATTATGTGTTTATGTTGATCTGCAAAACGGAGATTGCTCTTTTTTCTTTTTTAGCACGTTAACAAAAATTTGCAAACTATGTGTAACATAATACTCTGCTACATTCAAACTTCCCTTTGTTCTGGTAATGTTCATGAGTCATTGATATTCTTTTCAAAGCTTTTTAAGGATGTGACTGAGTCATGGTATTGAAATACTGTATTATTGGTTCCTCAGCTTGTAATTATTTCAGTAAGTATATAAGCTGTAAATGGTTAAAGGCAAGACCTCTGCTTAAAAAAAAATAAAATAAATAAAATCTGATAACAAGACATTGCTTTGTTGAAGGCTGTTTAAAAAGTAGTAGATTGCCTCAAAGAGCAAATGCTTGAGACTGAGGAAAGTTAGGACTGGGTGGCATAACTGATGTTACCAAGCATGTTTTAAGGATTAAAAGTAGTTGAGGGTGGGTCAGAATTAGAGGCTTCAGTAGCATCTGAACAGCATTGAAATAAGAGCTCTGCTACGATATCCTGTTGATCAGACTAAACTTTAGCTGTGATCTCCAGCCTTACCAGGACAGCTGTGCTGGGCAGTGTGAAGGAAGCAATGACATTCCCCTCCTCAGCTTTTTAATTTACCTTGGCTGCAGTGTTGGAAGGTCTCCTAGTTGGTGCTTTGCTAAAGGCATGTGTTGGGGGCTCCAAGTGTAGGCAAACAGGAATTGGGCAAATGAAAACCAGTAGGAGTGAGGAATAGAAGAGTTGGCAAGAGAGAATAAAATGCGTTTTGCTCTAGAAGATAACGGAAATACTTAAATGGCTAAATAGCGTCTCACTATTTCTTTTGTCAAATAGTGATGGTTACAGTTTTGTAGCAAGCTATGTACTAAGAGAAAATTTGCGAATCCAGAACCATTAAGAGAATGCAGCAGCTTTGACTGGGGAGAGTTTACCTATTGGCAGGTGGAAGTTTTGAGTATCATGATTACACTGTGTAACCAATGTTAGGTAGGAAACAATCAGTTTCACTTCTTAATTCCAGCCCCCCTTGACTCTGGCAAGAGTAAAATTTACCCTTGATATAGGACGTAGTTTCCTTTTTGTACTTGCTTGTGCTTTCTGGAAACGCAAACATAAAAATTGGAACGTTTTTGTACCTTCTGCTTTCATTTACAGCATAGGGCACACCGTTACAGCCCTGGGGTATGTTGTAATAATTGTTGAGGGGTTAGACAAGACAGTTGATGTATTTGGATAAGAGGTGGTGTCTCTTGAGCAAAACATGATATGGTAGTCCAAACCAGACAGACAAGATGGTTATATAAGAAGTTAGATTTACCTGCTGTCTATATTCTTGCAGTTTCTTTTACATACATGTGCTGAAGATAGCACTGAACTTCTAGTCTTTTGCGAACTTTTTTCAATATTTGGTCTTGATGAGTAAGCAGAATATTGTTGTTACAGTTCTGCAAATCAGATTGACTTTTCCCTTCTGTATATAACTTTTCCATTAATATGGAAGGTTGATAAGGCTTTTGCTGAAAGGATGATATTTCAGTCATCATCTTTTTATTCAGAGTTTATTTAGACCTTAGTTTCTGGAAGTGTGGAACACTTTTTGGTGCAAATCTAAGAGCAACGCTGACGAATCAGTGGTTTCAGTATACTTGGTCTGTAGAACACTTCAGCTTGCAAAGCAAATAACTGTTCTCAGCGTTTGCTATTCTTTTGAAGCTGATGAAGCACTTGAGCTGCTACTTATACGTTGGTTCTTATTAATTTTGTATCAGAGTAATTTGAAGCTAAATGTTCATGTATCATACCATAGAAATCCAGCTTAGGTATTTTGACAAATGGACGGTCTTCTGTTTTGATGGGAGCCTCACATGGAGTTAATGACAAGCCCCAAGTTTTCAGTTGCAGAGAAAGGACTTGAAAATGCTTTCTCAGCTGGCACCACTTCTCTAGTTTAGTTACTAATGAAGAATTGAACGTGAGGCTTTAAAAAAACATAGTGCATTTCCTAATGTGCCCAAAATGTTAGTTGATACTTTCCACATGAGCCAATGTTAAGAATTGGTTTGCGAAGGGAATGACTTTGTCAAACAGCAGAGCTGAAAGCTGAATGAGTTGGGAGGCTTTGTTTTGGCCTATCATGAGGTGTGCAAAAGTGCTGAGGGCTTCCTGCTTGCTTTTCTTGATGTAAAGTTAAACATATTGGGTTAAGTGGTTTAAGGCAGTATAGTACTTTGGAAAGATTCTTTTTCCCATCATTCTAAAGGAATAATTCAGTGTTGATTGAACAAAAGTAGCACGTTCATATTTTTATTGCTTTTTATTTAACTGTATTTTTAAAAGTTGCCTTCTTTTGGTGCTTGCTGAAGTGCTCTATAGTACAGCATGACTACTATCAAATAAAATGTTCAGATTTTATTCTGCTGCAAGTCATAGTCTCTATATCCTGACCTTCCTTTCAGAATAGCAAATACCGAGTCTACTTATGCTATTTTTATCTTTAGTAACTTTGCTCTTAGGGGTTGATTAGAAACTTAAACATTCTGAATGCTTTCATATTGCTACCTTACTTTTGGTGTCCCCTAGGATGAGCTTCTATATGGAAGATTCATGTTTCATCCCTTTCTAGAATATTCAAACAAGAATTATTCCTCAACACTGAACCAGCCAGGTGTTTTAGGGAAGCAAGAGTTTATACAACTGATGTCTTTCCAGTTACTGAAAATGCTAAATGGCTGAATAGCTGATGGAGAGTCCTAGTAGTGGAAGTTTCTTAGACCCTGAAGCAGCCTGCCAGCTATTAGATTAATAATCCTTCCCTCATGCTGTTATGATGTAATTTGTAATGTTCTGGTCCACAGCAGCTGCTAAAGAGGTGTTTAATTTGAGATGGAAAACAGATATAGAATAGCTGAAAAAACAAACAATTAGAGAAAATAAAGATGTAATTACCACGTAATAGGCCTGTTGAGATTTAGTGTAACAATGGCAGGTCTGAAAATTTAAGAATTAGGTTGTTAGCTTCATGAGCATGCCAGTCTGCCGCTGCTGCTGAAGTAAACAGTCTTTCCTGGCCGTTCTTTCCCTTCCTTAGGCATGTATTGTGAAATAGGTTGCAAAATTTTCTGGACTGCAGTACATTTCTGTGTTAAATTAGCTCTAACCTGTACCCAAATATGATATCAGAAAGGAGTGTGCGAATGCTTAGGGACTGGGGGATGTTATTATGCATTCCTTCAGCTGCAGTACCGATTTTCAGTATTCTTGATTTTTTTTTTTCCCTGGGTTTTAGGCATGACGTATATGTAAGCTGCATATCTTGTTTCCTGCATACCAAAGTATCTTCTGGGTTTGTGTTTGTAAAAAGAAAGGCACTGTGAACAGCTGACTAGCTCAGCAATTGATAAACTAAGTGAAAAAGGGTGTTTCTAGGAAGAAACCTTAAGATTTGCAGCACATTTTGGCAAACTGCTGTATTGCTGCATTGCCAAAGGCTATATTAAAACAGCAGTGCTTTTTTAAAAAAAGTTAATTAATTGGTTTATTCTTTCAGTTTCCTCATCCTTGTTATGACAATGTTAATAGGTCTCAACATTCTGTTTCAACTACCTGTTACTGATTTTACAGAAAGGGACAAGAAAAAATTTCGGATTGGTATTACTAAACTGAATCCATTGTTTTGGAAACTTGATAACGTAATGTTTCCTGTGTTCCTTTGTGGTAAACAAGACTTCCTGAAATAGGGACCATTATCTCACCTGAAACCAGAAAATGTTTGCCTGCCTGTTTCTAGTTAGAAGAATGGAAGAATTTATTTTTTTTTTTTGTTTAAAGCGATCTTCCTGCTCTTGCAAATGAGAAATGATAGTCATTTGTCAGCTCAGCCAAATTTCAGATACTGTTGTAAGCAGCAGAGCTTTGCCTAGAGGCAGATGAAAATATCCAAAACTAGAATTTCTGTGGGAGGGTTAGTATTTATGTATGAAGACATATGCTCGTTCAAGCAGTTTGTTGTTTTAGGGTACGTATTCTCCTATTGACACTGACAGACAGTCTTTCTGAAATGCTTTAAATCTGGCAGAAGGCAGCAAATCATTCCCTCTTCACTTCCATTTATTTCTCTTGCCACAAGATTTTTGTTTTAAATAGTGCATTAATATTTTCAAAGAACTGAATCCCCAGGCCAGACATTTTTCCTAGGGGAGGTTCTATGTATTACTTCACTGCTCTAGGCTAAGGTGGTTTTTTTTTCTGTAAAGGTTTACTTTTATGTGCTGTACGCTTCCTGTTCCCTGAGTTAAAGTCCTCCGAGTAAGTACTGCGTTATTTTGGACTTTGGAGTTATGATATGCTTGTTCACCTCTTAAACAGCTGTCTCTAATACTGCTATTGCTTACTGGGGGACTAATGTTGTAATGTGTGATAATATAGGGCTTCATAAAAGCTTGTGGACAAGAATACAATTTTCTCATTTTCCTCTTTGATTAACAAGTGCTAATTACATCTTGTAAAAGAATACTTCCTCTTTGATTTATGAGGGGTTTTTTATGGTTACATTTGGTTCCTAAGTTAGTAAATTTATAAACAGCCTTTTTTTAGCTCTGTATACAACCATAAATTATTTGGTTTAGAGTGAGGACTCTAATATTTATATTTCTTTTGCAATGAAGGTACAGAGCTGGATAGACAGTAGACTGTCTCTTATGCCAGAGTGCTTGAAGAAATGATTTCTTAGTGTCTAAACAGACATAATTAGATGTATGGAGCAGTGGTTTTACTTTGGGGACTTTCTACCACTTAGCACTTTATTATCTTCATGAGAAAATATTATATCATTGAGATTCTTTGTAAATGTTGAGAAGCATTGTGTAAATTTGACATTTGCTTTTACAAATTTACCCGTTGATTTATTTCAAGTATTGCCTGTTGTGAATGGCAATTCTTAGCATCTTCCTTAGATACCTCCCCTTCCCACTTTTCTCACTTTTAGTTTGCACTACAGTATATTACTGTAATACTGTGTGTGTTTGATCTCCAAAACAGCTAAGCCTTTGGTTAGAACAATTCTGTAGTTTCCTTTCTTCTCGTATAGGACAGAGATTGCTATAATTTTATTATCCCACGGTTGCCTGTTGCCACTTGCAAACTGATTTCTTGGCCCGTGAAAGGCTGAGGTTGCGATCTTTTAAACACCATAAAAGCAGCATATTTGAATGTCTATGATTTTGCATCACCTGAGTATCTCTGAGGTAATGGGAAATATTTGTTGTTACCTCACTCTCTGTAATTCCATTAAAAATTATGAGTGGAAATGGAGAAACTGGGTATGACAATAACTTGGGTACATTTTTGTTTTTCTAAACTCTGTTCTCCCACACTGTCCCCCTGTAAGTTTTCCTACTGTTTTCGTTTTTCTTTTTTTTCCTTAGGTAGAAAACAAGAGGTTACAGATTATTCAATTGAGTGTTATACCTGAGAAAATAGTAGGCAGATTTCCCGAAACACTCTGCTCGCTGTTGAAGAAAGCATTGATCATAGAATCATAGAATGGTTAGAGTTGGAAGGGACCTCAAAGATCATCCAATTCCAGCCCCCCTGCCATGGGCAGGGACACCTCCCACTAGACCAGGTCGCTCAAAGCCCCATCCAGCCTGGCCTTGACCACTTCCAGTGATGTGGCATCCACAGCTTCTCTGGGCAACCTGTTCCAGTGCCTCACCACCCTCACAGTAAAGAATCTCATCCTAATATCTAATCTAAATCTCCCCTCTTCCTATTTAAAACCATTACCCCTTGTCCTGTCACTATGCTTCCTGACAAAGAGTCCCTCTCCAGCTCTCCTGTAGGCTCCCTTCAGATCTTGGAAGGATATCATCATAGGGCATGCAATTTTACTGAACATTTATGAGGGCAGCTGTGACTGATTTTAATGTAGTTATGTATTTAACTATTTTGTATTCATAATTAAACAGGATTTTTTTGCACAGTAGATCTGGAAACTTTTTTCCTGATGTCAGGGAAGACTAGAAAATGTTAAACAGAAAACATTGCCTTTCTCAGTTGAAGGGATCCTATGTTTCTTTGGCAGTGTTAAGGTCACGTACACTTTTTCTAACAAAGAACAGGACTCTGAAAGTGGAAGTCAAGCCATATTCATAACTAAGTGAAGAAATCCACTTTGTGTATGTACCTATGCACACGTACGCATACACATCTATATAGGTGGCTGGGTTAATGCCAGTTTGCATACTGGAGGGAGTTGATGATTCTGCCCAGTTGCTGCTGCTTGGTTTAAGGCTGTTGCCGTACTCATATTTTTTTGAGGAAGATGACTACTTGAACTTTTACAGAAAGCCATAATTATCTGATGTCTCCTGAGCTTCATGTGACTTGTGGTGAAGAGTTATCAGGGAGGTTTGAAGTCAGCGTTTTGCATACAGGAGATGCGTTGTCTGTAATGGTGTGCATCTGCTGCTGGTCCCACTTGAGCTCTCGCAAACAGGAGAAGTCAAGCTCGGAGTTTGAAACGGTTGTGGAATAGGATAGGAAGGTAGAGATTTTCAGAAGGAAGTACAGCTCAGTCTTTAAGTTTTCAATAGGCCATTACAACAGAAATATCACTGAAAAACTAAATTACCCACTCTTTACAAACAAACAAAATGAACAGCAAACTTATAGTTGACACTAAATCTTATTTTCTTGACTTCTGGGTTCCTTCATAGTGAGCGCTTTGTTAACTGAAGGAGCTGAGAGGTGTCTAATGCATTTTGCAGCGTGGCTCACATCCTCCATATGAATCCATGCTGGTTGCTTTGCATACTTGTGGAACAATGAGGGTAGTGTTTCCTGGTGGCTGAAGAGAAGGTGCAGAGGGTGTCTGCCAGCTCGCGGCAGTCAACACACAACTCTTTGTTGATAGCCCCACTGAAGGCGAGCATGCCGGGACCGTTGATGCTCCATGCTCATACTTAGGGCTGATGTACATTAATGCTATCAAGATAAACTGGTTTTGCTGATTGCTTTACTAATGCTTTTAAATCATGATAGTTAAGAAAGACTTCCATCACCTTTACAGACCTGTAGTGCTGCTCCTGATTTGCAAGTAATTTGTTTTTTGTCTTTCCGGAGAGCAGTAGTGAGGTTATGAAAGAGAGAGCTTTTATCTTTTTCGAGTTGTGCAATTCTGTGTAGATGGATACTGTTTGAATTATGAAAAAGGTATTTCTTACAATCCAAAGAGATTTAGTAATGATGCTGAGTATGATAGTAGACACTTTGCTGTTGAGAGCAGTAGATTGTCTTGGGTTTTTTTCCTTTTTTTTTTTTTATTGTGCTTTCCAGCAGCATAGTACTCTCAAGCAGTGAAAAATCAGTTCTTTTTTTTTTTTTTTTTTTTTGGTAGTCTTGATTTGGGGGTGGGTGGGCATTTTACAGTTGACTTCTAAAAATAATATTTACTCAAAAAAAGCCCCCATGGGTTCAATCACTTTTGGTCCCTTTCATACACTGCCAGTATTGGCTTGTGTTGCTTTAAGTCCATGTGCCCAGAAGAAGGCAGGGGGCCTGTGAGAGGAAGGTGCTGCTGCATCGTTCGCGTGGCTGCACTTGCCTGAATCATTGCTTGAACTATTGAGGAAGGACAAGAAACGTAAGGACATATGCTTTAGGTGTCAGCTGGGATGAAATAATTGTTACCTTCACAATTATTGATAAGTTTTGGGGAGAGAGCATGATAGTAGTGTTTACTTTACACCTGTTAAACACATACCTGTGTTTTGCTGATTGTATTATAAATGATGCCTATGAATCTTATTTTTTCTAATAAATTGCATGCAGGAAAAAAAAATTCTCCATTGAGAAATATTTATTCAAATTACTATTTCCCTTGTCTTTCTGTATAAGAGAAAGCCATGGAGATTTAGGGAATAAAACTGTAGGGATTTTGTTGTATGCTCTTCTTCTTTAATGGTCACTTCAAGACCAACACATAGAAGACGTGTTTTTTCTCAGTGTTATAAATCTGTTTTTTCTGAAGTTTCATGACAGGCTAATAATTTTCTCTCCTTTTCATGCATTCCTCCTCGCTCCCTTGCTCTGATGTTTCTGACCATGTGCACTGAGCTGGTGGAAAAATAAGCTGATGAAATTGAGTTGGCTCCATACTTTATGGCAGCTGTATGATTTTGTGTGTGTGGAGGTGTGTCACTGAATAAACAGAAATTGACTGTAGAGAGATAATGCATGACTAAAAAAAAATCATACAGTCAATCTATATTATATTTAGGAAGAGGTGAAAGTGGTAAGTGGGATAAAGAGTGATGATCAGGAATAGATATTTCATTGTACATAAGTAACTCTGTGTGATTGTTGCTGTTAACATTAAATGTGTCAGAAGGAAGTTCTTTGAGTAATGGGAATGCAAATATTGAGACCGTTTGGTATAGACACTGGAGTACATGACAGTTATGTTTTGTTCTCTGCAAACATCGTGGCTGTGAATCTAGTCAGCGTATCAGAGTGGCTGGCTAAAATTTGCTCAGGTTTAAATAAAAGCTCAGAGTACTGGATTCCCCCGAAAAGTCAATTTTTAAAAAACCCTTTCTTCATTGTTAGGTGCCACTTCAAAAGCTAAGGCACCCACTGTGCAGAGGGCCTGGTGCATGTGATGACAGTACATTTAGCTGGTGGTAATGGAGTATAAAACAGGACAGTAAAAATTATTGGCAAGGGAGATCTCTGCCTAACGTCATCCTTATCTAACTTTCATCCTGGGAAATACTTGGAGTTGATGTGAGAGCTTCTTATCAACAGAAGCTGTGTGAATTCCAAGTTCCAAAATCCTAGCTCCAACAATTTCATTAGAAGTCTGTAGGCTGTTTGTGTGTACAAAAGTTTAAAGCCAAAGTAGTCTTCAGCTTAAATTGTGTAGCAGTGTAACATCACATGGAGCATTGAAAGCTAATGGCTACTGGTAGCCTTAAACTAAGTACTCCTAATTGCTATTGCAGCAAATACTTTCTTTTGTTCACCTACATATTCTGTTATTGGTCCAGGTCTCCTAACCCACTTGGCCTGTCTACATCAGCTATTTATTTATTTGTTTTGGGGTTACTTAGGATTCATATCAAGAAAATGAAAGGACACACTGCATCTTCTTGACCTTGGTTTCTTTTGCCTGTTTCTGGCTAAAATGGGTTTTGTTTCGAGTTGGAACCAGGAGAAAAACACCAGCCAGTTCTGTGTGCTTACTGTGCCTTAATTTCTGTTCCCAATGGGGTATAATGGAAAATCTGGCTAGAGTAGAAACATACCTAAGAGATGTAGTTACAGGTAAGAAAGTCTTGTCTTTGATCATGCAGTTTAGAGAAGCAAATTTGGAAGCCTTATTGTGAAGATCAGAAATGTATAATCAAGCCAATCTAACTTCCCCTACAACAGGAAGCTTGTGGACTGGAGAAAGCCATATGTGATACTCTCACAGAGCAAGCTAAGGAAACATGGCCTAGATAAAAAAAGCTATTTTAGGATGTGTGTAAAATCATTAGGTTAACAGTAGGCAGAGTTTTATTTTTCAGTAGTTCACTTTCAGCAAGGGAAAGCATATTGTATGGGATTTTGTGTAGCTGTTTCAGCTTATTGTTCTTGTTCATGAACTGGGTAATGGAATACCATATGGTTATGAAATATGAAGACAAGATGTACTTGGGAATAAATGCAGGTATGCAAAACTGAGATGGCAATTTAGAAGAATTATGAATGTTGGAAAGATGGTCTGAAAGAATAGAAAGTGATGTAGAAGAATAAGTGAAATGCTTTACATTTAGGTCAAAATAACATAAAAATAAAAGATGGACAACAACTGTTGAAGTTGTTTCTGCTACCCCATTCCCCACCCCGATCTAGGACAAGCCACGGATTATAAAATGAGAGTTAACAATGCAGCATTGTTCAGAAAGAAGGGAGAGTGTGTGTGTGTGTGTGTGTATTGGCATGAATAGACACTGGTATAATATGAAGGACATACAGAGTTGAACCCTTTGCTGTGTTCTGTGTTGTAGGGTTAAAGTACTGTATCAGTTTTGGCCATTGTACTTCAATAAAGATGTAGGCATAGTTAATTTGCCTCTGGAGGGTAATGGTAATGACTGGCGATTTGGAAAAGATGGTATGTGCCTAAAGAATGATTGAATTGGCATCTTTGTAACCCAAAGAAAAGATCAAGGGAAATTATAAGCTTTTAAGTGTGTGGAAGTTCGCTACAATAAAGCAAACGTCTGCCCTTGGTAGATGTGCCTTGCTTACTAATGGCAACACGGACCATTCTCTGTGTCCTGCTCTCATTGTTTGCTTTTTGTTTGTGTGTTTTATAAGAGCTACTTCTGTCCGGTGTCTGGACAGCACTGAACAAAAAGCCTGTCATCTTAGGATTCTTTGAAGAACTGTATAAATTAGCAAAATTGCTAAAAGTTGGATCTTCATTTAACTAGACAAGTGTATAGATAGATACTTCAGTTAAAACTCTTGAGCAAATAGAAGAAAACTTGCTTCCAGATTTACCAGCCTTTTCATCAGAAATGGACTAGTTTCCCCATCTGTAAAAATGGGTCATGTTCTCCACCTCTGTAAGACACTTGAGTTTTACTGAAGAAAAGTGATATAAAAAAAGCTTATTTAACATAAGCAACACTAACTTTTTTTGTGTGTATTGAATGTTACAGTGCAATATGTAGAGCTTAAATAAATCTAATGAAGAACAAAATTAGGATTTTAGGAATTTTCCCTTTCTACTTTGATATTAAAAAAAAAAAGAGAAAATGCCAAGTATTATACATCACCTGCTCTGTACTGGTGTAATAATTTGTTTCAGAATAAGTACATGATAAACATCTTTTCTATCACTGCCAATCTTTGCTTTCCTTACCATGTATTTCTTCCATACTGTCATGTTATCATAATGTCAGCATCTTATTTTTTCTCCCTTGTACATAATTTTTCATCTGGGCAGGCAATACATAAAGCTAACAGTTTAAACAGGAAGAGCAATAAACTTGAGTAAGTTAGTAGGCTCATATATAATATGGCAAATACTACACATAAGCTCATAATATTTGGCAAATATTACTTAAGTGTAGGCAAGTTGCTACTGCATTAAAAATTGAAAAAAAATCTACTTTCTTATCTGTTAAGATAATTTGTTTACTTTTCAGCTACTTAGAATTTCCTTCAGAAACTGCTGTATTAATGGAGTAGAGGAAGAGATTTGAAGGAATTCATTCAATATTGCTAAAATGTTAACAGATAACACTTGCAAAGGTTCAGGCATCATTTTTCAGGTGTCACTTTTTTTTTTAGAAGTGAAAAAACATGACTTAAGCATCAGGTCTGTGTTAGTTTAATAGCACCTTTTTTTTACGAAAGCTGTCATTATAAATGCTAATGTTTAACTTGTGGGCGAGGGATGAAAGAATGTGAAAAAAACCCCTACATCTATAAACTAGGATATGTATGGGAAAACTTAGTGCACAAGAATGATCATCTGGGGAGCTGCTCATGTGAATGTGTGCCGTTGAGGAGGCTGTTTTCTAGCCTTATCGAGAACAATTCATAGTTTGTTGTGCTAAGTGTTCATGATTGGATAGAGGACGACATATATAGAACTCAAAAATAGATAACTGCTTATTTGGGAGGACAGGCAGTCCTCCCACTTAAATCATATCATCTGAAAGGCTAAAAAATGTTGATGACTTGTTCCACCTCTCCACTCTACCCTGCATATGTTGTTTTCCTCACAGGCTCAGTTCACTGCCTCTTTTTAGAAGCAGTCTTTTGGCTCCTTCTCCCTTGCACAGGATTGTGAAGTCTTAAATGCTGGAAAACTTTCCTCCCCTTCCCCTTCTACCTCAAGCTCTGCCACAATTGAGTGGGGAACTTATTTGAATTTCTGTTCTTCTTTCAGGACAGCCTTAAGACCTCGTGGATGGAAGACCTCTTCTTGTGCTTCTGCGTTCATGTCAGAATGGCCTAGGACAGTCTGTTGCTCCATGGTTCTACCACAGGAACTCTACAGCAATATATTGGGATTTTATCACCAGTGCTAGTGGACCGTCCAGATGGCTGTAAACCTGCAGAGGAGGTCAGTACGAAATGTGATCCAGGAATTTTTGATGCTTTGGTCAGGTCTGTCTGCTTTGGATGTGTCTTAGAGCAAAGGGAGTGCTTGGAGACTGCATGTATGCTACTACTTTGTCATTGAATATTCCATATTTTTTCTGTTCCTTCAGGGTTCTGCTGGGCCCTTTCAGTTGTCTCCAGCTATTAAAGACACTTGCTGCAGGTGTCTATAAGAATCCCTTTAAATAGTAGCACAAGCCTAATTTGTCGGTTACTGTGGTTGTCTCTGTATATTGGAAAGCACAATGTCCACATGGATATAGTACTCTATTTTTTAGCTTTCCTAAACTTAACTTTACTTGGTATATCATCTTGAAAAGCATGATCTGGGCCAAAGCTGGAATTCAGACCAGTTTTCCGTCCAGCTGAAACTGAGAAAGTCTGGTTTTCCTTTTCTGTTTCTACAGTGAGCACAGGCTGCTTAAAGCATCCTTGTCAGACAAGAGATGACTTATTAAACTACCAGTGCATAGTCACTGGCTGCCCAAGTTTTTGTCAGTCCTCCTCTCTTGTGTGCATCTCCCACTTGCTACTGGGTTTTTTTTTGGTTTTTAAGTTTGACTGAAACAAGATAGAGAATCAACGTTCAATGGGACAGATGGGCAAAGATGTGGTAGGACAGGTCTGTTTTCTTTGTCAGAAAAGATTAACCAGTTCAGTTGTATTTAGTTTGTTAAATGTTGTCCTCCACTTTATCCTTGGTATTGACATTTTTGTGCTTATTTTTGGCCTTGTTTTTTTTATTTCCTGCAAACCTGTTAGCACCTTTCATTAGGTTAGTTTTCACAGACTGAGTTCTGAAGAACTCATTGGGGCCAACTTTGAAGTTCAGGATCAGTGAAAAGTGACGTTCAGTGGGTGAAAAGAGAAGAGCCTGTTTCAGGTCTAAGTGGATCCTCTTCCAGTCAACTTCAAAAGATCTTAATCTGGCATGTACTCTTTCTTAAATTCAGTGCTTAAAAAGTATAGCTTGAACAAGCATCAGTTTAGGGGAGAGGGAAACCTATATCCAAATTACTAACCAATATGGTTAAATAATAGTAGAGGCTACTCAGAAGAAAAAAATTAGGGTCAAAAAACAGAAAAGCAGAGCAAATTTTTTATTTCTGGATTTAGTGCTTATGGCCTCTCAAACTGTAGATCCACTGGAACTTCTTTTGCTGTAGCCCAGCCAGCTCTTCTGTGGTTTTTGACTGTAATGGTGTGTTTAATGAGGTAACAGATTTGCGTGGAAATAACTGCTGTTGGGGGAGATACGTGATGCGTCTGCATTTTTTGGTCTCTGTCTGCACTGGGAGATTGGTGTGGCTGAAAACACAATTGTTCTTGGTTATTTTTCAGTTGTATTGGTTGCCTGAGTTTCTTCATTGCTGTGTAAATTTTTGCAAAGCAGAAGGCTGGCATGTTGCAATGAGAGAGAAGCTGGAGTAGCAACTACTTATACTGTAGCATGTTGGTAATCTTTAAACATGTAGTATGGCTTCTTGGGCATGTCTAATCTCTTGAGTTGTAAAGATTCTAGTATCTTCAGAGAAGATAAAAATCTTTCAGAAAAGTTACTGAAAAAGAATTTTAAATTAATTGAAGTACAGAATTTTAAAAGAAATTTTTAAAGTATCTGATTTTATTTAAATTTAAAAAGGTGATGGTATTAGTCAAATGCCGAAGTCTCCAATTAATGTATAGCTGAATTTACAAAACAGTTCCATCGTATTCTGTTTTTAAATCCTTTCTGACACATCAGCTTTTTTAACTCTTTCGCTCCTAACTTCTAGTCAGGTATGAATTTTGAATTGTAAAAAATCTTAAGTTGCTACAAGCTTTATACCTTCAGAAGTGATGTGTCAAATTAAGTACATTAGCTGTTTTTTTACAAAGTGCCTGACAACTCTGGCAAAAAAATTTGCAAAATAATAAGCACCTGAGCATCTGAGGAAACTTAAGTAATTTAGTGAAGTTTAATACACATGTGCCATACCTAATGTTATACTGATTGTTTTCTCTATGGTGCTATGCAGAAAATAGTTAGCATCAGTCTTATTGGTAACTGGAAAAAAGTTAACTCTTTCCGGAAATAATCTTTCTGCCTTAAATTACATATCATGCTCTTCAGATTTCTCTGGACTGCTGTACAGTGTAACAAATAACAATTTTTTATTTACTTTTATTTACTCTTTTTCCCTTATTGATGCAATGCCCATATCTTGATACCGCTATTTTATTTAAACTTGTCAAACCTTTTTTGTATTAGGATGAAAACTTAAAAGTTAAGCCAGATGGAACACTCTTATTGTAGTCACTAGCTGTAAGACTGTAGTCTCGAAATTTAACAAGTGAGTGAATCTGCCATTTTTCTTCCATAGAGTTAAGAAATAAAATCAGCAACATTGGAAAAGCATTTATTACGGAATGCTGAAAATGTAGTATTTTCCTGTTAAAATGACTTTACTTCCTTGATCTAAGTGAAAAGTAATTTTTTTTGCATTTTA
>JAOXJK010000012.1:90776154-90868390 GCA_025774025.1 Xenus cinereus | reverse complement strand
AGTGACCTGATAGGGCTACCCAGGAGCTTCTTTAAATTTATATCTACCTGTTTGATGTAGACTTTTTTCTTTCTTGTTACATTTTCTCACATTAATAATGGTATGCTTTTTATAGTGGTGTGTCCAGAGTGCAAAAGAAAGCTTATTCTGAAAAACTCTAAAACAAAGATGTGTTCATAGTTTGTATTTTTTAATTTTCAGTGAACCAAGTTTAACTGATGGATTAATTTTTCAATTTTTTTTTGCTTAATTGTTTGGAAGTACTACTGTCATGAATATAAAGAGGTTTAAAATATTTACTGTAGTATTGGAGATGAGTCTGAGAAAACCTTATAAAAATATTTAGAAACTAAGATTTCATTTGCTAGTATTTCCAGACAAACTAAATGCTGGCTACATTGAAGGTTATCTAATATATCTGGTTTGGGGTAAGGAGGAGAGGACAAAGCTTTTCACAATGAAATTAATAGACTGGATTTCCTGCCCTTTTTAGTCTTTGGGTTCTTTCTATATAGTCTCAGTATTCTGCAATTAAAAGTAATGTCCTTCATGGCTATTCAGTTGGGCTTTTTGGTGGTGGTTTTTTTTTGTGTCTGCCAATCTAGCTTTTTTATGTATTCATATTTCTAGGGACTGCTAATGTAATGACAGTTTCATTTATTTGCATTAGGACTGACATATGACATGGGTGAATCAAACTGAGTTCTTTTCCCTCCACTTAATGGAATGTGGAAGCTCTTCCTGCTGATAACTTGTAATGAGCTAGGTCTATGTCCATGGTCAATTAAAATTTCTATGTTTGGGTCCATCATTTATATTGTCTACTTTTACAGTTCTGGAAAGACCTATATGGTGGATAGGTGAATACTGTGTGCTTCAGGTTTTTTGAAACATATAGGCAGCTGTATATTTCTTAGGTGAGGTTGTCGTCGTCTTCTCCTCCTTCCTCATCCTTTTATTATATAGTCTTGATTTAAGCAGGAACAGAAAAGCACTTGTTCATCCTGTCTCTGCTTCACCTGGTTTTTTGTTTTTTTTTTTTTTTTTTTCACCTCTTCATTTTTTGTTTGTATGGTAGCAACCTAGGAGATACAGATGTAAGAGCAGTTGGGGAATGAGAGTACATCTGCTTGTATGGAACAGATTGGTCAGAGCTGCTGCCTGCCTGAGAGTTAAGGATAGTTTGCTTGCTTGAATATCAAAGGTGAAAATGCAGTGAAAAGGAAAGGAAGAGTAGACTTTGTTGTGAGAATCTCCCAAAACATGAAACTAGCCTTTGCAACAGTTCAAAATAGACAGTACTGATACTTACGTAAGTTCTCTTGTACTGTCAGTCATCACAGGTTAAGAGGATGAGAAGCAAAACTTGTTAACAAAACCTTTGATTTCTTTACCATTCTTCATTTTACCCATTCTTCATTTTACCTGAGATAATCATTTAACACATGGTGGGTTATATTGCCATCCTTATTTTGTCAAAATAGATTTCTTAATTCTGAGTCTTCATTTTTATTCACATGCATTATCCTAATCAGCAGTTTTTATCTTGGTACCTGTCTGTATTTGATTTGTCAGCAAGTTCTGCAGTTACTCTAGACAGAATTCAGCCAGCTTCTCTAGGATAAATACCCTATGGCCCCAGCATGTAACATCAATTTTTCTTTACCTCTACTGTTTTCAAAGCTTTTCTTCTAGAACATTTAAAATTCGTTTAATATTTTCCACATATAATGAAGGTAGTGAAAAAGTGTTCTTTGAATGTATTTGGTATTTCTTTATTTCCTTTCTGGATTTTTAATCTACAATAGAAAGTTTTCAGGATTAGAGGTTTCTGCAGTTGTTCACATAAGCATGGTTGAATCTGTTCACTGTAATTTACCCTATGTTTCCAGAAATCTCCTTTATAATCTTTTTTTCTAATTAGCTGACTCTGCTTTTTTTAATTCATATTCTTGCCCATTAGTGATTCATCCTTAATGATGACTATTTGCCTGTGTAATTATCTGCCGTCTTTAAAAGTGTTTGAAGAATTAATGAACAATTTTATTCCGCTCTAGCTTTTGGCTTTGATACGTATCTAAAGAATAATCAATAGCTCTATGGAGGTTGGATATTTTAGAACATTTGAGATTTAGCTTGCAAGGTTTAACAATTTCTCCTAGTTTAAGAGGAAGATTTCAAGATTGTCTTGTAAAAGAATTATTCCCTTGATTGTTCATAGTCTGCTTAGGTCTTTGTCTATGAAAAATGTGTAGCTAGTGAGGCTGAATTCTTCTGACCTTTAAGTAGTCAAAGATTTCTCCTTGGAACCTGTGCATCTTTAGTACTGACACCTGACTTACTAGTTTTCTTCTATCTTGATAGCAGAATAGAGAGTAAATTCCAACCTCCTCTGTCTGTGTCCATCAGTGTTTTCCAGAAGAATCTGCTTATTTTCTCAAAATACTTCAAAAGCAAATGCAACCTGACATTTGTAACTGTTGACATGTGCAGACTAAGGAAAACATCATCTGCAGAAAATTCTACTGAGTATTTGACACATCTGTATGAAGAGTGATCTATTGATAAGGATAGCATTCCTTTTAGTTCAGTCTCAGCTGGTAAAAACTGAGTTTGCAGTTTGACATTTTAATGTAGAACTTTAAAAAAAATTTGGAAGTAAATTTGATTTTCTGGACTATGCAGAAACATAATAAAAGAAGCTGGAAAATATGAGCATTGAGAATATGGAACAGCTAACTGTTTTTACTGCCACATAGTCTAATCTAGTGCATATGATTTCTTAAAGAAGATTGCTTGCAGTAGTAAATCGAATTTTTTTCAGTAGGAATTTTAACTTCAGAAGAAGTCTTGTCAGCTAGCCTGTTCCACTTATAGCTCATCTTCCACCTGTCAGATGATTTAAAATAGTGTTTGGAATGTGTGACTTCTTGATTATTAGAAATTCTTGACTGCTTGCATGCATTTGGTCTTACTGAACATACGCCTTGTAAGGCCAAGTGATGCTGCTTTTGGCTTGAAGCCTTCATGCTGTGTTACATCATGTCACAAGCCTGAGTATCTAAAATATGTGAAGGTGTTTACAGGTTTTTGTTGCAGACAGCAAATAGTATACTAATAGCCTAATCTCTACTGCTGTGATACTACCACATTGTAATATAAATTTCAGGTAGTTCAGCTTTTTGTTTCTTAAAAGAGCCTTGGAACCAGCATTTGGCTGCATAGCCAGCGTTAGGGAAGCTGCTTTAACAAAGTGTTTCTTCTGAGTAATGGTGAACGTGCAAGGTCTGTAGCTCACATGACAAAATTGCTTTTCTTGAGGAAATGGAGGTCTTCACCTAGAACACCTGCGCTGATGTGACCTGGATTTTCCTCTTCCAGTCCTGTAGTGTTGGGATTGGAAGACCAGGGAGCACAGCTATTCAGGTATTTATTAAAGATTGGAGTCAGTTTATAGCTCTGGGATGCTGATGGGCAGGAGTGTTGCTGTAGAGAAAAAGCTAAGTGCTGGGTCACCAACTGTGAATCTTCCAAAAAGAAAAATGAAAGAAAATCCCACCTCAGGCTGTCGTGAAGGCTAGCAGAAGGCTCAAAGAGATCTTACTGGTCCATCTTCAGGAATTAATTATTGTATGTCAGGGATTTATGAGCCTGGTCCATAGCTAGCACTGACATTAAAATCCTCTCTTGCTGCTGCTAATAACAAGAGCTTTTCACTCATGAATTGCTCGTTGTCTTCGTGCTGCCTGTGATACTCGCTGATGAAAATACTGTCTGTATTCTCTAGCTGGCTGTTTCTCTTAAGTCAAGAATGCTCAGTAGCCCTCCCAGAGCACGTATGTGGAGTAGCTGTGGCTTTGAAGAGGAGTGTTTGCTCTCTGTCAGCATCTGAGGTGTCAGTAGCCTAATTTAAGGCTGCTGTTGTTTCAGGAAGATAAAGAACTGTCTGTCAGCTTATAAATCTGCTTTCCTAAAAGGATTGCCTATTCTGTAGCTCCAGGAGAGGCAATATCAGCTGTTCAATGTAAGAAGGCAAAGATTTGAATAATGGTGGTTTGAATTTACCTGCCAGTATTGTAATGCCCAGCAACTGAATGCCTGTGCAAAAACTTACCTCTGTTAGCTTCAAGGTGTACTATATATCTGTGTATTCATTTTGATATGTGTTGCAATTAAATCGAAGTCATGATATACTCCTAATATTTGAAGCAGTTCTTCAAGGTACAGGTTTTTTTGTATAGGATTGGCAACGTTAAGTCACTGGGCATACTAGATGTGTATTTTAAATCTTAAAGTAGTCAAGAGAATGGAAATGTCTGAAGGATCCCTGAATAAATCTGCCTTTTTTAGATAATTTTCATTCAACCTGGAAAGCAGACAGAAAAAGGAAATTGTTGCCTCAGTCTTTTGAAAGCTACTTTGTCATGGGAGTCTAGTGAATTTTAGCTGTTTATACAGCAGTAGTAGTCTTTGTACTGTTATTGTATTCTTGGTTTCCAAATTTTAGCTGTCCTCTTGAGCTCTTGTAATATTTATAGTGATATTCTGATAGGGAATATTTTGTCTCCCTCCTGGATCAATTTACACTTTTTCTTGTATAGCAAAAAGTGTTGTAAAAAAGAATGTGAATTCAAAATCTGTGTATTATATTGGTTTTACAACCTTATTATTTGATTAAAATATTGTTCATCTGGTCCTTTGACACCTTTCCCATTGCAGTTTCTTTCTGCAAGCAAGATAGGGCTTTCTTAGTCAATCTAAAAAGTATCGGCTACAGCTGGGGAAAGGAAGTAACTTAAGGCGTTTCAAAGACTCTCATTTGAGGAGTTCTGTAAATAACATTTTCTTTTATTCTCAAAAACAATCTATTGGGAGAATTTGGCATTAAGGGAATTGAGTGTGAATATTTGGTTTGGTTTTTTGTTTTGGTTTTTTTTTTCTTCTAGCAGACCAACTTAAAAGCAATGCCTTCCTCCTTCCTTCCCCCCCCCCCGCCAAATACTGAGCTGGTATGGAGTTTCCAGGATGCTTCTGGAAACAATTAATTTAGACATTTTCATTTGTGTTCATTACTCTCCTATGAATTCCAGGCTGGAGGAGTGGGAGTTGAAAAGAACTGCTTGAATCACTGCGTCCAGTCTCCTGCAGTGGTCTCTTATAAATCCACAGGGCTCTGCTCTGAAACACCATCTTTGCTGAATACCTAGCTCTCCCTCTGCCCTTCCCTTGTGGAATTCTGGTGCATCATACAATGGTTTCTTTCTTTATATCTAAGGAAAATACTTAAATGATGCATCCAAAAATCTCCTTGGCCATGACTGGGTGACAGTGGCAGCTCACAGTGTCACCCTTATGAGCCTTTGCTTTATTGAAACTCCTCAGCTGATAGGAAAGTTACATACTCCAATGCATACTATTGAACGTTTTTTTTAAATGCCATCTCAATTCTGTTATTCCAGTCCACAAAACCATCTTCCTTTCTACCTTATCACTTGTTTCTTTTTAACAGCAACAGGTCTCAAGATCACCCATCTAGATTTGCACCAAGATTACTAAAGAATTTAGTTGCCAGATTATCAAAGGGACATTCTCATCAGCCTACTAAGTTGGGTTTTTTTACAAGTCTTTACAGTCGTTCCTGTAATCATCTTGTTTATCCACATTAATCTTGTATTATTTCTGATCTTCCTCATCTTAAATAACAATTTTCCGTGTGGGAACTTTGAAGTCAGTTATAGACTGAATGAATTTTACTCAGTTCTAATTTTATCAAAGTTGTATTGCTTTTTATTCAACTTCTTATCTACTTATATCCCTCATCATTTGCTCAGTCTTTATTTATATACTATTAATAACTTCATTATGTTAATGCAGTATTAATATACTTTAATATATTAAACTAACCATATATGTCTGGACAACTTGATGTCCTTCTGAATATCCTTCGTTTATGCCTGTTTCAGATAGTATATGTAGTAAATTACTAGACTTTTCTGCTATCACGCTTTGAAATTTCACACGGCAACTCTTTCTGGGCCTTACTGAATGGATTATACAGGCCATCCTGGTTTTACCAGAATAGGTAATCGCGGTTGGCTTTATTTCATCTTGGGTTTGATAATTTCCATTTCCTTGTACCATGATCAATTTTCACATATTTAATCCTTCTTAAATGGAGGTAAACTGTATTTCTAGTATAATTAACATTTGGGCCATACTAGGTAGTTATTAATCTGCAAATGATCATTTTTATTTGAATAGCACTGATTAGGAAGAGCAAGGACTGTGTAGTAGTGGGAGCTGCTTGAAAGTGTTGACCAAATGCTTGCTTGTTTTCTTGGAAAATTTTGAGGAGATTTAATCAAGATAGTACATGCTGCTTACAAACTCATTTGAGAAACTCTTAAGCACTCTAATTTGCAAAATGATAAACTGTTTTCAGAAGTTAAATGATTGTAGTTAAGATGTTTCTGAAAAGTATAGGTACCAAAATAGCAATGTATTTTAAATTAATTTTCTTGCAATAACTGACAGAAGAGCTTGGTTTTGAAAGCATTTCTACTCAGTTTAGGAATGTTATTTCCTTACTATATATCTTTAGAAGTAATTAGAATTAATCATAAAAGTTAGAGGTTAAGTAAAGACTACTGAGATAAGTAAGTCAGGAGAATTAGAAGTTCAAGTGCACAGTGACTAAGTTCCATACAGTTATAAACAGTTTGACAAAATTGTGGATGGAGTACATACTTGTTGTCCCATTTTTGGCATTGCTTTTCTATGCGATGAGCCAGATTTTCATCTCACAAGTGCTTCTACTTTTATAAGCATATTTATGCTTTCTAATTTATCTGTAGGAAAACCTATATGAACTCCTAACTTTTGCCTTTGCGTATTAAATTCATCCTTGTTTCTTCAAGCGTAGTCAGCTACTCCTATTTTTCTGTTTTATTCTTCCTTAATTCCAAGGCCTACCAGTTTCATAGACATAATTGATAGGTTTTTTTTTTTTCAAATGGTCAATTTAAAAATTGACTTATGAATTGAAAACTCACTTCTGATGAATTAAAAGCATAGTCTTCCTGCACAGAGCAAGAAGAATGGAAATTGATTCTAGTGACCTACATTTCTCGGATTTTTCTGAAGAGGAAGTTTGCTTTTAATGAAGTGTTCCTTTACTGCTCAGACTGATATGATCGGTGTTCTCTCATCACTTCTTCAGAACTTACTGTTGCTGAATTTTACTGAACAAATGACTTTTGAATACTGAAACCTTTCAAAATCCATCAAACAAGAGTTGCCCAATGAAGAGTACTTCTCTCTGTGTTAACTTTTGAGCAGAAGAGAGTTCTGGCATCCTCAAGCTTATGAATATTTTTTGCCTGATGAAGTTTACCAGAGGTGTTTATGTTTCTGTAAAGAAGACACACAATACACCTGTTTTCCACAGGTAATGGGTTGACCTTGCAATTTGAATATTTTTTTTTACATTTGCTTTTATAACATTGGAACTAGGTAACACTTTGTTTACCTCAAACTGACCTATTTACTGATGAGCTGATTGTAATGCGCTTTCTGCAAACAAGCACTAAAACAATTTTATAAAGCATGGGCCAATAAAAAGAAAAAAAATACATCAGCACAGTAGCAAAGGTAGCTCTGAAACCTGAGTCTAATGTTGACATTGCTTCTGTTTTCAAATATAGACATACTCAACTGGATAGGCCTCATTAATAGTTCAGCTATGCAGAGTTTTAGACAATCCTTATGATGACAGTCTGTGTTTAGTTCATTTTTTTAGAAGTTTGCTCAAAAATTCATACATATGGCTAATATGTTACCTAGAGTATCCATTTTTTTCTCCCTCTTTACTAAATAGACTGAGAAACTGAAAATTGAATTGTGTAGGCCATCAATCTTTCCTAAGATGTGGTTTAGTTAATCACTTTCCATTTGCTTTAAATTGATATTAATTGCTTAGAAATAGCAAATGTTGTGTCCAGATTTTGATGAGCTCCTACTTTGTGCCAACTACTGCTTATTCATATCTGAAAGTTTGGAAAACAAACTTTACATCAGCTTTGTCTGTTTAGGTACCACATCCAGCGTAGAATCCCAAT
The DNA here is from genome assembly GCA_025774025.1 of Xenus cinereus. Lineage (NCBI taxonomy): Eukaryota > Metazoa > Chordata > Aves > Charadriiformes > Scolopacidae > Xenus > Xenus cinereus. Next base: position 90,860,273 of record JAOXJK010000012.1, on the reverse strand, counting down.
TTAGTTGAATAATAAGAATGAAGTCTTTTGTCATGTCTGTCACGAAAGTCATATTGAAGTCCGATCACTAGTATAAACAAAGATGAAGTTGGTCCAGAGGTAAAAATGACTGAACAGTCATGTGTCATACTGAAAAGAGTAAGCATTCTTTCCCATGCCAGCTGTTCGTAAAGGAGGTGGTAAAGTGAAACAATGCTGTTTATATGAGCAGTAATTTTAAAGATGACCTTTTGCTACAGTGTCAAGTGTATCACGGATTTTGTCAGAGGGGAAAAGAAAATCACTTGACCTTCAGAAGTAACAAGACTTTAATGTACCCATTTTTCCTCCTTTCGCTTTATTCTTGTTAAGTTACAGCCTATGTTTCTACTCTTTCCATGGTGTTTTTAGTACTTCTTTTACTTCCATGGTATAAAGGTTTTGTTATCTATTACCCAGTATTTTGAAGGGAGAAAAAATACCTGGTTGTGCAAAAACCTTCAGTTTTATTACCTTACTCTGTAGCAAAGACAATTATTAAACCTGTGCATTCTGGGATTATTGCTGTGGTTACTGGACTTGTTTATTAGGTGCAGTTGACTTTTTGCCATAACGACACGCTGCCGGTTCATGTTAAAGTTGCTGTCAGGCTCCAAAGGTTTCTTTCTGCAGAGCAGCTTCCTAGCCTGTTGACATCCAGCTTCTATGGACAATGAGGAAACTCCATGCTGGGTTACAGGACTTTGTAGTTGCATTTATTGAACTTCTTGATATTTTCAACCTGCCTGCTTTTCTAGCCCGTGGATGTCCCTTGGATTGGCCACCCAGGGCCATTCCAGGGTACTGTTTCAGGGTGTTGTCTGCATGCTCTACCCCTCGTTGGGTGTCACCCACAGCCTTACTGAGCGTACACACGGCCCCATCTCCCAGGTTCTCAGTAAAAACACTAACCAGTATCAGCTCCAGTTTTGACCTCTGAAGGACACCACTGGTGAATGTCTGTCAGCTGGACTTTGTACTGGTGATTAAAACCCATATAGCCTAGTGTGGTCTAGCTAGCAGTCCACACACCAGGTAGCCCACTTCTTCAGGCTGTGTCTTGCTCACTTCTGACAGGGTACTCTGGAAGACTGTCACAGTCCCTCATAAAGTCAAGGTAAACAACATTCACTGCTCTTCCCTTGCCCACCAAACCAGACATTGCCATAAAGCAAGCCGCCACGTTGGTCGAGTATCATATGTCCTTGGTGAATCTGTACTGTCTGTTCCCTGTTGCCCTTTTGGTGTTTTGGGTTAGGTTTGTGGGGGTTTTTTCGTGTGTGTATGGATGTAGGTTCCAGGAGAATTTGTTCCATAATCTTCACAGGGACTGAAGTGAGACTGACTAGCAGATGGTTCTCCAGATCCTCCTTTTTCTTCTTGATGATAGCTTTTTTTTTTTCTTAATCGTAAGGCAACTCTCTGGATCACCATGACCTTTCAGAGATGATGGAGAATGAACCTGCAGTTAAATCAGTCTGCTCCTTCAGCACTCTCAGATGCCTCCCATCTGGTGCCATGGAGTTGCACATGTCCAAGTGGTTTAAGAGATCCCTGACTCAGTCCATCTGGACTGCATGAGAAGTTTCACTCCTACTCTAGACTCTGCCACCAGACTCTGATCTGGGGCACCCAATAACAAAGGAAGCAAAAAAGGCACTGAGTATCTTAGCCTTTTCCACACCCACTTTCACCAGGTCTGCTGTTCCACTGAACTGTGGATCTTCCAACTTGAATTCCAAGGTTCCCTGAGTACCTCCCCATGTGCTCAGGAGATGTTTCTATATTCCTCCTAAGTAGCTCTGCTTCTACCTTCTGTGTGTTTTGCAGAAGTAGCACAAGAACCCTCTCCGTGATGCTCCTTGCCTCACTTTATCACACAGATCCTGGCCAGCAGCCCTCATTCTTCGAAGTCCTATGGTCTTAAAAGATTGCCTTTGACACCAGCCATGCAGCCAGGTGTTGATAGACTGTGTGCACTCCTGCCTGTATTTTGCCCTCCCACTGGAGCAGTTGAGGAGAGCAGGGTCAGGGTCCCATGCCTGCTACACTTTATGCTCCCAAGCTCTGCAGTCACTGTTCATGTGCTAAGGTTCACACCTGGCAGTATCATTGATTTGTGCAAGAATGAGTAGCCAAAGGGTGGTTGTCTAGGAGCTGAACTTGGGCAGACTCACCAGTCATTCAGCAGCATCCCAGGCAGCGTAACTGGTCTGGAAACGCACATCTGCAGGCTTTCCTTCTGTTGCCACAAGTCACTGATTTCCTGGATTTGTTCCTTACTCAGCCACCATCTTAGGAGTCTCCATCCACTCATCTTTTGAGTGCAATGCCTAGCTGTCTCTTCTTCCTTGCATCGTGAGGCTCAGACTTGTGGCACTGCAAGGTCTCTGTGAAGACCTGTCTGCTTACTGTTCACCCTTGCTTATGGTGTACCAGTCTCCCCACTTTGTCCTGTAGCTTCTTCCACTGAAGCAGCACCCCTCCCATGGGTGAGGCCACCACCACCACTCCAGCACCAGAGAGAGGTACTAAACATTTCTTACAGCCTAAGCTGGGGATGATGGAGTCCTCTTAGGGAGTTCTATCTTGGTCAAGGCTCTGGTATGCTAAGAGCAATTGCTTCAACAGAGTTTTTGGGCCCCTCTGCTTCACTGCTGTGCTGCCTGAATTCTGCTGGTAAGCAGACAGTGGAAGTGCTGTCATACACTCTATTTTTCCCACCGCTTTTAATGCATGAGATGGTAAACTGCCCAAGGGAGTGAGAGCCTTTGTGTAAAGGTACAGGGGAAGGCCTTAATGATGGTACCTGGTGCATGCTGAACTTTGCATTGCTGTCTCTTGTTCACTTCCCCAAACCCTCAAAGGATTCAAAGGGTTCAGAAAGCGTCTCTTTGACATTTCACTGAACTCTCCAAGCAAATTTCTTGCATTAGAAGCAGATATAATGACAGCCTATGCATTTTAAAACACTTGATACGGTTGGTGTTTTCATGGACAAATATCTAGGTAACAGTTCTCCTCCTGATGTTTTGCTAATTTGAGGACCCCTGAGCACTGTGCTCCTGTGTGTTTTACACATTCTTTTATATCCTGGTATCTCACAAGTCTGAACTTCAAGAAGTCAGATCATACGAATTTATTTAGTTATAAAACATTTTTAGTTAGCATTTGTTGTCTTTAAGTACAAGCAGCGTGGTGGTATGACTTGATTCTTTGCCAAATCGCTTCTATGGTGTCTCAAATTAGAAGAAACCTGTCCTATGGAGAGTTTAAGTATTGTTGTACCATGTCAGGCAGATTTCGTCTATATACAGTATTTGTTTCTGCCAGTGGTTGATTGTATATATCTAGGGAAGAAAACAAGGGAAACAGTGGTTCCTTGCTGTACTCTCCTGGTGACCCGCTCGCAGTCTGGGACTGCCTGAAGTAGGGGTGAAGATTTGGTATTTAATGGCTGATGAATAGACTTGCAGCCCTGGCACAGGCGGCACTGCTGGCAGTTTCCCTGCATAACCACACATTGTGGGGAGTACCTTCCCTTCGGTTTTTAACCTCTTGCTGCTAAATTCACTTGATTTCTGCCAATACAAGAAGTAGGAGTAACAGGCAACAGTTGTTCTCTATTTACGATCTCTATGCAGCTTTTGATTTTATAGAGTTGCCACTTGATTTAGGTTACATCTTTTCCAGCCAGGAAGAATGCTACTCTCTTCACTTATATCTTACAATGAAGCTGTTCCTTTTGCCCTTCTCCCTTGTCCTTTCTAATCTTTTTATGTCTTTTTTTGAAATGACAAGACTAGTTGCTCATCCAGTGCTCAAGATGACAAAGCAGGTACTGTGTGATGGTTTGGTTTCTGTTCTTCTCTTAGCATTCCGTAACAAATTATTTTTCTCTGCTGCTGATCACCCAGCTGATGGTTTTATAGAGCTTTATAGCGCAACTCCAGGATTCAGAGTTCAGGCCCAACCTTCTGCCTATTTAAAAAAAAAACCAAAGTAACCAACCAAAAAACCCAGACAAGCAACCCTAGGATTTTTGTCTTAACATAATGTTTAATTGTGGTAATTTCATCTGCGATTTTTATCATCATGTTGTTAACTACAGATACTTTTGCACTTCTTTGTTTTGTATACTCATTCCTGCATATCAAAACTATATAGATGCAAACCAAGATTATCCCAAACAAAAGTCTTTCTTGGCATTTGATGCACAGCTATGCAGGGAGCAGAGGGATATACGCCCGTCTAATCTTGTACAAGTGGAAGGTTACAGGCTCCTACGTTGCTATGCCATCTGAACCTAAGCCACTTAAGTGTATAGGGATGCATGCAGACATGAATGCCTCTGCTGCCAGTAAGAAATAAGCTGTATTTAGAAGAGGGACGTCATTGTATTTCCCCTCAAGAAGGAGGTGTGTGTTGGGGGGGAAGGGTAGGAATCAAATTATGACAATGTGATACTAAAGGAAGGGTAGTCTTAATAATACAGGGGGTTTTGTGAGGTTTTTTTCATAATCATAGCTTACAGTTAAAGTTCTCCTTTCCTTGCCTATTAAACTTTACCCAAAAGGGTTCTTTATTTTTGATTTGAGGAAAGCAACGCATTTGTCTTGGTGACAAAGGTGTCATGTGCCATTGGACTTCATGTAAAATACAGGCATTTGTAGACTAGCATTCCTAATGATGAGCCCAGAAAGTCAGCACGTACTACACAGTGGGAGCCATGGGCTTCACGCAGCACAGACTGATACCTTGCTTCCTGAGATGTTCCTGGTTTTCATTCATTAGCTTGTTCTGATTTCCAGAGGATCCAGAGAGTTCCTTATAGTTTCATTAGATGTGCTTACCCTCTTCTCCAGGGGCTCTGCAGAGCACTCTGTTTTGGTCACTCATGGTAACATTTCTGGTGATGAATGTTAAGGTAATAGAAGACTGGAGTAATGCTGCTTTAATTGATCCTGTTCCCTTAATCTCACTGGAGTGCAGAGTATTCATTTTGATACTTACAGCCTTTGGTAATTAAATTGTTACCTTTAAAACGTAGTTAAAATTTCTGCTTTTACCTGCTGTCCCTAGGTAACTTTTTCTGACTTTTCTTTTTCTTTTTTTTTTCCAGATATAGAACGGGGTCTCTCAAACTGGATTAAAGAAACCTGTTGATATTTTTATTTATACTTTTTTATTTTTGTATTTGACTTAAAGTGCCATGAAAAAATTTGCATATTGCAAGGTGGTCCTTGCCACCTCTTTGGTTTGGGTCCTTCTGGATATGTTTCTATTGCTGTACTTCAGTGAATGCAACAAATGTGATGAGAAAAAAGAACGAGGCCTCCCTGCTGGAGACGGTAAGTTTTCTGCCTGAGTAGTCTTTAAATAATGCATATCTAAAAAATCGCGCTGCTTTTAAACACTTCATTTTGGTTTTTCCCCCCCAACAATATATCATGGCATCACCGTTTAGATGTTGCAGAATGTTCAATGTTTCTTTGAATAAGTAGGGAATAAGCATGTTGCCTGAGACATACGTTGCAGACTTAATTGCTTACTTAGGATGTAGAATTCTAAGCACTAAAGTACATGATAAATAATAAAATTACACAATAAGCAGTTCAGGAATGTAAGCTATGTTAATACAGTCTAAAGCATGTTCTACGTTTATACTAGTGAGGAAGCAAAGGCACTGTTAACTTAAATAGACTTGGTGGTAAAACAAACCAACAACCAAGCTTACTTGTCTGCCTGCCACTGCAAAAAAAACCAACCCTAAAACAAAAAAAGGCCCAACAAACCAAACTATTTCCTTTGGATCCCCCTTTCCCCTCTTCCCCCCCAGCTAAAAAAAAAAAGCCAAAATCGCACCCAAGCTAAAATTTGGCCAGTAACTATAGAAATAAGGGAGAGTGAATGTTGTAATGAAAAAAATTTATGAAAATAACTAGAATAAATGTGACAAATATGAGGGGGTATATGTATATATACACCCACATATGCACATGTTTATGCATGTAACTTTTGCTTTGAAGTGAGACCTGTGCTATTCAATACTAAAGCTTTTCAAATAAGCTTTCACTTTCATTACTGCCATCTTAGATTTTGGGTAGTTATTTGAGCTGAGTGCATTTATTTTTTTTTTCAAAAGCTGGTACCATTCATGTTGCCAACTTTATTTTTGGGAGGTCATCATAGCTTGTCACATGGGAGAAATTGTTGATACAGGGAGAGTTCTCATCCCTGCAGTGTCTCAGCACAGGCATTTAAACCTGCAGGCAGCTGCTGCCTCCAGTTCACTTGTGAAACATCTAATTTTGTAGTATGGCGTGTCACCCACCGGAAAGGCTGTGTCTGTATGTTTCACTGCTGCCATAGGAAACTTATGCAGTGATGCTCAATGTAAAGTCCCATCAGCCAACATCTAGATTAATCAAGATTAGTTAATGGTTTCCATCACAAAAAACTTTTTCATCTGTTGATATCTAGCGTGGACAACTTTGACCTCCTTGGGGAATTTTCTGAAATGTTTTAAGAACAATGTTGCTCTGTTACAGAATACCACTGGGGAGATGTTTAGGAAATATTAGTTTTGGTTTGGTTTTTTTCCCCCATGATGAAAGCAGGACGGTAAATCTCCACAGAGAAGAACAACATATAGGAATGTGGAATTTTTGTGCTTAGTATCTCTGAACTGTTGTTTCCAAAACTGCATGCAAACCTTTTAGAGAGGTTCTAATTCACCTGAATTTTGCAGAAGGGACCTACCTTTTCAGTTGCACTTCGTCCTTTGGGTTTCTTTTTCAATAAGGGGAAGAGAAAGTGACATAAAAATGAATTAGGGTTATGTAGAAAGAATGTCTTTTATAGAAACTCAGTCTTTTTTTCTTTTTGGTCTTCAGAAGTTGGGAAATTTTCTTGAGGATAAGGTGATGACTGATATTGTGGTGTTAAGGAATGTATCAACTTTTTGGATTACCACAAAGTTTTTACCTGATGCTGAGCAGGTAATTTATGCCAGGCTTTTTTAGAGCTGTCTTGCAAACAGGATTTTTTTGCTGTTGACAAACAGCAATTGGAAGTCAATATATATCAAACTGGTTTGATATGAATGTTGAAAGTTCAGATGTCTTTACATATAGAATCATTGGGGGATCCTTCAGGTGAGGGAAAATCTGCATTTTTCATTTTTTTTTTTTTAAGGATTAGTAGTATGACTTCCCCTGTGCAACATTAATTTTATTTAAGTAGTGTCTTCATTCTGGCCTTTCCCTAACCTGTGTGTATTAAAATTCCTGCTATCTTTTAAAATATCTTATTGGCTTGTAAACAAACCAACAAACTTATAAACTTTGTATATAGTCTTGTACATTTTTCTTGTGTCTTCTTATTTTTTTTAAATGGCTGACTTGTAGTAAGGTGTGTGCAGAAATATGTCTTCTGGAAACCATGGTTGTAGTTGACACTGTGATACTTCCTTTTAACCTAATTGCATGTCTGATCTCAGATATTCTTAGTAGTTCCAGTTGTTTACTGCTTTGGAGTCTGTAGTGGATTTATTCCCACTCAGAATGACTATACTCTCCTCAGATAACATTGAGGCTATTTTTTTCTGTGAAACTTGATATCAAAATCTGCTTTTTCACTTCACTTCCCCGCCCCCCCTTCATTTCCATAATTGATTTAGTTTTCTTGATTCAGCATAAATTATGTAAGTGTTCTGAATTTAATAGTCTCTTTGTCCATGTCACTCTGGTATATAGCTTCTCTTTGCAATTAGTGGAAGAACTCTGGCATTCAATGAACCTACTCGGCATACGAGTAAGTTTTTCTGAAGAATTTGTAAGTTTATTTTAGGTTCTGCTTGCCTAGTTGGGAAAATTAATCTTTAGATATTTCAGCAGGAGCAAAGGATTTTGAGGATAATTTCAGACAGTTCAGGCTTTCATGAAGTTTAGAGGCATCTTTTCCTTAGTTTGGTGGTTTTTTTTTTTAATACAGAAAGTGCAGAGAGTTTCTTTTTCATGGTCTAAATTGCCTTTGGGAAAAATCTTTCTCCTTTGTATTGATGACATAAGATACTAGCATCTTAAATCATAAGCTTCAGCTTATATGCCTAATATTGGATTGTATGTATATGGCTGTTATATTTTCCAAATTGCTCAAAGTAATCCGCTATGGTAGATATTGAGGGTAGGTAGTTAAATTGACGTGAGTGTGGAGATGAGGGGACACCAGCTGAAGCGGAAAAGGGACAGGCGCTTACCAGGCTGTGAGTAAGAGAGCTGGGGTGGAGATGTTTGGGAAAAGGGGGCCTGGCATGGTGTCTGGGTAGTATGGAACTGGGGAACTACAGTGATGCCAGAGGCAGGGGATAGTTGGAATCTAATGACTGTAATTGTGTGGAATGATTTGGACGTAGGCCAGATGGATTTGGCCTTTGCCCACCCCCTCCACCATGGCGGAAGAAGACAGTAGGTAGCCTGGGGGAGTGGGACCAGAACGCATAGCAGTGTTGATTCCACCATCCATCCATGGGAGCTGGGAGGGGGCCTGTGCTTGTCCTGGCTGATACTGCTGATGAGACAATCAGGCTGACCTGGATACAGCTGATGGTGCACAACCCTTGCCCAGACTGTCACAGTTGTCCTTTCTGTTGGCACACCTTCTGGGTGGTGGTTCCCTTTTTTTGTAATAACTGCTTTCTGTTGGCACACCTTCTGGGTGGTGGTTCCCTTTTTTTGTAATTACTGGTGGTTCATCAGTCAAATTCACAAAGAGTGATAGCTGATTATGGAAGGCTGTTGCTGTAAGCTTACAGGTTGTTATGAGTTAGAAAGAAAATCACTGAAGCTTAATAAGCATCATCCATGTTATGTAGTAGTTTTTTCCAAACCTGAAATCCCTAGTTGAGCACTGTTGTTTCCAGATGGGGATTCAGCATTGCAATTTAGATTTCATAGCCTAAAATAGAATTTACTGATAAGTGTAAATAAGCTCTAAAGGGTTCAAGCCGTTTCTGACGATACAAAAAGGGACCATTACTGGGAACAAAAAATACCCAGGTAATACTGTGGCTTTACTAGTAGAGATTTTTTTTTTTTTTTTTGGTGTAGCTCTGTCTTACTTCTGTAAGAATCCTGTATGACATTTCTGAGGTCTTGACTTAAGTGAAGATCAAATGAGTCCTTCCTTACTCGCAGGTATAGGCTTCTTAAAGGTGTGACTGCAAAGGAACTTTCAGCTTTGACACTTAAAGCAGTTTCTAAATAAACTTCCAAACTCATCCTCTTTTCCCTTTTTTCCCCTCAAGGGGCATTCCACTTGTAATGATTTAAAAAAAATCTTTCAGACCTAGGATTGGTTTTGCAACAGTCTTGTGATCTCAGCTACTTGCTATTTACAATCTTTTCTTGGGGCAATGACAAATTTAAACTAGGACCAGTCATTTTTGTCAAGTACCAATCGAGGCTGCCTGTTCTAAATTTTGAACTCTTTAGTATAAAGATGGGGTTTATAAAGTTTTGATTCAGTTCTGAATATTCTCATCTGCATAAAAAATTCCGAAGAAGAAAAGTGAGCAGGTTCAAGATATAAAATACAGGTTTAATTTTTGAAAATAGGAACTGTTCATAAATCAGTCATGTTATATTAAAGCTGAGGGGTGTGGAAGAGGCAAAACTTCTCTGAACTGTTACCTGTCAAAACAATTTTCTTGTAATTGTGGTGGTTCCTCCAAAGGTGACTGGACTTGGTGTTTTGGTCAGTTTACCATTGTTGTGGCCCCTAAAGACATGTCAGGGAAGAATCCATCCCTTTTTGTGGCTTTGGGTGGTCTTAGATTTCGAAATATCTGTTTTTCATCAGACATATTGCCTAGTTAAAAGGAATTTATAGGCCCTAGTCTGTAAGGAGTTCCTGAATTTTAACAAAGATCCTGGAAGAGATCAAGCCCTCTTTGAAACTAATAGTTTAATGAGAAAGTGAGAACTGTCTGCAAAAACACTAGTAGATTTCCCAATCGATCAGGTGCTGATTAAGTCATTCATTTAGCTCCAAAGCTTGTATCTATAAATTGAAGTGTTGTTTGTTAGCAGTATGGAATCAGTACATGTCTATAGCCCGTCAAAGGAAATATTTTTTCATAGTTACTGACAAAAGAGCACAGCAGATTGAATTTTTAACAATGCGTCTTAGTCATTTTAGGAGAATGTTGTTAGTTTGTGTTGATAGGAAAACTACATGCTTTTGTGAGAAAACAGATTACTGTAAATGCAGAAACCTGAGAGAAGATGGTTAACTCTTCTTGGAAAATAATCTCTGCTTGCACACCAAGCTTGCCTGTCTTTGCATTTAGTGAGTTCCATATAATATCTGTGGATCTAGTTAGCTATTGTTGGTTTTCTCTGGAGGACAAAGTAGTACTTCATTTAGGTAAGATGTATAATCAAGTAGTATATATCTGCTAATGAAATTTAAAAATTGAACTGATGACTTGGTGCAATTTGTACACCTGGATCCAGCTCACTACTGTGCTAAACTAGCACCTAACAGCAAGATCTGTAAATGTGAAAGATGAGTTTTCAGTTGATTTGGCTATTCAATTTAACTGGCTTAGTCAAAGTTAAGAAACAACACATATAAATGAAACGGGAAATCGTTCTTTCTTCTAAGTAGCAAATATGGTAGGATAAGACATTCAGTCTTGAGAATGCTGGAAAAAACATGGTGAATAATCATATTTTTTAACCTATAACTATATTCTGGTACCTAAAATGATTAAACAGAAGCTATGTTGAACACTCAATCATTTTCTGTCCAAGTGAACATATATACTAATTGCACTTAAAAAGTTATGTAGCCTATGTAATAGAGCCAAGATGAATATATAAACTTAGTTCCAAATAATTTTATATTGATTACCCCCCAAAAGGCACAAATTTTAGTTTAAAAGGTTATACAATTGCAAATCAGTGAGTTTTGATGCAGGTTCAACCGTACCTTTTTAGGAGGTAAAGACGCAAAGCATACTGCGTGCTCATTTTAGCCCATAGTTAAAACAAATGCAGAAATCAGTCTGCTCAGGATCTGCTTGGACATATTGATTCTATCAATTTTCAGTTTTAGTGGCTGACTGGCAACTTGTAGTATTATAGAACTCAACTTGCAGTCAAAGGGAGTTTGGTAAAAAAGCATTTCTGTGGTGGGAGGATTTTCTCTGCTAAATGTAACTGTGCTAACGCAACTAGTGCGGTTGCTTCAGATACTTAAAAATGAAAGTTTCTCAAGGAACACGTTGTGCTTGTAAACAATTAATGCTAAATGCAAATTAGCAAAATGTTTCACTTACTAGTAAGTATATGTCTTAAGTCTTAGTATTTCAGTAAGGATGGAAGGCTTGGACTATTTAAAAAAACAACACTATTTTCATTCTTTAAATGGCTATTTGCTCTTGGCATAAGCTTTAGTTACAGAGTGCTGTCCTAGGTGCAAATTAAAGGCAGTTGGAAGCTAGGCTTGTTACTGAAGGCTTTGGTACCGTTATTTTAAAATATATCCTGTTCCTCTGTTTAGATCTTAAATTACTATTTCTTAATTAAAATTTGTACTGAATTTGTGTATATATATATATAAAATATATTTAATAAAAAATATATAATATATTTCAAGTTTAATATTTGAGCATTTAAAATGCTTCAGTTTGGGAGAAAAGTAAATGGGTATTTGTAAAGAAAATGTTACAGGATTTTTTTTGTTTTGTTTTTTTTACTACTTTTGTTTAAGAAACAACAAAACCCAAATAATTCAAGAGTCTGGATTCCTTTTCTCCTCCCTCTCTCGCTCATCAGTTTGAGCAGATATTTGATATATAAGATTTCTTTGGTTTAAACATGTCAAGTGTTACTGTTTCTGTTTCAAGTACTAACTTAATCTTCAAAATTTAATTACGTTGGCTAAAAATAATGTTAGCGAAACCAAGAGAAAGTATTTCTAAACTGTAAATGCTAATGTCATTCTGTCAAAATAAAAATGTGGAACCAAATGTAAAGGTACAATTTTACTTTTATCTTCACTAAAATATCTGTAAAGGAAAATTTTACTTTTCCTGAAAAGCTTGTGTGTGCAAGAACAATCTGGGATATAAATGTCTCTTGTTCCAGAACTTTAACAGTAAAGCCAATTAGGACATTATAATGGATAGATATAAACCCGTATTGTTTTTTCAAATGAATTGTGGTGTCTAAGAGTAGCACTTTACTATTTCTGTTAAACTCCGTAATATGAAGATTAGTTGTCACTTCTAAAACCTGGTGCGTTTAGAACTGCTTTCAACAGGAACACTCCTACAGTGTGAAATAAAGTATAAACAAACAAAAGCAAGCATAAAAGTAGTTACCAACGTTTTATTTATTCTTAGTTCCAGAACCCATACAAAAACCACACGAAGGACCCGGAGAGATGGGAAAGCCTGTGGTCATTCCAAAAGAGGAGCAAGAAAAAATGAAAGAAATGTTTAAAATAAATCAATTTAATTTAATGGCAAGTGAAATGATTGCACTCAACAGATCTTTACCTGATGTCAGGTTAGAAGGGTAAGTGCTTTATATTGTATTAAAAATGTACTCAAATGAAAAATGTGCAGAGTGATACAAAACAAGAGTTCAGTTCTGTAAGATATTACTGTTGAAGTAAGAAGTAGGAGGATTACCTGTATATATAGTACTTATTTTACAACTAAGGTTGAACAGCAGAAACCAGTTTTCTTCAGTGTTATTTAATTTTGAATCTGATTACAAGTATAATGCCTGTTTGGGGAATAGAAATTAATTTGGTTGAAGGAGAACAAAGTTAACTTAAGACTTGGCATTTCAGGACAAAATTGCTTATTTGAAAAATTCATGCACTGCTTGTAATGAGGCAGACTAAAATTTTGCATTATATGAAATAGAAAAGATTTGATGATGAGAAAGAAATACTTTAAAAATTTCTTACCTCATGAAATGTGCAAAGCCTCATTTAGATTGCATTATAATGTTTTCTAATATCCATCTAGTTTGGTTTTGATCTTGCCTCTGAAATATTGATCCTTTCATAGCTATTTGAGTCATAAGTAATTAAAAAGAAAATTGTAGCCCTGTTTTAAATAAAACTAAGATTGCTTTACTCTCCTGGGGCTACTCTGGCAGGGTAGCTGATGACTCCCTCCACCCCCAACCTCTCTTGTTTTGAAAGGGACTCTCAAGTTAAATAAAGCTCATGAAATAAGATTTTCCCAAGCAATTATCTGCATTCTCTTGGAAGAATCAGATGCTATAGAAACCCCATTTCTTTAGAAGCTCTGCTGTTTCTTCTGTGTACACAAGGCCTAGCTGCTGGATTAATTTATTTTCATTTCTTACCTCAGAAGATAATATTAGAAGAATGAGACGAAGCTCTGTCCAGTTTTCATTTTTTTTATGCATGATAAAGACCTACCTGGTTTGTAGGTACCTTAATCTATTGTAACGAAGGTAGCCTGAGTTCCTGGTAATGCTGCTGTTCTTAATAACTGAGCTGTATATTCTTCAAAACATGATTTTAATAAGTTTGAATTAATGTAACTTTTCAGTTGATTTTCAGATGTATTACTAGTTATTATTATTAGAAACTTGCCTGTTTCTCGGTATAGTGGAAGAATGCAAATCATGAGCTCGCAGGGTTTTCATTCAAAACGGACAGAAACTGTTTTGAGGGGGCATTATATCCTTTTCTCTCATGTTATTGCTCTGGTTGTGGTTGTAACTTGGCAATGGGATCACTTAGCATTCATGCAGATTCATAGGTAGTGTCTGCTCCTGTTATCACACTCTCTGTAGGGTAAGAAATTGCCTCACTGGAAAGTGGTGACTTCGGCCAGTTAAGAACTTGTAGTTAGCATTCTCAACTCTTTTACCGATGAGGGAAATCATGAGTTTCATTGGAGACTTTTCTTAAAACTGGATGCTATTTTGGGGTGATTACTGTATATTTTTTCTGCAAGAGCTGAGTGGAAGGAATTAACAAAACTTTGGGGAAATGATGGTTGATTGTTTGGAAGGTAAACATGAATAAGTTCTCATTATGACCCTGGAAGTATGGAAGAAATGAAGTAACATCATCTGTTTATCAGCATTCATACTGGAAAACTCACATGTATATATTCTACCATTTTTATAGTGTTAAGTACAAAGATAAAAAAATAAATTTGTGTATCTAAAAAGTTGACTTAATCCTAAGCTTTGTGAAGTCTAGACTTTGACTTAACCAAAAATGGAAAGATGCATTGTTATAAATGATGAAAAATTTAATACCTAAGCATCGCTCAAGCTTCTGCAGATAAATGAAATTACAATTTTAAAAGCAAGTTGAGCTACAGGAATTTTTTGTCTCTCAAACTTGGCCACACTCTGCAGTTACTGTGTTTCATAGTAAGATATGGATTATAAATTCAGTAATGTTACATTTGTTTCTCTTTTCCATATGTATGGACACAAATACTATCACAATACTATGTGTGGGAAAGTGGAATCTTAGAATAAAGCTTTAGGTACAGTCTCAGGGCAGAGTTGGATTTTCTGTTTTTGTAAATTGCTGCCGACAATTTTAACATTTATTTGCTGTGTGCATTTTTAGCAGGCGGAGAGAAAAATGGTCCCCAAAAAGCTCCTACTTTTTGTCATCTTTTTGGTGTATAGTCTATAAGGTCACACTAATTAAGAAGTTGGGGAGTGTGTTAACAGTTCTCCAGCAAATTTGAGAACAATACTCTGTTTACAATGCAAGGGAATCTTAATCTGTGTGTGTGGATTAATATTACTTTCCAAGAACACTGTAGCCTTTGTCAGAATTGTGAAAACTGTAAATATGCTCTGGTGTTGCATGTATGTCTTATGAAAGTATTTATCTGATTAGTCAAAATACTCACATGGTCAGAAAGACTTTCTGCTGCGTCAGTGGAATTGCTTCTGTTATAATTTGTTCTATCTATAACCCTGCTAATATGGAAATAGTTTGGGGAGAGGGAGAATGGGTAGCTTCTAATCATTCCTTACCACATTTATGTTCTTACAGCACAGCTGCCAGTAGCACTTTCAATCAAAGTTTTGAAAAAGCAGGGTATGTTCAAAGGCACATTTAGCAGTTCAACCATGTAATTACTTTCTTCACAGGTTTTGTGGGTTGCTTCCTTTAATGTGGTGTGGGGGAAAGATGTGACTTCCAAGTTCTGTAATTCTCTGGCATGTCAGCTCTTCTGAAATACAGAGGTCTGTAAAAGTTTTGCCTAACGGTTAATCATTGAAAAGCTGGTGGAATTAGGTGTGCCAGGACCAATTTGCCACGTGTATTTAAAGGGGATGGCATGACCTGTCAGCTGGAGAGCAGCTTTTGAGGTGGTCTACATTATCCTTCACATTAATTTCTAGTTCTGCCAAACCCCATCATCTGTGCAAAGGCGAGCACGTTTGAGTACCTGCTCGATCCTCAAGGCAGCAAGTAACTTCATGGGTTACGTCTTCTGTCTTGCACTTCTGCGTCCAGATGCTCATAGGTTAATCTCTATAGATGACCCACTCCAGGCATCATGTTTACATTTTGGCCAAGAAGTTTTGTTTCCTTACTAGAACAACAAAAATGTGAGCTGTTTTAATAACTTCTAGGCACTTCTCCAGCTTGGGGAACTCCTCAGCACGAGACATGTACAGAAGCTGAAATCTGTGTTCTGCTGAGCTGTGCCCCAGTTGTATTAACGGATTTATATTTATTATTTGGCACAAAATTACTAAGGCACGTAGATGCCTTTAAAATCATTGACATATGCCTGAATTGCTAGTCATTTTGTGTCTGTAAGCAGGACCATTATTTTACTTCTCATTATCCCAACTAAATTATTTGCCTAACAGAAAAAACTAAACCAGATGTAATTTTTTTAGCCTGTCTACTTCCCTGAATCTGGACTGGGGCAGGTTAGTGTAACTAACTAGTATGACTGACAGTACCACAACCTCTGGAAGGATGTTGTTACGGGGGACCGAGCAGCGGGGGATAACAGATTGGTTTTTAGTTGTTAATAGAATAATTCTTGCAAGCACGTCTTATTCTGGTCTGTGAATCAGTCATCAAAGTGGGAGTTGATTCACAGTTGCCAGGAAAATACACAGCTGTGGGCTTGACATGACAGCAAAGGGTAAAAGATGAGTGATTAGGATCACTGGGGTCTTGTCTTGATTTTGTTGAAGGTGAGGCTGGCAATAAATGAAATAGGTGTCAATGACTAAAATAGGTGTTCAGCTGTGCCTGTGTGTCTTAGATCAGTATGGAGATTGGAAAGCGGTGTGGTTAAATGCATGAATTTGTGTGTGTCGTATGACTTGGTTTTGCTCTCAATGCTGTTTAGGTGACTTGGGAGCTGCTTTTTGAAATGAAGAATGAGTACTATGTTCAAAGGCTGAATTTTCCAGACTGTAGTCTTATTTAATAATTTGTGGAATATATAAAAAATTTAAGGAGACATTTGGATCCCTGGTATGAGAGTTTAAACCCAGTTCTGACTTTTTTTTTTACACTAGAAAAGAACATCTTTAAAGGCTGCTCTTTTCCAAGCGCAAATGGTGAAGGCTGGGAACAATGGGGGCGTAGTTGGGACAGGACGATGTCGTGCATGTAAGGTCTGGTCCCTTCTGGAGTTTTTTTGATGCCAGAGCTAGGAGGGTGTCATATTTTGCAGGTTGAGATTTCTTAGAAAGGTGATGGGCTTCCCCAGGCACACCTGCAGCAAGGAGGAGTGTGGATAGCTTTGTGATACCTTAGCAAGCCTTTCTCCAAGATTGCAAGTTCTGTGGAAGTAGACATAAAAGATCTTCCTTGTCATTTTGTTCCTTAATTGGTATAATTTTGCCAGATTCAGTGGTATCAGACATTTTATAATAACTCAGTTCTGCATAACATTTGGGATCTTTTAACTATCCTTTTCTCAAACTGTCTGTATTCAGGAATTATGTTGAGTTTTGAGTGGTATAGATAGTGTTAGGATATCTCTAGCTAAGACCTTGATGTTTAACCAGTATGGTAATGTGTTCAGTTTAAGTTATTATTTAAGTTATTATTGAAAGGTTTTTTACTGAATCAAACTACCCTGCTCATTTCCTGCTGCCAAGCTTACTTTCACAATCGGGAGGAAGTAGGTAATTTTTTTTTCTGGGGTTAAAAGACATTCTTCTAAATCTAATTTATATGAACGTGGAGTTTATAGCAATTACCCTGGGCTCCTTTTGGTACTGGCCCGTTGTAGAATCAACATTTGGAAATGTTCTTGTTCACATTGACTTAATGAGTTCGCTGGAAGAAACTACCTATAAATCTTTTTCTTAGAGAAAGTTTAGAGGGAAAAAAAAGTCACTTGAAAAATCAGCTTGCTTCCTGTAGACTGGTTTGTTGGGTTTTTTTAAATATATATAGACATTTAAATACATATGCATATCTATACATATGTATGCATCTGTATATACACACAAACACTTAGCAATCTCACTCTTAGTTATGAGTGACTTCCACTTTGGGTGAGCAGCCATATCCTGAACTTTATTCAAATTGATAGGTGAAGTATGGAAAATAATGAAAAGTAATTTGGCTAGAAAACTTAAGGTCCAATTTCAGTCTTTGAGGACGGAACTGTTTTTGCTTCTATCAAGAGATGCTTTCCTGTGATCACTTTCAGGATAAGGAAGATTGTCAATTGCAGCTAATTATTTTTGTGAAATTCTGCTTGAATTCTGTAACCACAATGGTTTTAAGGACCATTTTGGATTTTGTTTCCAGGGTCTAAAGAAGATTTCCACTTGACTCATGAGATAATGCGACCTTTCTTATATCCAAATCTTTGAGATCAGAAGAAAGGAAAATTTCATACTCTTGATGTCAGGTAAATTACCTAATACTGTTGAAGGCAGACATTAAGCAGGCTGGATGGAAATGCTTAAACGAGAACAAAGGATTTGCCTGCATTCAGGTCACCTGTTCAGAAAGATTAATTGGAGCTGTGATGAATTACAGAAATGAAGACCTCTTTCTAAACTAAATTGTTCTGATTTGGTTGGAAGAAGCAGCTTCAGGAGTAGTGTGAAGTTTTGTTTCAACCTTATCTACAGGGCTTTCTGCTTGTGCAGCCACAAGTTAAAGCTGTGGTTGCATGCAAAGCCTGTGTAGTCAGAAGTGGTTTGGCACGTTACAGCAGTCAGTGATTCCATCTTTCTCAGAAGTCTTGCTTTCAGCCCTTTCAGCTGTGTTGTTTCTGTGTGAAAATTAGATCTTTATCCAGCTCAATTGTCTTCAATTTGAGGGCTTGGGGTATTCTTCAAATTTGTGTCAGAAGCAGATTTATTAACACCCTCGTTCGTGGGGATGTTACGAGGCTGCTGCTCATATCCAGGAAAAGACTAAGTCAGGGTTTACCAGAAACAGGCCACTTGACTTGAGTAGTGCTGGTGGTTCTTGCTGAAGTGTTGTGACACTCTCTCTGCCGCCCCTGCTGCAGGGCGTTATCCTCTGGTGGAAATGTAGGTCGGTCTCGGCAGCTTCGGGGTGACTCTGAGTCTTGCTTCAGAACTGTTCTCATCCATGACTTAAGTAGAGAGGAGTTTTCGCGTCGGGCATAGCTGTGCCTCAGCTCTGTTACGTTAACTTTATTGCAGGCTATAACTTACGGCAAATGGACAGGCAAACAATGGAGTACTGACGTTTTATAGCACTGCAGCCATATTCATCAGATATCATTAATTAAAGCCTGAGGTTTCTGGAGAGGAGTTCAGATTTTCTGATTTTCTTCTCTATCGATCTGGCATTAACTTTGGTAATCTCAACAGAAAATAATTGTGTATTTTCAATTCTAAGGATACCGATGCTTACTTCCCAGAGACTCCAATGTATTTTAATACTGAAGAGTGTGCCGTTTGTATTGCATCAGTAATACTGAAGAGATTTATTACGAGGGCTGTGCTATATAGCGTTTCCTCAAAACTTTGGCTCTAACCTGATTTTCAGCAAGACTTGCATTATTCCTTTGTCAAATTTAAGTTCTGGGATGCAGTTTATTTATATCTGCAGCTTTTATTAATAACTGTTGTTTGTAGTGTGCAAGATAAAAGATTGTACTAAATTTGTAAGATGACTAAATATGTTTTCCTGCCCCAATCTGTTGCTCGTACAGCTTTCAAAAATGCATTGGCACTGCATTATCGCACTGCACATACGAGCTCCGGTCTGAGCTCCGCTGGGATTTCCCTGCTGAGTGCACAGGAGACGCTTTTGCCTGCATTCCCTCCCTGTCCTTTGTCAGAGTGCTCTGGATTGTGTGCACTGGGCGAGAAAACAAGGATTGCATACGAGTTTTACTGCTGTTAATGTTTTTGAGTCACTGTAAATTATTGGTTGTGCCTTGTTCTTATGAAAGGCTGGTGGAATCTGGCAATAAAACTGATATCAGGTGTAGCAAATCATGGCTCAGGTAGTGTCTATTAATTTTTGTGATTAGGTAAGCATGAGTGGCCTTGTTTTGAAAATTCCATATTTAAAAAAAATATGTTCCGATGTTACTCATCCTTTCTTTGCTCCTCTGTGGCGAATAACCTGTTGGCAGCAGCAGAAGGGGTAGCGATCTACCCTGCAGTATTTAGAAATTTAGCGTTTATTTTCAATGCAGTATATAACTATGACATCATCTTTCTAGAAAATTACCCACTTTTTTTTTTCATGTTTTGCCTCAGGGAATGAGGCTTTCCTCATTGTGTCTCACTGCATAAACATGGTAGTGTGCAATTGATTTCCTGCAAGATCCCTACCCTGTTTGTAGCTTTTCTGGGGGTGTGAT
Source organism: Xenus cinereus (assembly GCA_025774025.1). NCBI lineage: Eukaryota > Metazoa > Chordata > Aves > Charadriiformes > Scolopacidae > Xenus > Xenus cinereus. The sequence goes on along the minus strand of JAOXJK010000012.1, from coordinate 90,840,379 downwards.
TCTTTGGCTTAAGAAACCAAAGTATTTAAGATCTATCAATCAGGATATTAAGTCCTGTTTTGTTACGTTACTTTCAGAAATTATTTAGATGACTTTGAAGGGTGTGCAAACAGATCACTGCTAACTCGGTAAATATTTGTCTTTCAAGATACAACAATATTACACATGTAGCACTCAATCTTGAGTTTTAGGAATAATTTCTAAGTAAATTGATCTATGAATACAATTTCAGAGTATTGATAGAATGCCAACTGCTATTCTGTAATAAGGTGGCTGCACAGTTGTATTTTTTTAAGGTAATATTTGAAGTGTTTGTGAATGTCCCAACAGTAAACTGAAAGAGATGGCACTAGGATAGCAAAGGTCAGTGTCCTGAGTTTCTAGTATCTCTGCGTCTCAAGTGCCAACTGCTAGAGTGGGTAAGGCTTATTGATCTCTGGCACTGAGTAGAGCAGATAGGTATCTGAAGAATTTCACCTTCTGAGGAATTCAAATAAAGGATCTTGAAAGATCACCTGGTAGATTTCTTCTGTCCCTGCAGTGGTTAAGTAATGTTTTTTTTTCTCATTCCTTCACTGGCATGAGAGAAGAGAGAATCTGCCAGATGAGGAGAAGAGTTGAGAGTATATGGTTGTGGTGGTGTAGGAAGCACAAAATGAAGAATTGTCTTCTTTCCTTGCAAGACTATGCTGAAGCAGCAATTAAACTCTGAGATTTAATGGCTTAATTTTGTTTAGACAGAATTGCCTTACTTGATGTCTTTGATTATTTTTGTAATGTCTCCTGTGGACTATTTGTACCCTGGGCTGAAAGAGAAAAGAGGAAAGCAGTTTATTCAGAGGCTCTTCAGGTGCATTTGAAGTAGCATCAGGTAGTTTTCAAGTGGCTATACATCATCGACTGAATAAAATTGTCTTTGAGATTTTTTTTTTTCCGAACGCCTCCTTATCTAAAGTGTGCAGAGCTTCTATATATGATTCAATTAACACCTTCACAAAAAGTCGTGATAACGGACCTTTGGCCTTTCATTTCAAAAACTTTTGTAATGGATTTAAAACTCTGAAATCAGGCTACAGGGTGTTAGGGACAACATTCTGTATTTATTTTGCTGTCACTGTTCTTCAGCAATGTTATGGGCATATATGCTAGGACCAGTCCTCCCTCCTTTGCTTTTAGTCCATTAACCTTGAATTTAAGTTATGAAGGATTTGAACCTGTTACACTGCCTTGTGCTCTTGGGGAGATATGGGCCTGTGAGTTCCCGTGTAGTTATGAGGGACTGGGCCAAAATATCCTGAATATATGATGCAAAATTGCAAAAAGGTGAAATTCCGTGAAGAATGTGCATGAACATCTTACAGAGGTCAGAGCAGAGTCATGTCTTTATAATCATAGAATGATTTAGGTTGGAAGGGACCTTAAAGATGATCGAGTTCCAACCCCCCTGCCCCAGGCAGGGACACCTCCCACTAGACCAGGTTGCTCAAAGCTCCATCCAGCCTGGCTGGGGGAGTCCTGTGCCTCCTTTGTAAAACAACTATTAGGGAAGAATACAAGGCTAATGTAGCTGAAGGTAGGGATTTCAGCGCATGAGAAGGAGTCTTGCTATAAAGAACACTACTGTTTTGAGCATTGGAATGAGTACATCAAGAAATGTAGACTAATTAGCCTTTTTGCTGTGATCATGTTTTAATAATCTGGCCTATTCTTTTTCTGTGTCTTTAGGTAATAGGGCAGTAAGTCTCTGCTTGCATTTAAAATGTCTGACATTTTGGGGGAGTTTTCACAATCTAAATATTATATGGAGTCACATTAGCCGAGAGTTTGCATGGCGAATGCCATAGATTAAGGAAAGGATGATGCATTCCGTGTGAAGTAGACATTCTCAGCTGCTGTTTGGAGTCTTCATTAATTTACTGGAGATGGTATGCCTTCCTTAATATTACGCACTCAATTTTAAAACTGTTTGAGGCACGATCCAACAAAAGGAACATAATGTATTAGTAGTGAATTAAAATTCAAATTGTCCTTAATTCATACCCTATGTGTCATTCCCCTCATGGTTATATTCTGCTACTAATGTTGTATAACTCTTGGTTGAAACTAACGCTTTATTTTAAATTCTATAGTAATCTCTTTCTTGGGTAATTTTTTTTTTAAAAGAAAGACAAAAAGGATTCTTGAATTAAACGTTTGTTAGTAAAGATAAAACATGAGTTTTCATAGAAGGTTAATGCTCTAATCGCAGGTGTCAACTGTTCTATTTTGTCTGGTGTTCTACAGCAATATGTTCCGGGGCGGGGGGGGAAGGAGTATATGTTGGTGTTTCCAAAATTAAAACGAGGAGGGTTTATTTGTATATATTTACAAAAATTGGTATAAATCTAGCTAAAAAGTATATATATAAAGGCAGGTGAAAAGAGGGGCAGGGTGGTCCCAAAACTTCCTGTCTGCCTTCCTCTTAGTGCTAAAAAGTTCTCTTTCAAAGATGGATCTTAAATGTTTTGATATATTTATACTTTGGACTGCATAATGGTTTATAAACAGGTAGTGCTTGATCACTTGGCTGGCTTTTGTTATACCAGTTCATTGATTTGAGCTCAGTAAAATAAAATCTTCTGTAAAACTGTAAAAAAAGGCAAGACACTAGATGAGGGATTTCGTGTTACAATAGTAGATCTGTGGCCACCCTAGCAGGATATTCCTGGCGAATGGCATATTGTTATTGCTTCTCACAGAGAGCTGCTAACAGGCTTCTCTCAACATTTTTTTACAAATATTCTGCCAAAAAGTAGAGGAACAATGGGTTGATTTGTATTACTACTGTAGCTTAAGGTCTACAATCAGACACATATTTTTCTGATCTAGGGAGCAGTGCAGCAACAGGAATAAAACACTGAGAATTTGGTTTTAAAGTAGCAAAATAGGTTGAACAAGTGACAAACACAGGGGGGAATTATTTGAGTTATGACTTTTTTCATCTGAAATTCATATCATTTTTGTGAATAGCTATTTTATTTTCCAAGTCATACCACAGAAATAACTTTATCGGTTGGTATGCTTTGCAAGTTGTTTTTTTTTTTTTAAACATAGGGGTATATGGCTGCTTTCCCTAAAGATTTTATGATGTTAAATTCATATATATACTTTGGGTATAATTATTGAAGATAGGTAGTGCCTGATCCTACTGCTTCAATTCTCAGAAATGAAACATCATTGCACAGAAGCTCTTCCAGATATTTCTTCAATTGTACCTGGACTTACTGTTCTTTTCTGGGATTTTGTTTCACGTTGGGCTTTTGTCACCACCTCGGAGCTAAAATGCCTATGTGTTACAAGAGCTGCTCTCACTTAAAAGAGCTCTGGCTAACCAAGTTACCCCACAAATAAAATACTCGTGCTGGGAGCCCAGTTTTGGCTGATGTTCCTGGTGTCACCAGTTTCTCCAAAGGGGGGAAAAAAGGGTGGGGATAAGTGTTGACACCATGATCCTGTATTGGCAGGTTGTTCCTTCGGTGTTGTTCTTATATGTTTAGGGTAAAGGATATGCACTATGTACTTCTTAAGCCCTCAGGCTGGTCCCTGCAGTTAAGGTGATAGACACAAATACTTGTTAGCATATTTTAATGGCATTTAAATCAGGTTACATTAGAGTGAATTGACTCAATAATTTGGGACCTAATGAAAGCTTTTTTGTTGGAATGAAGCTCCATTGAATATGTTTCTTTTTCTGCTTCACTGTTTTCCTTGTGTTTGAGGTCTGTATAGATCTCTAGCTTTGATTCTTAAAGGATTTAGTACCATCAAATTTTATGTAAGTTTCTGTGTGTTATTTTAAATATGCAGGAAGAAGGGATCTGTGCAAAGAACACTAAAATTTGCATGGTTATTTTTTTAGAGCAGAATTATATTTTCAGAATTAAGAGTATTTTTGTACAGCATGTTGATTTTTTTTTCTAGGAGATACTGAAAATATCACTTGTTTTTAAAATAGTATTGCAAAATTTAAAATATTGGGTGCACGTGGGGTTACTTGGAGTGTGTGTCATATTTTGCGTACATGTCCTCTGTATCCTGTTAGCATGGAAGACCACAGGTTTAGCTCCCCTAACTTGGGAATGTGAATGTAATTCTCTTCTAATTTGATGAGCCTTTATAGCACTTCCAACATGTATACAATGAGGAGAAAAAAACCTCTCTTTGTGTAACGCAAACACATTGAATTATGAAATCGACTTAACTCACCAGTATTATAAGTAGCATACATGTAGTCTGGGTTTTTTCCAGATACCAACTGTGTACAGAATTCTTCACCTCTTTTAGTTATTTTTGGGGTTTGTTCTATATATTCTTTTTATTGCATTTACTTCCTAGTGTAAGTTTGCCATTTCTTATCTTGTGCGTCCCTCCCCCTTCCCCCTCTGTCCCCATTACAGCACATGGGTTTCCCCTTTGCCCTCTGAGGGAATGCAGGCCAAAATTAGGGGCTTGGATTAGTGTATCTGGATATACTACTCTTCAAAGGGTAGTATAAATAAATAACCTGTTACCATCTCTGTGTGTTAGCAGTATGGATGTCTCACTTCTAGAAGTGGTTATTGGATTGAGGTTCTCCTCTTTAGTGGTAGGATGGGAAACATAGATGTACACATAAAAGTCTGGGTGTTTTTTAGGTAAAAATATAAATCTATCCACCGCTTGCTCCTTTGTCATACTTTGCATACAATTGCTATGTCATGAATATCTGATACATGAATGTCTGATATTCAGAAATAAACCCCACAATTGCAGTTCTAACTGAAGGCTTGACCTTTACATGCCTTTTTTTGGTTACAGGTGTAAGACGAAGGTGTATGCAGACAACCTTCCTACGACAAGCGTTGTCATTGTTTTTCACAATGAGGCTTGGAGCACGCTTCTACGAACTGTTCATAGTGTGATAAACCGGTCACCACGACACATGCTGGAAGAAATCGTCCTTGTTGATGATGCCAGTGAGAGAGGTAATGATGATGTCGATGCCTTATCTTGCTGCTCTTTTTACTTCAAAAGTTGAGACTGACGTTCTTCAGGCTTAGCTCTTCTCAGCAAAACACAGTAGCTGGGGCAGGGCACGGCAGAGCAATGAGCAATGCCCGTTTTGAAATGCAGGTGGGCCATTCTCCACTGAAAACTAGCCTAAGTTTATCTGTTTGTTAACTCTTCTGTTGACAGTGTAGAGTTTGTGTTTGCCAGTGGGTTTATCCTGTTACGGCTTTCGTCTTTTGTGTTTAGAATTTTAGCACATTCCTAAAGCTTGAGGGCATTTGAATTACCTGGTGAATTATAGTACAGGCAACTGTGTTCCTCTCATGCACCCAAATTTATTATCACTACCACCATCAAACTTGGTGCTCAGAGGGATTAATTTTGATTCCTGGGAAGTTGAAATTCAGTGTCTATGCTGTAAGAGATTTCCCTTTTTAATAACTAGTACTCTAGATGAAAACTCCACGTGACAGAATGAAACTTTCCATGTGTAATGAAATTAATCAACAAAACTTAAGCTGATTTTTTTTCCTTAAAATAAAATTACTTCAGTTAGATTTTACTCCTTTCATATGTTTTGTAGATTACAATATAGTATAAAAGAAATAATAATCTAGACAATAATTGATATTTTGGTTGATAGTTGATATTTGACTTATTTGTTGCTTAATCTTCCTTGGTGTTATGGGTTATAAAATGTAACTTGAGGGATATTTTTTTCTTGTATTTGTAAATGGAGATGAGAGCGTATTATTTTTTTCATTTAAAACATTTCTATATTTTTATATTGAATCTCCCATTTTTTGATAGTTCTACATTGAAAGTTTTCCACTAGGACTAATAGCTAGTAGGCCACTAGAAAAAAAGCCTTGGCAGCCACCAGTTGTAGGCAGGAATCTCTATCAGCAGGAATTCCCATTTGCTAGTCATGGAAGGATCCATCATGCTGACATCTCTGCCTGATGCTTCCGATTCCAGTGCTGCAAAATCCGTATTCTGCTGCTTGTGGTAATTCCGACTGCAGAGTAATATGGGTGACTGTTGTCCAAACAAGATCTGTGTATGAAGACACACGCTGGATTTCAGATCATATGGTCTAAATAGCATTATGGTGCGTGGATTACGATGCTTAATGGGAGGTTTTATGATAGTAACCATTGCAATGGTTAACAGGAGTTTTTGTAGCTGAAGAACTTTAGGAGTGGATTCTTATCTAATGTGGTAGAAAATATGAGTTTCTTCTTCAGGCTGCATGTGTGTATGATGCCTTAGCTTATTATCTGACCTATTCCAAACTATGTAGGTCTAGAGCACAGCTGATTGTGGAGTAGCTGAGTAGACTAAAGAAAGATGGTGTCGGCTTAACTGAGCTGTGTCCAACCTGTTTTCCTAAGGAAGCACAGCTCATGCACTCCGGTTGCGTTTGTGCTTGTGTTTGAACTTATCTGTGTTCCTTTCCTCTCTTGGGCACCCTCGCTTGCTTTTGCTTTCTTACCTGGTACTAATTTCAGCTGCTTCAGCCAATTTCAGTGCAATTTGGAAGAAAGGACAGAAGCCTTAAATGCAATTATGCTCTGGCAGCAGAGGAGGAATGCCTATGCAAAGGGCAAGGCTACCACATAAATGTGTTTCAGATCAGATGAAAGGTGATTAGCTTTTGCTTTTAGAAAGGTATAAGATCAAATTTTCCCTGTTTTTGCTTGTGGGGAATTTGTAACTACGCTGCACAATTTCTCGTAGTTTTTCAACCCTTATGTAAAAATTCCAGATTTATTTCTGTTTCTAATGCATGTGAAACAGCTCACCTCTAGGCGTTGGTCCCGGAAAACAATCCTCTCTCTAACACAGATGCTGACATTTAGAGTCTGAGTGCCTATTCTAGGTTATTGTACAGGTCTATGGTTCCTTAATGGAAAGGAGATAGTGCAATTGATTGGATTAGTCAGCTATTGTGCACAGGCTCTTGTGAGGAAAACGAAGTTTATTGCAAGTGCGCTCTGTTTCAAATGTTGAAACAGTCCTTGGCACTAATTCAGATCACTACTAACGATTGATTGTGACAGGTTACCTTTCAATATGTCCTAGAAATAGGGCAACCTAATATAAAAATAGCATAGACATAATATTTCTTATGTTTTACCTCTTCAATTTCTGATTCAGAAAAAAGTCAATTTCAACATAGCAATATCCATGTACTCACTATGTAGTGGAATTATAGCCCAGTTAAAGCATGTGGCTTTCTCTAGATAACTTCTTTGTTTCTGGGTTTGGGTTCGGTAATACAAGCAAGGTAACTTAATTCCAGGCTGAAAAATACAGCATTTCAGACTTATTTTGGTGGTGTTATTGAACCTGTTCCAATATTTAGTTTTGAAATTTGTGATCTTCATTTGAGATCACTCGGGTATCTTTTACTTGTCGTTATTTTCAATAATTACTAAAGATTTTTTTCTGTTTTGTTTTCTTAAAACTTGTTATGGTTCCAGCAAGCATGCTTTTACATTAAACAAAATGTAAAGATATAATGTCTGAAAATTTGAAGGGTTTAACATATGCTACTTAAGCATTCTGTTTGTGTTGAACTAAACCAGCAGACTTTTCCAGAAAACGAAAATGTTCAGCCTGAGTAGTGTATTTCAAATTCTAGCATCAGAGTCAATTTAATTGGAATAAAGTAAGTATTCAGTCTGCCTGAAGCACACTTTGTACCTGCTAGTGTCATGCTCTTAGAAGAATTAATTTGCATAATATCACACATTTATTTACACTGAAAAGAAAAGCTTTGGAGAAACAAGACGTATCTGTAACATCATTCTCTAGTTACTGATCAGAATTGCATATTTTAAGTATTGATCTCTGGTAACTAAAAAAAAAAAAAAAAACCGAAAAACTAAAAAAACCCCCCAAACATTAACAGGAGAAATCAGGATTAGTCAGTACTTAAAACTAGGTCAACACTGAAAGGCCAAGTATGGTAGGCAGATTGCATCAGGATAGAATACACTCAGAGAAATTAGTTATACAGAAACAGATCAAAACAATGTAACCAAAACTAAATTCCTGCCAAGAATGTCCTATAAAAGTATTCACACTTCTTAAAACTGTGTTTACATTCTTACAGTAAAACACAGATTTATCACATATATCTCAATTTTTAAAAAATAGTTTGAAACTTATTTTTACATTTATATTCATATAAATGTGACTCAGTAATAGAATTGGCAAAGTATTTTTCAACTTATGCACTTACTTGACTTGAACTGAATATATTGCTTTTTTGGCTTTCTTAGTTCTGCTACTGCCACAGAAGATGCTCTTTAAACTGTCCATAGTCCTAGGTAAAAATACGCACCCTTTTGACACAGAAAAGGTTTGAAAGGAATGTAGAGCAGAGGGTTAAATGAAACTAAATGCATGAATTATTATTGTTCCCAAGTAAAAGTATTTGTTGGTTTTGTTTTCAGTTTTGTTTGTTTTTTTAAATATTATCAAAAACTCACTCTGAAGAAGTGTATGAGGCAGTGCTAAAAATTCACTAAGCTCTCATCGTGGCTCACTTATTAACAACTAACGCTGTAATGCATAAAAATTTTCATTTGAGTGTTTAATATAGGATTTTGTATAAATATGACCAATAGGTTTGTATAGAAAAATCATCTCTACAGCTTGATTCTGGCATTTCTTGTAGGCCAAAATGTATTGCATGCATGAAAATACTTGGAAAATACTATTATTCTTTTTCCTAAGGAAAAAAGCAAGTCTTGCCTTACAAGAAACTATTACCAGTTTCCGGCTCAATGACTAGTCCAAAACTCTAAACCCTTGCTACTTGAGCTAAGAGAGGGGATTGTGAGGGATGTGTATTGCTCTAAGAGACAGTGCTTTGAAGGGAAAATACAGTGCTTAGATCTGAGTATTTAACCCTAACTGTTGGCAGCAGAGGAACACCAGAAATCTTGATGCCCGAGTTATCTTCTATGCCTTTGTAGGCACAAGACATCAAGCTTTACCATTTTGCTGAAATTATAACAATATTTTAAGGGCACAGTTACTGAATGTCTGGCACGGTGTTTTGTTCCTGGGAATATTCCTTCTGACGTTTTCAACAACATGGTAGTTCATAAGAATATTTTTATGGACATGGTTAAACATGGAAGAAGGACTGTTCTTAACCATATTCCCTATAGTGAATATTCCCTAACCATAGTGAAAATGCTGCATACATCTTCGTGATTGTTTCTTAGAGGAAAAAACTTTGAAAAGTACTTCAAAAGATAAATTGAAAATTGAAATAGTTTACAGAGAAAATGTAGGTAGGACTTAAGATTATTATATGCAGTATGTTGACCGTGACTTTCTGTAATGAAACTTTCTGTTTTATGCTAGTTCTTGACTGGCTGCAGTTGTATCATTGAGATCTTGAATCTCTTTCTCCTGGCAGAAATTTACCATTCTGTTAATGTAACTTTGCATTCAATGGCCAGTGTCACAGCCCATAAGCAGTCAGCTTTAAGTGGTTAGAACTACTTTAAAAGCTTTTAATCAGCACTACACCTGAAACGTGCAGAGGGACATGCTGGTTTGTGTCACTTGCTCATGAGATGGTCAGCATGTAGAGAAACACTTCAATGTTGTGTTCTCTTTGTGTATGTCATGGAAGCCATATACATTAAAACTAGAAAAGTTATGAAGATACTAGTTCTTTTAATTTAGCGGCTTTGGAAAGCTACACTGTAAAGAAATGAGATTGTTTGCTACACAGTCAGCCAAATTGCCTGTGTGCCTAACCCCAAAAGGGCTGCAAAGTGTTCAGACATGCACACTTGCTTTGTACTAATAAACATTTATTCATTTGAGTCTCTTAATATGCAAAGTAAGACTTAACTTGCTTTGAGTTTCTCTGGAGACATATTTAAGATCTATCAAACTCTTGGGCTCTTCTAGAACAGTTCAGCTTTCAAGATGTGTCAGAACTTATTTCTGTGGGTTTTAGTGACAGTCCAACAATGCAGAGAAAAAAAATGAGGCGGCAATTAGAACTCATTCATCCGGAGCAGTGGTAAGGAATGGTAATCACCCTCAGGTCAGCTCTGCCTCTTGAGATTTACAAAACAGCCACTAAGAGTTCATGCCGTGCTTTCCCCCCGCCTCCTCCCGTGTCACGCTTATTTTCGTATGAGGTAGTTACTGTCTTACGCTAAATCCTACTACAGGCTTTGCGCTGTTGTAGTACAACTCCCATGTGTTTTGAGTGTATAATCTAATATATTCTGTAGCTGTATTATAAGACTATTTTGCCTTTTTTACATATTTGAAATCTGCAAGTTATTGCAGAAGTCTGTTTCTGTGATTGTCAATTGCATTCTCCCTCAATTTTTTGTTCTTCCTGTGGCATCATCCATCATAGTCTAATTTTTCATGATGGGCAAAAACTGTGCCTGGCAATGGGAAATTTGTTAATTTGGCAGCTCTTTGTAATACAAGTAATTTTGAATCTCTAGGCATATGGTAGCCAGCTATGACTCCTTAATTTTGAATAATTTGTTCCTCAGCTAAACTGAGGTTTGTTAGTGTTACAGTAAGTCATTTATGGATAGCTCATTTTGTCTTTATTTTTGTTTTTAGGTGTTACAGTGATAATTTAATAGAAAAAATATTAGCGTGACAAACGTAGAGAAAGCACAATTGAAAAATGGGTTTGATCATGTTTTAAACTGCTTGCAAAGAAATTGTCTGTGAGTTACATTCCTGTAGGAAATAACTCATTATGTTAAGCTGGTTGGATCATTTTCTGTATTTTCCTGGTAGAGAAGTGTTATGGCCAAGAACACTTCTGCATATGTTTCTGAAAGTAAGAGTTGCATCTACTCCATAATACTTGCCTACCCCATCTGGTTTCTGTCTAAGCATTCTACACCCTCTTCATTTTTGTGTTTCCCATAATGAAGAAATGAAGAGGAGGAGGAACTTCCTGCTCTGGCAAGTGAAACACATGGAGATGTGGAAGGGCATATTGTGAAGTGTAGAATAAGCAGCAGAGGAATCTAGCTGAGAAAGTAGGAAAAGGATAGAAAAAAAATGAGGAAATGTCTCTAATTCAAGTCTCTTCATTAAAAACAAACAAAAAGAACCCAAACCAACACTGAACTCTGTAACTGACAGTTTCCATGGTTTTGATCATTCTTTTGCAGACTTCTTAAAAAGACCGCTGGAGAATTATGTGAAAAAATTAAAAGTACCTGTTCATGTGATTCGAATGGAACAGCGTTCTGGATTGATCAGAGCCAGATTAAAGGGGGCTGCTGCTTCTAAAGGCCAGGTCATCACCTTCCTAGATGCTCATTGTGAATGTACAGTAGGCTGGCTTGAACCCCTGCTGGCAAGGATCAAAGCTGACAGGTAATTATCCATCTATCAGTCCATGTTGGTTTTTCCGGTTATTAAGAAATGTTCCAAGTAGTACAATATAGCCTACAAGCAAATACCTACTTTCTGAAGAGGTGGATAAGTTGTATACTTCTCAGTTATGTAAGGATAAAAGGCTAATTCAGTAAAACTTCTAAAAAGTAAAACTTGGTTTAAAATGAAGCTTATATTAGGATGCATGAGAGAATGTGTTAAACAGCAGGAGACCTGAGCCCGAATGGAGTTAGGAGCAGTGGAATTTGAGTTCTTCTGTCTGCAGCCTGGCCCATTCCTTCATGAATCTGGGAAGATGTTCTTGAGGAAGAAAAGGAGCCCTGTTCTCCTGTAACACCAACACTGTGAGCAAGAACTGTCAGGTTTACCGGTTTAGGTTCTCATTGTGATTAATTTGTAATATATTTGTATCGTGGAATTCTGTCCTGTGACTTGTTCTTATGGGGTATGTTTTCCAAAGTTGGAATAGTTACTGGAATCATGCTCATCTACGCTGCAGTAACATAGCTTTGTATTTCTATTATAAGTCAATATTCTCACCACTTACATCCGTGATAGAGAGAGAGGAAAAACAAACCACAAGTGAGAGAATGATCTGCTTTATAAAGCATTCGTGTGTCTGAGTGGTAACTCTGTAGTTGCACACTACTCTGTTAGTGAAGAGCTTATTAACGAGACTAGATATTAAGTATGGCGTTACAGATCTCCGTTTTGTTCCTATGGTTATAGATAAAAATCACTTTTAAAATTTAATGTTACAAAATACAGCATTACGTGATGAAATACCTGCAAGTAATAATCTTTATTCAGAAATGTGCTTAGACATAATACGAAGGTTTTAGTTATCATTAACATGTTTTTATGAGACTATGATACGTAAATTGTTACAACTTGTGAAAATGGCCAACTTTTAATTTAGTTGCAACCCTTGAATCTTTTTGCAGAGATTTCTGTTAGAAGAAGCCTACTTGAGGATGGTTATTTAAGTGTCTTTAAATGCTTAGAATTAGTTTCTGTGAGTATATACTTTAATGTCAGAATAGTGACAAGGAAGCCTCTTTCTGTCGACTTTGATGCAGTATTTATTACTTCGTTAACAATGACTATCACTTCTTAGTCCTGAGGGCATATAAGAATACTTCTTCTAAGCTAATGACCGAGTTTTAATTTCAAAACATGCAAGTTGCTTGACCACTTAACTAGGAATGAAAGCTCTTGTTTTCTATGCAATCTCTGTGTAGCATTGAGAAAGCTTTGATCAATTTTTTCCATCTGCAGAGGGATGAATATTTATTGCTAGTAATAATGCAAATACTATTTTAAAAAAGAGCTAGTATTGCCAAAATTTTATCAGAAAAACACAATTTCCCTTAAATGAATTAACAGGACAAAAATTGAATATGTTCCATGGTAACAAATCTATTGAGTACTGTTGATTCGAGATGCTATTTGAAAATTAAATCATATGTGTTAAAAAGGAAAAAAAGCAAACAAACCCAGCCTTTTTTGACACTTAACTAATAGGTTTTGCTTCTTTCCTCTTCCTAGGAGAACAGTAGTGTGTCCCATCATTGATGTAATTAGCGATGACACCTTTGAATACATGGCAGGTTCTGATATGACCTATGGTGGATTCAACTGGAAATTGAATTTTCGTTGGTATCCTGTTCCTCAGAGAGAGATGGATCGGCGGAAAGGAGACCGAACTCTTCCTGTTCGGTAATGAGAAATTTTTAAATTGGTTAAAATATTCACCTGATGTTTACCTATCTTTTCTAGGTTAATCTTGTAATCAATGAATTGTGTTGTAGCATCATTTTTGTCTAGTTGAAGGAACAGCATAGAAGTTTTTAAATGGATTGTTTGTTGTAAACTCTTGGTAGCAGTGAAGGAAGCAATCAGCGTGTTGCTTTAGAAATGTTTTTAAGTGTTATGTCAATTACTGGCTAATTACTAGCTTTTACTAACTTTTATACTGATGCATGTGTTTTTATTAAAGCTTATTTTTATATTTTTTTATTGAGCCTTGTCTTTTAACAAAGTACATAACATTCTGAAAAGGTGTATCAGTTTTTGACAGATATATATTTGTGTGCATACACGTATAAACTTAATGTCTTCAAAGTGCATAGATGGGAGGTGAATTTTTTACTTGGATGTCATGTAGATATTATGACAAAGGTAATGAGAAACACAGATGTGTGTAATGTGTACTTTTTAACAGTTACAAACTTATATTTTCTGGCCTTACTGTTCTGGGAAGTGGGTGGTATTTACTTACCATAAAGCTGAGTATATGGCCTTTACTCTTTTTTGTTTGTTTTTAATTTAAGAAATCCAGAGGTCTTCCCAGGATATGGGTAATTGTATTCCTCCCCACCACCCCACATCTTGTTTTTTAGGGGCAAAAAGCCATGTAAATTTTTAGTTAGATTGTGGCCTAGCTTGCATTTTGTGTATCTTTTGGAAAAAGCCTGAAGTGTTTCAGGAACATTGCTAATGGTAGAAAATAATTTATGCTAAAAGTGTAAATAATCTGTATATTTGAACTACAAAGTTATGTCGCCAACCTAATACATAATTTACCTATTGTATATAGTTACTGACTAAAAAAAAGGAAATTTGGGAGATCTTGCTAAAGTTAGGAAAAACTAGCACAGTATTGTGGGGCTTTTTTTCTACCAATAAGGAATTTGTAAAGAAAATCTGTGTGTACAAAATCTGACTGTACAATTTTCTTGTATGAAGCAATAATAGTGAAGGCAAGCAGGCCATTTCATGGCCTCCCATAACGTTTCAAGAATAGTTGCTAGGAATATAAATTTCCTGTAAGAAACTGGTTTCTCTTTTATGAGTTACCAGCATGGGAGGCAGAAGTCTTCTTTGCATGAATGGCAGCAGCTTTCTAGGGGCTTTTTCTCTGTCTAGATTCTAATTTGAAGTGAGAAACTAAGGAGACCTGTCACTAACTGGTTCCATCTCTGGTAAATTTTGAGCTAGCAAGTACATCAATAGTAACTGAATTAGGTTGGAAGCCTACTGAGAAGGAACATGTTATGAACTTGGGAAATAAAAAGCCATTTTGTCAGTGTAAGCATGAAATGTATTTAAATAGGCGTTTTCATAGTGACTCATCCTTGGTTTTTGTCTTTTTTTTTTTTTTCTTTCCAGGACACCTACCATGGCAGGAGGTCTTTTTTCAATAGACAGAGATTACTTTCAGGAAATTGGAACATATGATGCTGGAATGGATATTTGGGGTGGAGAGAACTTAGAAATTTCTTTCAGGGTAGGTGAAACTCTTCTCTCTTCAGTGGTTTATTATTCAGGACAGTGCATCCTGAGTTCTGTTAAATACTTATCTACTGCCTCTGTCAGTGTCCTTTCCTGTTGCAGTTAGCAGTTCACTTGCTGTCAAGTTCCTCCGAGGGAGATAGGCAAAGACTGTATCTGCCACTGAAGGGTGCATGGGGAATAGCTGGCAGAGCCTTGCGATTAAAAGACTGGGGATGGTCATTCTGAAGGATGAATAAATGCATGTGTGCTAAAAGGAGTTCAGTTAGAAAAGCTAATTGGGGAGCATAAGTTAAGGGTGATGTCATCGGTGTGGGGTTTAATGTGTCGGTGAAACGTGAGCACCTGTGTTAAAAACTCTCCCTTCTTGCTGTTCTCTAGCATAATGATTGCATGTGTTTATTTGGATGTGGACCTAGCCACCACTCTTCTCGCTTTCATTCCTACTAAATAGCACTGTTTCCTTTTGTTTTACTCATCCACTCAGCCTATATAAGTGTATACTTCTGAAGTAGTTCAGCTTTCTGAATCTGCCGTATTCACGGTTCCAAAATAAAACTGAAAGTATTTTCAGAAACTATACTTGGGAAGTGAATGGGTGTTTTTTCATGAAGGTTCTATTTTATAATGGACTTTTTGGACAGAGCACTGCCTGTTACTTCCCTATGGTTCATGTGATCCTCTTCCTTTGCTGTCAGCTCGTCCTGGTCTCTAAAGCACCCTCTTGTCGATGCATCATTGCTGTGAGGCCTGATGTACTCCTTCTTATGCTGCCTTACTCAGGCTTGTGAGCATCGTTGCGTTGGGCAGGAAACAGGCAGCATGTATTTGTTCTAGACCTCAACTAAAGTTGTTTCTCTAGCTTGAACAGAAGTGATTAACATTTTTAACATTTTTTTTACATGACTCGAAGCTATGGAATAATTGTTCTGTCTCTTTCAGATTTGGCAGTGTGGTGGCACTTTGGAAATTGTAACTTGTTCACATGTCGGGCATGTGTTCAGAAAAGCAACACCATACACTTTTCCAGGAGGTACAGGGCAGATAATCAACAAAAACAACAGGCGGCTTGCAGAAGTCTGGATGGATGAATTCAAAAACTTTTTTTATATCATTTCCCCAGGTGAGCAAGTCTTTGGTTATAAGAAATACCTATTAAGAATTAAAATATTATTACTACTTGGAAAGAACATGAGTATTTAAATAGAAATATTATTGCTTTGAAGTTTGTAAGACAAAGCTCACATAAAATGTACAAAAAGGAAGGTCTTAATTGAAAAATAATATTCGTAGCTAGAGATGTGCCCTGAAGTATATTTTCTTCTATTTTTTTTTTCCTTCAAATGTGAACATGATTTATGACTGAGCTTCTTATGCAAAAGAATTAAAGCTCAGGAGAATGTCAAAGTGCTCAACTGTAGTGCTGAAAACTGGCCATCCAAATACATCTCAGAATATGCTGGAGTTTGGCCTCTGGTTTTGGTATTGTAGATGTTCCAGGTTGAGCAAGTCAGAAGTGGTTTAAGTGAAACCCTCTATAGCAGGAGTGGCAAAAGGTGACATCTTTTGTCTTGGTAGTGTTTGCACTTCACTATACAGGAGCAAGTTGCCAGTATACTTGGCTGTGATGATATTTATTATGTTTCTCAAAATGCATGTTAACAAAACAAGAGGATGTAAAATAGGAGAGCAAATTTCCTATGAACTCAAACTTTCTGAAAATAAAAATTCTGGAAAAGAAAGGAAGCCTGGGAAACACTGAATTATTACTTTCCACTAAAGGACGTTTTTCTGTTGTTTAAAAAAACCAACCAACCAAAGAGAGAGAAACTTTGGGTAGCAATGGACATCCTCTCTACATACTTGAGACATTAGAGACATCCAGTTTAAATACTAAGTGACAGTTCTGTATGCCATGTCTGCTTTTCCAAAGACTTATCTTTAAAACTAGCATTTGTTTATGACTTGCTTATGAAGTGTGCATTTGGATTGAAATTTAAAAGCTGTAATACATTGTACTATGACTCTGAACAGTGTCAAATTTTAGATTACAGGTTTTAAGAATACTGACTGTGTGGATTTATGGTGGTTTTTTGTCTTAAGAGAATGCATCACTCAAATAAGACTGTGTAGGATTTTTTAATTAAAAAAATAATTCTTGCAACTACTCAAAGCTTTTTAGGTGAAATCAGAAGCTTAACAGCCTATGGTTACTCCCTTGTGTTGTTATTAATGAAGCATTATGAATTCAAACATGACATTGATAGATAAATCATTCAGAACTGTTGTATATAAAGAGGTGCAATCATTTTTGGTTGAGATTCCTTTTATGCATCCACGTCAAGATAGATTTTTAAAATGCACTAAGTGGCTGGAACACCTGACTGTAAAAATAATCTAATTCTTAAAAACAAATGTAAATTAATGAACACTATGATAAGGCTTTGTTACTTTATATATAATCTCTATAGAACTTCCATTTCATATGGTAACCGTAAGCTAGGAAAGGAGCTATGCTGTTGGAATTTTGTAGGATTGTTGTTTCAATAGGACTTTGTTTCATAGCTTTGTAGTATTGTGTAATATGCATGCATTCTCCCGTTGGAAAAAAGGAATGAAAGTAATTTAATTTAAAAAAGAATACCTTAAAAACACTTGAAATGGTGACAGTAACTTAAGCAATTACCTATAACTGCACTGTATATCTTTGCTTCTTTCAAAAGATGTACGTCTGCATAATTTGTATGCTAATAGCCTGAATGATTGGTGGATAGGGTTGTGTTCTCCCACAGAGAGAGATGCTCCTCTTAGAGCATCTGCACCTACTGACTGGCACACAATCTCATTTGTGTACCCATATCTCTATTGACACTGCACTAAAGTTTGATACTAGAATTTCCAAGTGTCTCAAGAATAGGATCGTATAGTTCCTGAATAAATTGGGGTTATTCTGAAATTGGTTTGTTGCCTGGGGCTGTGAAGAGAGTACTGTGGTTCATTCCTAGCTTATAATACCTATTGTTCAGAGAATGAACACAGAAATGTACTTGGTGCTGCTCATGCTTATTACCTCCCAAATCTATTTAAGTTGTGTGAGCTAGTAGATACTCACTAGAAAGGATTACTATTTTGGGGAAGTTCACAAACACCTTACCGTTGTTACTTTGGTATCTCCAATCTTACCAGAGTTTTGCAGATCCTCATTTTACCTGTTGACAGCAAATAACATCAATGTATATTTCAGTAAGTTTTTATGGCCAATAGTTGTCTTAGGAACTCAGGGAATCTCTGCTACTTTGGCTCATTTAGCAACACTCAGCTTTTCCAGGTGTCCTTCTCGTATAAAAACTTAGATGCTTAGTTCTCGGAGAATGATGGTGTAGTGACCTCTTGGCAGACTGGAGCATGCCGCCTGTGAATCTCTTTGCTAGTACAATGTGTACTTTAAATATTGCTGTGACAGCACCATGAGCTCTTGCAAGGGGCGAGGTGAGAATTTTTAAGCTGATGGTGGTTTGCAAGCCTGGGTGCCAATGAGCAAGGAAAACAGGCAATCCTGTGCAGCCAGGTTCTTTTCTTGTTAGTTGACGTGGATGAGAAAATTGGATTTTGAAGGAGGTAATATACTGGCAGGCATCATTGAGCCTAGCTAACAAGAAATTTGTTTCTTCCTTTATATCCTTTTTCTTCTGCTCCCCATAGACAGTGAATCACAGAGAGACTGGTCCAGCAAAGCAAACCTAAGATTCTCAAGTAGCTTTCCCACTTCATGTAATCTGTGTTGCCTGGAAAAAAAGGCTTACTGCTTGAATGATAGGAACTCGAGAGACTTTTTACTATTGATGTAATGTAGTTAAATGGAAAGTTGCCCTCTTGAAAAGTAAGCCTGTAATTCTTTTTTTCTTTAATAAGTGCAGCCTAGTAAAAATTGTTACTTGTCTGTTTTAAGCCTTCGTGCATTTTTAGAAGCCCTCTCTCTGCTTAGTGGTTAGGTGGAGACGGAGGCTGGGCAGGAAGGTGTTGCAGCAGCTGCTGTTCAGCCAGAATGCAGCCCGTCGCGTTGCCCGCACCCGCTACTCTCCGGCAGTAACGGCGCCGGCTGCGCGCTCGTCAGCCGATGGCTTCTCTCACAGCCACGCGTGACAGCAGGGTGCTCTTTCCCAGCCCGTTTTCTCTTAGGCTTTCAGAAAACAGATCCAGCGCATGCAGGTGAATAGTCTCATTCCTGCCTCCCGTCGTTGTGTTCTGTGGACTCTGCCGTTTCTTTATTGCTGGTGCTGGCATTTCATCGCTTTCTCCAGTCTAAAATACCAGGACTAGATTGTCCAGGGTGAGGCTTCAAGAGATGGCAATGCAGAGCAGCTTGCAGTGAGCTTTTCATGGCAGGTGATCAGGTTCACCTCCCCTCGCTTATTGATTCCTCATCTCCCTCAACTGATTTGCCTTGCCGAACTCATCAGGGGTATTTGCCCTGTGGGCTGGCTCTCTGCTGTTTAAGTTAGCACCAGTGTGAGCACGGGAGGTGCAGCAGGAATCTGAGGCTGAGCAAGGGAAGACTGCTGCTTTCCACAGCAGCAGCTGCAAAGCATTGGTCCGGCTTAACACAGCTACCTCTCCCTAACCTTATCCTACATGCTAATTAATGAGAAACTGACGGTTGTAGAATTTGTTGGTATCCTTAATCTAAAAGTGAAGCGTGGATACTTTCAGACCGTGTTGTTTCCCCGTGCTGCGTGTGAGTCTGGGTTCCAGCTCCTACATGTGTCGCTCCCTGCTCCGTGTCCAGGGTGTATCCTTGTCATTCAGCAGCCTCTCGCATCCCAGCTGCTGAGCTGAAGGCATCTCAAAATGCAGCTCCATTGAGCTTGGGTAGAGCCTTGTCTGGCTTGTATGGAAATCAATTTTATTCTTGACCAAAAGCTTGCCCCAGAAGGTATCTTCCATTCCACTGGGGCTAACTGGACAGGGAGAAGGCTTGAACAGACAGCACTGCAGAATTACCTGAGCAAGAGCCATCTTGACACAAAGATAGACATGTTATCCTGAAAACTGGATTAGTAGGCCTAATTTCTAATTGCTGCATGCACTTGTCTCAAGCTAAGCATGGAAAATCAAGGTTCATTATGTACATGGATAATGTTTTTATTTATGGGCGATGGGGAGGACCGAGAAGGGGCTGAGTCCACAATGGTAGATGTTGCAATGTAGCTAAAGCCTGTGTTCAGAGTATGTGCTGAGAGATTCCACATATTCTTGTTTTCAGCTACTATTCCCTATTAGCTTTAACTGGGAATGCAAATAATGTAGCTATTCAGATTGGTTTTAAATGATTATTGCTTATCAAGTTTCATAACACTGAATAAAAACAAGGTCTATGATTTTTAACGGAAGACTAGTTTTAGATAAAACAGTTTTCATACTGTACTTTTGAAAATGACTGAGCAATTTATAATTGTGATGAAAACATCACACTTATTTTTTTCCCAAAGCAGTTTAGCATAAATATATTGCCACACATGGAACTTGGCAAGCAAATCTTCAGCTCTTTTGAAATTTTGAGGATGGGCTGAACTGTTGCAACACAGCTGATGGGAAGCTTAAATACCAAGGTGGCAAAGAAAGTTAAACTGAAGGAGTAGTCTGCTGATAGACATCATTATATGTATGGTTTTGTAATGGAAAGACTATTATATGCTACTAACCAGACAAGTTCGCTACAGCATACCTAACTTTTTCAGGAACAGTGACAGCACACGCAAGTGCTGAGATGACTCTTACGTTTGTACAGAACTGGTGATGGTGTGACCGGATGATTTGTTGTAGGGTTTTTTGCGTTATCCGTGTTTATTTTTCAGTACATCTTTAAGCATATGTGGGGAAAAAAAGCATACAGTTGTCCCACACTGAACAAGTTGTGTGACAAATAAAATCATTGGGGACGTCCAAGCTTTTAATGTGATTTGGGGTTGGGGAAAAAAAATATGTTGCATGGTCAAGTAAAGACAACAGTAGCAAGTATTGTTAAATGCTATTTGGGGGGGGGGAGGGGGATGGGCTGTTGTTGTTTTGTTTTTTTAATGAACCAACCCAAATATTTGAAAGAAAACTAGTCGACATGATTGTCCTCCTCATGATGCACGTACCTGTACAGTCTGACTCTTCTAGGAGGAAGATTTGATCTAATTCTGATTTTGTGGTTTAGTTTTTTGGGTGTTTTTTTTTAGCTAAGCCTTTAAAAACAAGTATTATAACACTGGAAGGTGTATGTCTCTGTTCCATGTATATAAATTTTACTGGTCTGTGAATGAAATAACGATTTAGATATATGCATAATTTTTGATATGCTTTATATTTTGCAGTTTTCCTAGTTTGCTTCCATTTTTTCCCCTAAAAGAACTGTTGCCCATAAGTAACTGTATTGTACAAATGTATAGGAACACTCAAGTTAGTTTTGAGTAACATAGGTAAGATAACAGAAACCTGGGAAATTGAGTAATTCGGCCTTGTTAGAGGACACCCCTAAGACAACTGTACCAGTTCTGCTATTCAGTCCATCTGCTAACTGTACTCTGTGTACCAGTATATGCTTTGGTGCAGACCTAACTTCAGAGCAGATGTTTTAAAAACCTTTCAGACTAGAAGTGGTTAAAAGGAATATATTACACACCTTTTATTTCATTGTAATAGAGGGAAAATCAGCTGGCACTTTTCTTGCTACATGGTGACATTTAAAACTATGTTAAGAAACAGCACACTTGTATGCTATTAAGCAGCACTTTGCATTTAATTCTCTATGGTTGTGACTTTAATTCTTACTGCCATTCAGTGACGTGACAAAGCCTTAACAGTGTTGTTTTCTGAAGCTCAGTGTAGCAAACTCTGGTGAGTGAGTTTTGAGTATGGTCAAGTTATTGTGAGGATGGCATGATAACTGTGTCATCCATCAGCTGCTTTTTCATCACTGAAAAATTGAGAAGTCCATACTTAGCTGTGGTTGATACAGTCTTTCTCTTCTTACTTCATCATCTTTTGAGAGAGTGCTCCTTTTGGTGTAGAGCAAATATTTGCTTTGTGAATATGTGAAGATAGGGCAGTGTTTTGGGGTGGGGTTTTTTGGTTTTTTTGTTTGTCTTGTGTTTTAGTTTTGGGATTTAATTTGTGACTGGAATGCCCAGATTGAAGATTTCTGAGATTGTATTCCAAGATATTTTTAAATTTCATTGACACTATTCAAAAATTCATTTAAAAGCAAGTTTTCCTTTGCTTTCATTCCCTTACAGTATAGTTCTCTGGCATCTTTGTTAAAAAGTCTTTAGGTGTTGGGTGTTTCTTTTTTGGTTGGTATGTCTTTTGTTTGTTTTTTTTTTTTAAAAGCCTAAAAATGTGACTAGCATTTTATTTCTTCTTGTAATATTGAAATTTCTAATGTTTTTATTGATATTTACAAACATTTAGCTGAAATTATGCAGTTATCTGTCTCAATTGGGTAGAAATACACCATCTGCTGGCAGGTCGATTTAATAACACAGTATCCACCTTAGAAATGCCTCAAACTGTTTCAAAAGGTCAGCAACTTTAGAGGTAATTCACAGTCCTCTAAGTGAGGGATTTCTGAAAAATGTATGCAGCAGGAGGTCTGTAGTGTGGTGATGTTGAGCCGTATTTCTGGTCTGTGAGGGGACTTTAAATTGCTAGGACTTTTTTCTTTCTCTTTTAATTTGGGTTTTTTTGTAACGTATTAGTTTTGTCCTGTGTGGTATGGAGTGTAGCGTGGAAAATACAGAAAGACCGTGATGCCTGAAAACTAAAAATTATCCTACCCTTAATATTATTGGAATATTAATGACAATAGTGTTTAATTCTGGTGAGCCAAAAATATCTACAGATCATGTATAGCTTCCTCAACCCATCTGCAGATGGCACTTGCACAAATTAATCTTCAGAAGGAGTTAAAACGACCATAAAGGAGTGGGAAGATACAGGAGGAATGAGCACTTTGATAAATGAGGAGCAAGGGAGAAAAAAGGCAAGCAAAATACCACAAAAAAAGATATCAGTCCTAATGGTGAACGTACTTCCTGCAAATGCTGCAGTTATATTGAACAAATAATGAATTATTAAAGGATTAGTTCCCTGTATGAAGGCTGCTTTCTGACTGTTTCTTTACGCAGTTAGATGATAAAGGGTCCAGCAGGTGGTACCTGTCTTACAGAATTAAATTAAAATGGAATTCTCCTTGCTCCACAGAAGGAGACTGGTGTGTTATGCTTTGTAGATATGCACCTCAGTTCCCACTGGGGATAGAATAGTATTATTCACTGCAATGGTTTCAGCCTTTCTCCTCTGATAGCTTAGTAAGCAACTGCATTCAAATTGTTCCACAAACCACAGGTAAGAAATTGTGATGTGTAGTGCAGATGTAGTGATTCCATCTTTTGTATAATTGCCTGGAAAAAGCAGTCACAGGTAGTGACTGACGTGTCCTCTGAGAATATAAATGGCATAATGCTAATTTAAAAAAAAAATAATTTCTTTGCATAGAGATTAATTACTAAAGAGAAAATCTTTCATGCAAGCAGTTATTATTATACTTATTTTTTTTATTAAGTGGAATTATAAAATATTTATTAGCAGCCATTGAATAAAACTTTCTTTGTTTCTACAGGAGTTACTAAAGTTGATTATGGGGACATATCATCACGACTTGGACTAAGACGCAAGCTCCAGTGCAAGCCTTTCTCGTGGTACTTGGAGAATGTTTATCCTGATTCCCAAATTCCACGCCATTATTTTTCTCTGGGAGAGGTAAGATTTTATGCTACTTATTTATCTACCCTGCGTAAAGTACACAGCACAGTAAGTTGTTTGTATTCTGAACTGAGTAGTGCAAACAAGTTATCTCCAGCAAAGTTCAAGTGTTTTCCACCAGTGTTCCTGTCATCTGAAAAATGATACATCTGGCTTCTCAGTAGGTAAGGAAACTGAACTTTGGTGTACAGTACTGTAATTTCAATGTTTTTCCTTTTTTACTACAGTACTAAATGTCACACAGACAGGCTTCAGAAATATTCCTTCAGAAATGTATAGTTATGGATAACTTACTGTTTGATGTTCTGTGTAGATTGAGCAGAGCTTTGCTTAAAGTAGATTAGGTCAAACAAGGACTTTGTCTAAAAACTGCTCTGGACTTTATCCCCAGAACCCTCATCAGTGACCAGCAAATTTCAGTGATACCCAAGCCTTGTTCGGCATTTCTGTTTTTTCTTTCAAGTTTCTTAGGTGACTGTAGAGGTGGTACAGATGATGCTGTCCTAAATAAGTAGGCACCTACTCTCCCCTGCAAGTCATGTTGAGACACATATTAAGCTTGTAGTAGGGTGACTTTGGACTGTTTTGTTTAAAAGAAATGCTTTTAGCAAAATGGAGCAGGCATTTGTGCTGCTGCATGACTGTCAGGAGACTTGATATTCATGCCCACTTACTATATAATAATACAGGGATTAAGGCTGTTACTCAAGAAGTGAGGAAACTGAACCCAGTAACCCGTGTTTTCAAAGGGAATTAAACCCACTGTGCCTAGGAGAGTGCTTTAAAACTTCTGAAGGTTTTGGGCTGGAGACTCAATTGTGTCCATTCTGTTGTAGCTGAGTCTTTGAGCAAAAAGAGTCCCCAAGATAGAAAGATCCCTGAAAAGAAAGCAAAGAAACAAACGTGGTTCTGTAACCTGGTGACTTGAACGTTTGCTTGGGAGTTTGAGTCTCAGACAGTGGTGTCTCATTGTAGTACCATTCCTGTATTTTACATTTTTTCACATAACTTCTGATCTATAGCAGAGAGAACTTGTGCCAGTGTGGTTTGATTTGGACCTAGTTCTCTTCTAAAAGTAACAGCATTTGGTGATGTGCTCTTTTTCACTTCCAGATAAGAAATGTGGAAACAAATCAATGTCTGGATAACATGGCAAGAAAAGAAAATGAGAAAGTTGGAATCTTTAACTGCCATGGAATGGGTGGCAACCAGGTAACTGTTTTGTTGGGTTTTTTTAAGAATGATCTGAGCGTATTGAACTATTTGGAACACTGTTTCTCATCAGGGCAACTCTTCATTTCTTTCAGTAGTTATCTTTAAAATATACTTAAGTTGTAAATTTTAGGAAACCCTCATTGAAGAAGATTCCTGTAAGAGGAAATGTATGAGAAGATTTGGTGGTGGTTTTTCATTTGTAGGTTTTTGAGGCCTGATTGCAGTAGGTTTTAGATCAGCTTTCAAGCCAAAAATGAAATGAGGGAAGCAGTCATCTGCTGTAAGTTACACTGCACCTCCTGTAGGGGCTTTGGAACTGTCTTCTGGTTTGACCTCCTGATTGGCATCATTACCTCAAAAAAACATGCCTGTATCTGAGATGTTGTTTTCAATGTGCATTTTTCTGGGTGTCAGTACTAGAATTCAGTTTATATCTGTTTTTTTGTTCTACTTTGTTAATAATTCTTGATTAATTGTTTTCCAACATACAGAGATTACCTGTGTTGCGTATCCTCCTGTTTCTATGTGGGAAGCAGTCTTCAAAAAAATGTCAATTTTAACTGAAGAGTTTGTTCATACAGTATTTATACTTATTCCCTAAAAAAAATTTAATCTCTCTATACATGCTAAAAGGAAAAATTAAAAAAAAAATATTAGTGGATATTAATGAAGTAATGCACAAATATTCCCCCTTTCTCTCACCCCAGGAATGAATTTTTTTAGTTAAACTTTCTTTTCAGTTTCTCTCATTCTTTTTCTTTCTAGGTTTTCTCATATACTGCCAACAAAGAAATTCGAACAGATGATTTGTGCTTAGATGTATCCAAACTTAATGGCCCAGTAACGATGCTCAAGTGCCACCATCTAAAAGGAAATCAGCTTTGGGAATATGATCCAGTGGTAAGTCTTCTAATGACTTGTGACATTAAAATGACACAACTTGGGTTTTTACGTGAGCCTACAGAGCAACGTATTTGACAGTCAAAACAGGAAACAAAGTCAGGATTATGTTCCCTCTCTTACTGAGTCATGGTTTAGTGAGTCGATGGACACCTGTATTGATTTTAATTACCTCGTGATTTCAAATTTCTGTTGAAGTTCATACGTTGAACTGCTGGATCTAGAAATCGTTGACCAATGATCCAGTCATCATTAATTTGATTTGCAAGCTCTAAAAACAATTTTGTGGTGGACTAGTGTAGTCAAGAACTGTGACTTATGGCATGACTAGTTAGAAAAAGTAGTTCTCAAGCTTCTTAATTGAAAGTCAGTTATTGCAAAAGACAGTGGCAGAACAAATTGTGGAAGAATCTTGCCAATATAATCATGATGACTATTTTATAAAGAGAACATGTAGATATTTAGCTACTAAAAAGTCATTTAACTTTTATTTTTTAATATTTAAAAATTCAGACTGTTCTGTTTTTTTGTGAAGCAATGTTTTTAGTATCTACAACATCAAATAGCATGCTTAAATGTTCTTTAGGATTGGGATCTGGAGTCAGTAACCAAGGGACTCTTGTCTAGTTCCTACTTACCTATGGAAGAATTTTAATGGCCACTAGAAACTTTCTGGTTAGCTTATGCCTGGTGATTTTTGTAAAACTAATATCTTTTTAATTTGTTTTCAAGAAATTAACCCTGCTGCATGTGAACAGTAACCAGTGCCTGGACAAAGCCACAGAAGAGGACAGCCAGGTACCCAGCATCAGAGACTGCAACGGCAGCCGCTCCCAGCAGTGGCTGCTTCGCAACGTCACCCTTCCAGAGATATTCTGAGAGGCTCTGAAGAAAAGCAAGGATTGACTGGGCTACCTCGGCTGATACTTTGGCTACACTGTTAAGTAGCAACAGAAGAAACTTCTGCTTGGCAGAATCCACAGTTCGTCAGCTGTTAGAACTCCTGCAGCTTCTCAGTAGCTGTGAACCAGCCTTCCTGTATGAGGATGTGAAACTACCACACGTACTAGTGAAACTGCGCCCACTGATGTTTACAAGATCAAAAGAGTTTCTTCCAGCAAATAATTTAGAGAACGTTCGGACAGTGGAAACATAATCAAGTGAAATAGTCTCTCTGAAGAGCTGCATATTGTTGTAGTTTGCTTGCACATCAGTAACCTCTGCTGAAAGTGCTGTTGTAATGAAGAAAGTTCCAAGAATATTTTTTTTCCTGGTTAGCAGTGGTAACCAGGCTACTAAATATAGATCCACAAATAAACGAGAGAGACCTGGAAACCAGGTTCAGTAACATGAAATAAGAATTCTGTGGTTTAAAAGCAAAAAGTAAACAGGGTTTAATGGAAACTAAATCAGAACTATGAAAAGTACAATTTGTTATAGTGAAGTATCAAATTTATATGTAGATTTTATACCTCTGTGGGGGAAAATAATCAAGTCAAAAGGCAACTGTTTCTCTTTTTCAATTGTGTGATAGTCCATAAATACTTTTTTTTTCTGGTGGGTCTAAAATTATTTTGGGCGCAAACAAAATGAGCATAAGAATAAACTTAGTTCTTGAATGTCAGATCAACTTTTTTCATTTTTTTTTTTAAATTTCTTGGCTGTTGGAATTGTATCTTTTTATTACTGTCTGAAAACTGGAGGTTAACATGCTGTCTAGCTTTTTTTTTTTTCTGTCCAGACCTGCCGTTTTGGTTTGTACTTGGGTCAGTCAGCTTATGGACTTTCATGGCCAAACAAAAGATTTAAGTACACTTTGAAATTTTTAAGTTAACTTGACGGAATACGCTTAGCGCCCAAGAGTCATACTACTGTACGGTTTTGTTTTCATAGCAATAAATCTTTTGTTCCTTGTTTGATTTCAGTCATCAGAAAGCCAGAAGAAAAGATACATGATTTGGGTAGCAGGAGATTGGAAAACTGAAGGTTTTCTGGAGTCCTTTTTCACTTCATACTCAGATGTGCTTCATTGTCAAGTGCATATTTAGATTAGACTCTGAATTGTAATGTTGATCTGCTGCTTTTTTTTTTCTAATAAAACCTAAAGAAAAATAGCTAAATTGGCATGTTTTTTAAAGTTAACATAGCCAAAAGCAATATGACTATGTCATTACATTGGTCTGCATTTTTTAACTGAATTGCTTTGTTTTGTTAAGAAAAATCTGTGTGGGCTGATCTTGAAAATGAGCCACTGAACTCTCAGAGTATACATTGAATTTTCTTTTGGAAAGAAAAATGAGATTTGCTCAATGGAAAGGATATTTTTATGATAAATGTCATTGTTTGGCCAACTGTCCTGTAAAGCAAATTAAACCTAGACTCATGCAAAAGTTGTGTGGAATTATATTTGGCTGTTATGGCCATTTTAGAGTCGCTATTCCAAGTTGCTTTAATCAGTGTTATCTCCGTTATTTCTGCAGCAGTACACAAGAGAAACAAGAATGTGTATGAAAACAAGAGTTTTCATACACAGCAGGGGAAATGTTAACAAATTGCAGTATTGTGTTGCTACTTTAAAAATACGTAGGATGAGATGATGTGGGATTAATATCACATAAAGCATCTAAATATCTAGCTATCTTTTATTAACCTCTCTATTTGGATAGCCCTGTAAATCTTAGGACGTGGAAGTGGATTTATGAAAGTAATGATATGGTACACTTATCAGCAAGATGCTGCAGTATGCCAAAATGACTTAAAAAAAATTCTGTCTTGGTGATTATGTGAAAAGTGAGAAGACTTATTCCTTTGGTGCCATCGATGAAGAAGATGGGATGGGTGGCAATGTCATCATTTGTAATTGATACATTTTCTTGCTCCTTAGATATTCTGTGGTCTCTCCTGCTTTTATACTGCTCCTCAAGTACAGTTTGTGGTTGTCTGATACTGCGTGTTAGCCACCAAAATACTGGTTTCAGTTTTCTGCTGTGTACCAGTGAATGAATGTTTGGATCATGTTTGGGATTTTATTTTAGTTTATCTTAGCAAACTAGCACTTTGTGGGGCAGGGGGTGGCGTGGTATGTAAAAATATGAGGTTATATATTAGTTCAGAAACAATTTCCCTCAAAATAGATCCCTTTCAAAACATTGCCGGCAAAGAGACTGTAAATCAGAGGTGGGTAACCTTTCACGGAATGAAAAGCAGGAGCATCAGAAGTGAGGTGTAAAAGTCCCGTAAGCTTTCAGATTTTCTTATTTAGTGCTTCAGATTTCATAAGTATATGGCACATCACTGAACACACACGAATACATTTTTCACTTTGTATTTTTAACACTTATGATTACTGCTGTGATACCCTGTTAACAAAACTTAAGTGCCACAGCTTGTAATGTAACTAAACCTGTAGGCAGGCCTTAGCGTTACTGTGATTTTGACCCTTGTTAATTCAGCGAGTCATTTTATATGTCGGTTGCATAAAAGCAGTAAAAATCGCCACAAATAAAAAGCCACATATCAAGTTGTCGGCTTCAGAAAGCTGAAGGAGCAATCAGATTCCCAGCCAGTGCTGTACCAATCCTGACCTGCAAAGGGAGCCCCCTTCCCCTACTGAATGTGGGGAGGGGAAGCAGCACACTGGAGAGTATGGGCAGCCCCCCCCCCATTGCCTGGCTCAAAACCCCATAGGCTCAGCCGGTCCCGTGGTGGGGTAACTGGTGCTGGTTGACTGGGAATTGGCTGTTCTTAGCTTGCCCATCTGGCCACGGCACGTGCTCAGCACTGTACGGGCTGTATTGGTGGACAACACGGGGCTCCTGCAAAGATTCCCTCTAGTCATGTGCATTTCAAATACCCTTCTCTGTTAAGATCTTTCAAACACGGCCACAGAGTAGCTTCCCCACGCGGCTTTCTTGTCGCTTCCCTTACCTCTTGCAAGTGTGGTGGCTGTCGTCAGAGCTCCCTGCTGAAAGTGAGCTTCCTTAGCTTTCAATAGGAATATTAGTTGACTCTATCCTTTGAGTTCCAGGCATACTTCATTCCTGTCCATCTAACCTGTCTTCCCATGCTGAAGTCTTCAGTTGGAGTTTTTAGAACCTCTGCATCTATTTTTTTAACCAGTTCTGAGAAAAAAAAAAAACAAAAAACACCACAATGTGTTTTTCTTACTGTGTAACGTACCTGTGTCGTTAGACATATGAATAATTTCTATTAGAAATCCTACATGTTCTCCAGTGCCTCTGCAGTTATGGCTGCTGCTTTGTTCAGATCAACTGTAGGAGGGGAAAAAAAAAGACTACTTGTTGCCTTATTTCCTTATTTGACAGCAAATGCAAGCAGGGTAAGTGGAAAAATCAGTAAGTCGTATTTTGAAGAGAATTGATGAACTCTCTTCTTGTCCTTCTTCTGTCCTGCACTCAGTGTGTTCAGCATAAATTTCCTATGCATGCTGTAAATACCGTGTTCTGTTCTCCATCTCTTCTCATTTGCCTGTGCAAAGACATTTATTGAGGAACACCAGTGCCTTTTAACTGAGTTGAAGTGTATTACATATTATGGTACAAACTTTGGATAACTACACTGTGCCAGCTCTGATTAGGTCATCTTCAGTCTAAGTACTGAAAGACACAAAACAGTTATCTGTGTGTACACGCAATTGTGAATGCTTTTGTCTCCATCTCCCAGTTTGTTTTATCAGTATGAAATTAAGTTGTATTTTAGTAGCTTTATTTTTATGGTAGTGCTATAAAAAAGGGTTTAGCAGTCACTTTTCATTTTATCACAGCAATGGTCCTAACCTGAGATTCGGTAATCTGATGTACCGTAAACACAAGAGAGAATCTCTATGTTACAAGTTAGCAGTAAAAGTAAGATAATCTTTCAAATTCTTGCTCCGCAGAATGTTTCTTAGTTGTTGTATTTGTTCAAGTAATGCAATGCATTCAGTGAGATGAGCACACCTTGGCAGATTTATTCTGCCATATCTGCCCCTCAAGGTAAGTCAAGAGATGCAAGTGTGCTTCAGAAGGTTGACTGAGAAATAGTTACTCAAAGCTTTCCTTTACCACATTAACAATCCCTCCATGCTTTCAAATGAAGAAATGCAGGAAAATTTTTTCATAGCATTAGGAACCCTGCATCTTATTTGAACTTAGCTGTAATACTAGAGATTTAGTATAAGGCAGGAATATGTCAAGTTGAAATGATCAAACTTGCATCTGAAATCATCGTGACTGGTTCCCTTGCCTCTACCTCTGAAGCAACTAGTAAGACACGGGAGAACTTCCTTTTGTTCGGTTTTAAATGCATCATCTTTCTTTCAGTAGATGGATGTCTTTAGGAGTTCTCAAATAACCTTGGTATTACTCATGCTTCGTATTTATATTCTTCAAAAAAGCTTTCTGGTCTCACCTCTTGTGGAGTTCTGTCTCGTTATCACTTTTCTCTGAGTCATCATTTTGATTCTTTCAAAGATTGGATTATGGTGTTTAAGGTACTGATGAGTTCATATATTGCCATTAGAGATGCGCATTTTTTCTGTGATAGTCATTATGCATTCTAATAGTACATTAAGTAAATGTTTTCGTGAAGTCATCCTCAGTGGTATTTTAGTCTTCTGAACATTAAGCTTATAAGGTAGGACTATAGAACTAATTCTTTTTTCCATTTGCATTAAGTTGAATTTAGAGGTTTTGCTTTCTTTCCTTGTATGCTGTCTAAATCACCTAGTTTGGGTTATTTTGCTGTGTTAAATAACTTGAACTTCTTTTTCAGTACTTAATGATAGTGGTACAGTCACAAGGTTCTGACATTCCCACTTTTGCTTTTCCTCTTGGGTTGGAACAGACCCTGCGGGTCATCTGGTCCAAACCCCTGCAAAAGCAGGGCTGACTTCAATGTTAGAACGGGTTGCTCAGGGCAACTTGTCAAGTTCTCAGTATCTTGAAGGATACAACCTTCTGGCCAACCTGTTTGTGTTTGACACCTCTTGTAGTGAAGATTACCACCCCATCCCCCATAATACCCATTTGGAACTTCCTTTCCTGCAACTTGTCGGTTTCCTCTCGTCTTTTCACTGTGCGTTTCAGAGTTGGTCATAAATCTTTACTGTTCAGATACTCTGTCTGCTATGTCACTTCCCTGTTTCTGGGACTATAACCAGTTGGCCATGTATAATTTATATACTGAAAGTGAACTGCTAATAGAAAGGAGGTTAAACCAGTGTTTTAAGAGACTTCACCACTGCTTCCTCTAAATTCGAGAAATATGCCTTTCCTACAAACTGAACTTTGGCAAAGGGAGGCACCTATCCTGTGAAGTGGTCCAAGAAAAACTGTTGGGTCCGTGTCCAGTCCACAGGAAGTGGGAAAGGAGCCCAGCCTTCATTGCTGCGGCAGCTTCAGCTTTGGAAATATTCGGACCAAAGAATTTGAGAATAAGTTTTGTAGTTGCCTTGGCTGCACGATGAGATCTGGGTTGTCTCAGAGCAGAAACCTTGTTTCAAGTTCAATGAAAACTGGAAGAATTTTCTAGCTGCTGTTTTCTGTCATGGTTTTGATGTACATGAATTGATTAATGAGGGTATCCAGGTCTCTAATGGATCTTTTTGGTCTGAAAATGTTTTCAGGTAGCTAACCAGATTAGCAAAGTGGTAGCTTCAGATCTATGCCAGTTAGACGGACACAGCTCAAGTGACCAATTCTGATGGTAAGTATTCTAGGATTTCGGGATATAGCAGCTGTCGCTATAGGTGATTGCTGTGACGTGGTAAGTGATGGCTTCTTGAATGCCAATGAACCCTTCACTTGCAATTTCTCCTGTAGCCTTTTAAGTCAGGGAAATGCTGGGAGTGGAAAGTGTCGTTTTCATTACCAGGGTAAAGAACCTCTCCTCATGTGAAATAAAAAAAGGAATGTTTCCTTGAGGCAGTGAGATCAAGTTGCACATGTAATTCCATTCAGATGTGGCTGTACTAATATGGTGAATGAACTGGAGACAAATCTCAAACCCCAAAATCTTCTCTTTCATTCCCAGATGCTGAAAACCACAGGAACCAACTTTGTATTACCCATATTTATGACTTGCTTGAATGTAGTAGCTCTCAAAAATTGCCCTTTGTAGTCAAAGCCAATCATTCTTCTGATCTGGCCTGGGTTTTTTTGTGATCTTGAATGTGAATTACTAAAAGAAAAAGCAAAGAATTATTTAATTAAAGATGGTGCATATGTGTGTACTTATGTGAAGTAGTTTAGACAAAGCATATTAAACCACTTCATAACTGAATTTCAGCCCCAGAGCAGGAGTGTGTACACCCTATGAATTGAGAGGCTGTTTTACTACTGTATTATCGGTTGTAGGCATTCTTAGCCCTGGCTGTCATGTTTGGTGCATAAGATGTAGTCAGTGCCATCTCAGGCCTGCTCAAGTCCCTGGTGCAATGAAATCTTCATTGTTCTCGTTCCTTTCCATAGTTCTGGACTGCTAGGAGGTATTGTGTGCCATTTCCACTTTTCTGCATTGTGTTCTTGCCTTGAAAAGTGCCTTTTGGCCCTGTGCGACAGGGCTGAAACACATCTTGAAGGAAATGGTATCTGCATCTGAGTCATGGGTTTTGTAGAAACCAGACCCCAAAGGTCTGGGTTTTTTTCTGGCTAAGGGCTTGCCAGACACTGGATCTCTTGAATGTGTCACAATCAGTCCCCTAAGGCGTGCTTTGTTTCTCTGATGCTTCAGTCCAATTGGATCAGTGATCTTCCAGCCTCAGGAAAGTTTAAGAAGCCGCTTGAGTATAATCCATTAATTCACTTGGTTCCTGCAGTCAGATTTATGACGAATGTTAGGGGTGATCTAAAGTAGCCTCTGACAACACTAAAAAGAAATTCATTGCTTTATTCGGGTTCCCCAAAATCCTGCACCCCCTCCTCCAGCACTTTGTCAACAGAGAAGGGATTTTGAGGGGCTTTGTCAGGAGACAGTAACTAGAGATAACTCTTCAACTAAGCTCAGGCACTGGCATTTTAGAGCTACTGGTTCACTCCGGTTCAGCACACCTCCCCTTCACCTGGTACTACAACAGGTGCCTGGAAAATACAGACCTGGTTTGCAACAGCATGATTTTTTGAAGGTCACAAACTACTGACTGAAATGTTTTCATTTTTGAACCGATGCGATACTCAGTAAGGTGCAATCCTCTGTCCCCCTTTTGTCCGGATAGTTAGTTAAAAGCATTTGCTTAGAAGAGAACCAGCTTGTTGGCTCATAAAGGGAAGAGGAGGCCGTGTTGCTCTGAACAGTGAACAGGTGATGCCTATTTCATGGTGTTTCATCAGTATCTGCTGAGATGTTAAATGTAGCTGACAACATGATGTAACCAGCTGGTATAATATCAACAACACAGCAAAATGTTGTTTTGGTGTAGAAGCAGTTGACCAGTGATATATGGGCGCACTGAGCCTCAAATTTGCTTATGGCTCATGTACCGCATACTCTGAATATTCTGGTGCATGAGCTGAATTGGTTCGAGTTCCCGTATCTCGTGTAGGAAATATCAGAGGAACGCGTAATGGACTTTCTTCCAGACACGGGGCCATTTGAGTCTGCCTGTTAGTTGTGTGTTTGACTTGGCCATTGACAAGACACATTAATTGTTCTCATCCTGTCAGTGATGTGTGGGAAATTAAAAAAGAGATCCTTTAGATGTGATTCTGGCTGTAGGACCGGAAAGGCTGATGTACAATTTTCCTTCATTTTTCAAAGAGATGACAGAACTAGACTCATAGCAATAATGGCAATGTGCTAATAATCAGTGTGGTTTGGTGGGGACTAGTGACAGTGGGAATGTCTTTATCGCCCTCTCAAAACTGTTCAGCGATGCTGTCCCTTCTTCCAGACCTCCTGATGGAGAGCTGTGGAGCGCTGTGCCTAACAATTCTCCTGTGCTTCATCTTGGGCATGGCTGTGAGACAGCTCTTTTAGGAGTATACATATCTTCTGTTTTGCAAAATAGTCTCACTGGAATATGTGTGTGCTTATTTTTCTCCCTTCTTTCCGTAAGAGCCCTTACAGTTTTTGGCTATCGGCCAAGTGGCTGAGTTGGAACTTAAAATGTTGCTGCGCGCCTCTGTCCCCCAGATATGAAGAGCAGAAGAGTTGCTTTCCCCACTATGAAAACTAGAAATAAAGAACGGTGGTATCCGTACAAACGCGACGCAAATGTGCAAGTAGACTGCAACTTGGAGAACTCCAGTTAGAGGTAATCTCACTTTTATGCATACTCGTGTATGATATTTTTTTTTGTAACTGATGAAGTGAGCCCTGACTTCTGACTATCTTGATTATTCAGAGCATGAAGCTTATTGAAAAGTCAGCTGTTGCAAAAGGCTAATGAAGTGATTGTTCCTGCATCCTGTGGATGGAGGTTGATGACTGTAAATTTCAGTTTATTTTTTTTAGGATGTGCCTGGACTAGGAATGTTAACTAGCTAAAATAGATTTAGTACAGCTGTACATAATAAAGGATAGACGGAATAGGAGTTCATATTCTACCTTTTGGGGTTTGGATTAAAAGGTAATGGGGTGAGACTTGAAACAGACTTGCTCCTGCTGGCACATTAAAAAAAAAAAAAAAAGGCCAAAAAAAGCCAGCCTTGCTGGTGACCATACTATGTGTTAATAATCTCTCACTGTTAGGAAGATAATAAAAAAACCTCAATGAACAATTGAACATGTTGCTTCTCTGAATTTCTCAAAGATTGATTTCTAATGCTTCTCTACTTGGGATTTTTTCCTTATGCAGTCCAAGACAGTGTATCTTCTTAACCAGTTTTTGCTGTGTATGCAACCACTCTAAGTGGGGGATGTTTAGGGTCAGCACAAGGACAGGTTATGCTTTCTCAGGAGTCATTCTGTTGGTTCAAGTAACCTATCAAAAATACATATAGCTAAATCCTAGGAAAGACAAATTATTTTTCTTTTAAATTAGAAGAGCCAAAAATCGTATCTGGATCACTGCTGGAAAGAGATGTCTTCACAAGTTTTAGCTAAACTGAAGCCTCTTATTTTACAATCCTTCCTCTGAAACAGGTGGCTGAGCTCCCATGCTTCTTGTGGGCAGGCAACTAATGCCTGTCACCTCCGTGAGGAAGTACCTGCTCGGTGAGGAAGGCCAGCTCTTCATGTTGCCACCACAGAGACCCATGGGGCACCTTTGCTTTGGGCTGCAGCTGCTGAGCGCAGCCTGGGGGTCTGGGCTCTCGAGTGCTGTGGGTAGGCACAGAGGCAGGTTATTGAGAGACAAGAGCAGAGGTCTGTTAAAACGCAATGGCAACTGGAAACCAACACCAAACATTGTGAACTGCAGAAGCCTCCCTCTGAAGGCTTGTTCATTGTGACTACTTGTCACTCTCATGGCATCGCTCGTCCGCTTCACAGGAGGGACTGCTGGATATCCTGACAGAGCTGTGCATGCTGAGACTGAGGGAGCATCTTCCTAAGGGTCAAAGCAGCACCAGCCCCAGAACTGGAATTTCAGTAATGGGGGCTTTCTCTGAAGCACAACAGTGGTGGATGTGTCAGAAGGGCTATCGTAGTTGCTCCCCGCCCTCTTCAATTCTCATTTGCAAAAGGGATAGCCCACAAAAGCCATCCTTCTCTTCTCATTGAAAAGATAGTGTTGGTCTTTCTCTCCCTTTTTCCCCTTGAGCGTAGAATAGGTTAATTTTCAAAGAAAAGGAAGCTTTGCTTAACAGGCAAAGGAAAAACAACAGTTAGATTTGTGGGAAGGGAGGGTGCAGGTATGGGGAAGCAGAGAATCTAAGACACTGTGTTTAGTCTTAAGCGTCTCCACTGAATTGCACAGAAAGCCCAGCTAGGCGGGATTCTGCAGCTGTCAGCGTATCTAGTTCATGGGAAGAAGAAAAATAATATATAAAGCAATTTTTTTAAAGAAAAAAACTCACTTCCCTAGCTGAGTATTTTGAAATGTTTATCCTTAAAGAAGAATACACAACACATCATTTTGCAAAGAATTGGCAAAGTATTTTAAAGATGATGACAACTAAAAGAGCTCACTCTTTCCTTTTTGGGTCTAGTCCCATTTTCTTGGCATTGCAATGTCTTTTCACTTTTCCCCTCCCTTCCCCCTTTTCTTGAATGCCAAAAATGTAACTCTGTGGTTTCATCAGAGGCTTAATCTTGGGGCAGGGCAGGAGGTAAGCAGGTGTGGTGTCTTGCTGCTCTTCCATTGCTCTGTACTTCCCTCGGTTGTAATTATTCTTGCAATCCTGCTTCACACTGTTTATGCTGTTACAGACAGTTGCTTCATGTGGTTTTTCTCTCACTAAATCAGAGCAACCTCCCACCCTTCTCTTTCTGATCTCAAACCAGGGACCAAAGACACCATTAAACTTCAAAACCTTCCCTACACTGGGTATATCTCTCTGGCATTATCTCCCCTCTGCTTTCCCTCCCCATTGCAGAAGTATCACGTATCTAAAGCCGGAGCCCTGTTCAGAGGGGAGATCTGTATCCATGGTTTCATCTGACTACCTTTTTGACTGAATCACTGTGGCAGACACAGCTAAACCAGGTCAAACGTTGGCCCTGGCGTGCTGCGGCTGCCGATGGCTGCCCAGCTCCTGCTGTCCTGGCTACCTCCCACAAGGGACCCCCATCACTTGGCTGCTCTTGGCGTAAATGGCTTCTGCTGCACCTACCCACAAGGTGCAACCCTTCTCAAAGTGATAGTTTAAAGCTGGTGGCAAAGACAAAATAGGTTGATACCAGCATTGGCTCCAGATGGCGTATAAAGTGCCTGCAAGCATTTGGATTTTTGGCAATGTTTTAAAAGTGGGGAGAAAATAAAAGTACTCTTGGTGTAGTGCTATGAAGGGTGCTAGTGATCTTGCTAGTGGCTGTAAGCCATCAGCGTGGGTTTTGTCCAGCTAATAGTACCTGTGAAGAACAAACCTGGACCAGTCAAAGACAAGTCTCTTTCTTCAGCAATCTCCTCGCTTATGAGTTGCATTGTGAGTTTCTCACAAGATGTGCAGTCTTGTTTTCCTCTGAGTAATGAAAACCTTTCAGAAAACTTCTGGGCATTGCAAGCAAAATCTTTTGCATACCAGCAAGTGATCAAATCTTGGAGAAAAATATTTTATAATTGTTATAAACAGATTTCAAGTGTTTGTATTGGACTGATTTTTGGCGTCCCCTTTTTTGTTGTTAAAGGCAGGAGCATCAGTTACTATGAGTCCAACTGTGCAAGCCCGGAGGCAGCAATAAAAACATATGAAAGAAATTAAAACCTCTTTCCTATGCCTAATAACGTTGTAAATTCTGTGATCTGAAATTTTAGGAACTTGTAGGGTTAGCAGTAATTACCAGCTGTCCTGTCAAATTTTGTCATAGCTGGCTGAAAATGCTGGGATAAGCATGGAATTG
Source organism: Xenus cinereus (assembly GCA_025774025.1). NCBI lineage: Eukaryota > Metazoa > Chordata > Aves > Charadriiformes > Scolopacidae > Xenus > Xenus cinereus. Next base: position 90,802,276 of record JAOXJK010000012.1, on the reverse strand, counting down.
CACCCCTCCAAAGTACTCGGTTCCAGTCCCTTTCTAAAAAGGGGAGGAATACAAAGAATGAGAAAGCAAATCTTTCAAGCTTTCTAGATGGTACAAAAACTCCTTACCTCTGACCTTGTAAAACCAACCTGCTATTGGCACCACATTTTGATTCAGAGCACAACAGTTAAAATTTTCAGTGCAGTTATCCATGACTTCTATCTAGTTTGCATATTTTTGCTTTGACAGACAGCAAGTGCCCTAATTTAAAGAGTAGAGGTGGCTCAAGTTATTAATTTGCACTGCTGATCTTGCTGGTCTTTCCTGTGCTTATCTGAGTAAGTAAATTGAAAGTTTCTGTGATCGTCTTTTTTTTGTTGTTTGTTTCTCTAGGGGGTAGGAATGCAAGAGCTATAACTTTCCTGTGAATTTAAGAAAAGCTGTCTGCTGCTTCACTTTTCTGCTTAGCTACATAGGGCTGAACTTCAGTGTACAAGTACTGCACTGTAACCCTAAATCTTGTTTGTTCTAAAACTAAACAAGATATTTGCAGAATCTTATGTGATTTCCATCCTGCTTTTCAGAATGGTCATTCCCGGGAATTTTCCTTTCTGTGCTTATGTTTTATTGTACCTCAAGAACTGGCCTAGAATTGACTTGATCTTTCATATTGCTCAGCTGAAGGCGGCAAGTAAGTTTTCAATAACTTCCAATGAACAGAGAATGCTGAAAAAAGACAACGAGAAGGAGAAGATTTTAATAAAATAACATGGTCTGCCTTTAACTGAGACATAGTAATGCTCTGAACCTCTAAGTGAAGACTAAATAAAAACCTCAGAAGAGAACATTGGTTTTCTACTATGATACAATAGGACCCCTTTCCTAATGCACAGCTCTTCCAGGAAAGTTCCTCTGGGCTATGTCATCCTCTGACAACTGCGCCATGTGCCCAAGTGGTAAGGTGGGAAAACTAGATGATGAGTTTGACTTTTTAAGTTAGATCAGGCTTTTGTGGACTGAAGTTCCTGAACTGCATGAGGATGATACCAGAGTCCAAAGGGGAAGAGCAAGGGGTAAGGAGTGGAGCGTGTGGCCATGCTGTCAGCCTCCAGTGTGTTCCACGGCGCGTTGAGAAGCGAGAGTCTTCAGTCTTTGTGCTTTCACTTTCTTAAATGCTGATGTGTGGATTTAGTGTGCTGGCTGTTTTATTTAAGTAGGTTGTTTAAAAATAATTACATTTCAGAGTCCATTACTCAGTATTTTTTACTCTTGTTTGCTTCACATAATGATCATCATCTGTTTGAAATTAAGGCTTCATATGGAAATAATCTAGAGTGCAATGGCTGTGTTCTTATTTGGATGTGTTTCTGTTATTTTTTTAGTATTATACATCTAGTTCTGGCTAAAAAGAAAAGAGAGGGATTACGGGAGTATTTGGGGTATTTCAGTCTCAAGGGCCACTCACAGAGTAGCTAACTTCCCAGTAAAAGCCTGACCACCAGCTACCGAATAAACTTGCATCGTTGTTCCTCTGTTTGAGCAGCGCTTTCGGTGAACTTTTCCTTCACCTATTTGCATTGTGCTGATACCAGCAGTTTGCTCCTTGTGAGCCTCCTGAGCTCTGTCAGGCAGTGTTTCCATCAGACTGTGGCTGGTCTTGCATGAGGGATTTGGCAGGGGAGTCTATCAGTGTTGTCTCCTTCTAATAGGCAGGATGCATTAGTTCACCCTTTTCTTCCTCCTTGCCCTATCTCCTGTGTTTTTCTTATAAGGAAGAAAATACTGTACAATGCAAAGGTGAGGTGTAAGCAAAATTGCTATCTCAGGCCTTTGAAGAAGGGGTAGGTAGGCTCCTGAGGATGGTGGGTCCCCATAGCACATCCATCTTTTCTCAGCTAGACCCAGCTCTGCAGACTGCTGTGGTACAACACAAGCTCCCAGGCTTGTGTCTGGGTTTACTACTGGTGTTCATAGAAGTTGTGAGCTGCTTTGTGTGGCTGCCTGGGCTTGTGACTGAAACATACTTATCTGGTTTTTGTCTCTCATGGTTTGGGCTGGGCTGGCCACTAAAATGAACGACAGATGCTCTCTTTTACCTCACTCCCCTTCAGAGTAGGACACACTCTTCTGACCTGAGGAACTTGTTTAATCTGCTTTGGTTGTTGCCCAAGGTCTTCCAGGGGAGCAGCAATTTTGTCCTTGGCTCCTCTTGGCGTCATTCTGCCCCAACACTGGGGACAGTGTTACCTCTTACCTCTCAACACGTATTCCTCTGGAGTGGCAAGCTGGTGTGATGACTGCTGTCAGACTTCTGTCTGCTGTCTGAAGCCACTGACATCCCCAGCAGATGTGGGCTTGCATGGCAGGAAGTGGAGGCAGGACCTACAAGCAAAAATCAGAGAGCTTTCCGTGATGTTTTATCTACCTCTTACATATCCACAAAAACTCATCCCCTCTGACACCAGCTTTCAGCATAACAGCAATCCCCTTCTTGATCTGAAAACACTTTGTTACCAGAAACCTGTGTTATATTGTAGATCTGCTCTAAAATAAACTGCACTAGACACAGCTTAGCCTAACACCCATTACCAGTTGCTGCTTCATTATTTGATATAATTCCTGGTACATGAAACTTGCCTTGGTTTATGTTTGCCTGGCTCTTTCCTGAGGTGCCGGTTATCGCTGTTTATGCTTCCCGATATTTTTAACCAAATCAAGTAGTCATCCTAGGAGGAAAATATTTGGATGCTGAAGCTTTGTAGGATGCAATTTTATCATTGACTTAACTTAAACAGGTCTTTGGGTTTTATGTATTTAAATGCTTGGAATTGCTGCAGCGATGAGCAAGTATTCCCCTCATTTATCCAGCAAAAGGTAATGTTTTCCGAAGCACTGCTACAAATATTTTCTTCTTCATTAATATTGATGGTGTTTCACTCACCAGCGTGTCAAGTTTCCTTTCTCCTCTCGCAGGACAGATTTCTCACAATAAACCCTGGACTCACTGACAAATTCTCAGTGCTTGGGACTTCTTATTCCATTTAATACTGTTGTTTCTGGCAAGTGACTTGTAACTGTGTAACAGTGACCAATTGAAAGTTAATAACCTCATTTGCCTTTCCGAGTGCTTTGCAGCAGACTATGGACAGATTGTCAATTCCCCTTAGCTAGCAGTGCTTGAGGTGATCATTTCTGTCCGCTGTGTGCGTGCCAAAAATGAGGCAATCCTTACATGCTTTTTTTTTTCTTCCTCCATGTGGTAATATTGTCTTGACCTGTGGAGCTCACCACAGCTTGCTTGACTGGTATTAAGCTCAGCAAGATTTCCTGTCACAGGATTTTGGAGGCAGACAGTCCTGACGGCAGCGTCAGAGTCCAAGCTTCATTTTAGATTGTGTGCAGCCTGCAGAAAATGAATTGGGTTATCCAGGGATAAGTACGGGTCTCCTGGTAGTCTCTCTAGGGCTGCTGCACTGGGTTATCACTGCAATCTGATTTCTTTCCAGGCTCTGACAGAGGCTGGTCAACATCAGTCCTGGATCATTCACCAACTCAAAATCACACCGAATTACTCATCTTCTCATCATGGACCCTTCCTATTATCTTCCTCTGCCTGTGTCAGCTGACAGATGCTAAATGTACCACATACATCACTTAGCTAAATGAGGTCCTCCTCAATGTTGCCAGAAAGTTCTCACTTCGTTTTGGGTGAAATGCTGCTTAAATATTTCTTTGTTCCAGAGGGACTCTATACTACATAGACAATATCATGGCATTCAGCTCTTTCATTCTTCCAGGTGTGCATAAGACCGAGCTATTCTTTCATCAGCTCGTGTTGGGGTCTGATGTTTGAGCACTGCACAGGGCAGAAGATGGTTGCAAACATGCCGTCAGTGCCCAGCGAGCAGGTCCCAGGGTATTTGAGTACCAGAAAGTGCATTTCAGCCGAGTCACCTTGCTCTATGTGGGTCTCTAGCAGCTTAAGCCACCTGCTTGCCTGGACTTGGCCTTCTCTTCTGGCCTCTGTGTGTGCATGGGTTCAGCTGCTACTTTCTGAGAGGAACCAGTTTGTTTTGTGAATCTGGTGGAAATGTTGTTTATTTTGCGAGCTCCAAAACTGTTCTTTTGTGTGCAATAAAGCTTAAAGAGTAGTTATGGTGGCAAATGGCTGGAGAAACACTTTTTTAGCATAGGCATCGTCCGCGTGCATATCAAATATGTCTGCATGCCCATATAAAAATAATGAAAATATTTTAATGTGTCCATATGGTATTTCTGGTGAGGTATTTTACACAGGGATTAGGGTCATATGGATGATGTTTTACATTTAGAAAAAGAAAATTGAATCACTATCCATATTTATTGATGGGAATTCTATGCTTCTAAGTTAAGTTATTTTAAGGGTGTAGATAAATGGCCTGCAAAACAAGGTATTTCCAAATAGGCAAACTGCAGTGTATGAAAGGAATGCATTCGACATGTTTCATTGCAGTCTTTATTCGTCCACTTGTTGCACTGATTAAATGGGCAGCTTTGTGTTTGGTTGCTGTTCCACACACGTGCAAATGAACACTCATGCACGCAAGCAGATTGAGCATAATCCTTTTGTCATTTACTTCGCTATTTTACTATGTTAATCCACGTTCTGCATGTGGTTGATTCATCTGTGGATTTTTAGCACTGACGTTTTATGTATTTGGCAAAGTGAGGTGCCTTGTTTTGGAGAGCCAGCTGTCCTCTGTGGCTCCCTGGCCCAGCTGCCACCATGGGCTGGGTGCTGCAGAGTCCAGCTGGGCACCACGGCAGCAGCCAGCCCAGGGAGCACACAGCCCTCTGCCTGGGGGCTGGGCTGCTTTGCTGGTCAACCTGTATCTTCCAGCACCTGAAACTTCACCCATCACAGACTCTTACCTCTGGAGTGCATTTATCCACCGATTTTGATAGAGGATTTTTTTGTCTGTCTAGATACATCTAAGTTTTTGGTTTTGTTTGTTTGTTTGTTTTTTAAAGGTCATCACTGTAGAGGAAACTTGCTCTTGTATTTTGCATAGAGACACCAAGGGGGGGAAAAAAGGTGAGGGAGCTTGGCAGGTCCTCTGGGGTCTTGCCAACAATAAAAGATTTTTATAGATAAATAGACCTATTGGCAGCATTGGGGTCCTATTTGTGTTCCCCGAGCTTTGTTTTGGGTTGGGTGCAACTTGCAGTAAATTCTGTTGCATTACCAAGGGATGAATATGGGTCTCCTGGCAGTCTCTCTAGGTAGTCCCTGTCAATAAAGGGCCCAAGGAGCCTTCTTGCTCTGATGCCCTCTCTGTGCCCTGGCATTTGCAGCTGCTACCAGGCAATTGGTTTGTTGGTGGGATATAAGGAGCCAGGAGGTGAGAGCACCCCAGAGCGAAGGAAGAGGGATGGCCTGCAGGTTTAACACTTTGCTTGTCTTGGACCTTTTAACACCTTTTGTTCTCTCTGTTTCTGTGGAGCTAATGCCAAGTGAGGGGTGGTGTTATAACTTTGTCAGAATTATAAATGGTCCTTAAAAAAATCAGTAAAGCAAAATGCTGGACTAAATCAGGTTTTTTTGGATATTAGTTTTGCAGTGTTCGTTTGCTTTTTCTACGTGTTTAGGTTCAGACGTTTACTGGTTTGAGCTGAAATCAGATCTTTCCTTTGACTGCTGCATTTCCCATCTGGTTACATCTCCTACATCAATATCACAACCTCAGAAGACGTGCTGCCTACTGGAGGTAGGCACTGGACCTGGATGGCCTTTTCCTCCTTATTGTTCCCCGAAGCCCCGGAGCTGCAGTTGCTTCTTCTGGTTACGTGGTAGAGACAAGCGTATGTGTCATACGTTGCATTGCCAATATTAGGATGCTGTTGCCAGGGCCCAGCAGAAAGACATCCAGCTCAAGTAGCAGTTGTTGAAAGCCACTGGGGACAAAATTAAAATGAAAGAATCACCTGGTGCCTTCAATATTGTGTGGCTGCAGGAATATGGAAAGAGGAAGAATCCTTAATTAAATGATTTCAGAAGAAGTCTTAATGAAATCGGATGTCTAGTCCTGGAGGTAAAGCTTCTTTCAACTTGGGCATATTGGCCTCACATGAAGAGAATGAACTCAGTTGAAAATCAGCTCTGGTTTCATGTTAAATTGAAATCTCCAGAGATGGCAAGAGTTTTGAATAATAACAACTCTTCAAAGTTATCAATAGCTTTTTGAAAGTGCAGCTGTATTATTAAAACACAGTTTGGATTATATTGCCTCCATTAAGACAAGGTCCATGGGTAAAGCATATGCATGTCAATACATGTCAACAGGTGAAGTAGGTGGTTGTCTAAAATGCACATCAGCTGCTTCGTGCAGACTGTATGTGGGAATGTAGGTGACTGTCAGTATGCATTTCTTTTTAGCTAGCGTGCAACCCTAAGACTTTCTTTCCTTTCTTCCTCTCCAAACAGCCTCCATGAATCTTATTTTTCTTCTTTGAATGTTGGCAACAGTAAGTTATAGAGGAAAAACATCTTTTTTTTTTTCTGATTTTCTTTTTGTCCTCCTCTCTCAGGCCTTAATCTATGATTTGCAAATTCTTCACCCTACCTGGATGCTTCTTCACTAGACTGGAAATGCACATCGGTGTCAACTGTCCAAGCATTTGGCAAGCCCTTCAGAGGGAAAGAGGCATAAAAGGGGAAAGGAAGCTTAACGAACTTGGATAAAAAGTGCTTGTAGGGATAGAAAAAAGGATGAACTTATCAGGAGCAGGTATAGGGCCATGCTTTGAGTTCTGTTTTGTTTAAACACTCCAGACTGCAGGTTCATGATCGGATATTAGGAAAAATTTCTTCACAGAAAGGGTTTTCAAACATTGGAACAGGCTGCCCAGGGAAATGGTTGAGTCACCATCTCTGGAGGTATTTAAAGGAAGGGTAGACGTGGTGCTTAGGAGCATGGTTTAGCGGTGGTTTTGGCGGTGTTAGGTTAATGGTTGGACTCGATGATCCTGAAGGTCCCTTCCAAACTAGACAATTCTATGACTCATGTCTTCTGAACCAGTACTGTGCAGCACACTGGAAGTAATATGATATTCACATCTCACAGCGATATCTGTACCAGTCAATATTGTACTCATGTTTATGGATAAAAGTGACCATTGTCATACATGGGTGGGATTAGCACATTCTGGCTTTTTCTCAGCTGAAGTAATTCGTGGTTTGGAAGGACCCCATTTCTCCAGAGGGTTTGGGTGGTGGCAGAGCACAGGAGAGGTGCAATGTCACAGAGGAGCGGTGACATGTTGTGCAACTTCATGTCTAAATTCTATTGATTAGCTGTTGTGAAAACCAAAACAAAAAAAAAAAAGCTCCTAAAGTCAGGAGTAGTCAGGCTTGTGTGTGTGCAGCTCCCTTGACTTCTGCCATCAGCTCTTGAAAGCTATTCCTTTGATCCATGCCTATCCCAATCCTGTAAGAGGTATCTGAAGGGGCAAGCTGTATCTGTGGAAATACAGTTATCAAAAAGAGGGATTCAGAGTTCACGTGAACAACATTTTGTTAAGAGAATATATAACATCTAACTGGCCTGGTATAGTATGATGGAGAGACAGAAAGTTTGATGAAGTTTGCTCAGTTTCATGGTGGAAGAGGGAGAGATGTACTCTAGAGCTGACCTTCAGCCAGGCACCTCCAAAGGCACAAAGGCATATGGGGTCTCTTGTCTGAGCAAGAAGTGAGCAGAGATTAGAAGTGAGCACCAGACATGAGCTCATATTTTTGTTAATGAAGTGGTGAGGAATAACCAAAAAGGTGGGAGGAGTTGATGTTACAATACAGGCTTCTAAAAAGCAGTTGTTAATCAGAGCTAATCTGTTCAAGGAAGTAAAAGGATGAAAAGACTCTTGTCTTGCAGATAGAAAATGTCTGTTACCACAGATGTAACTCATTTAACTTAGCAATTCACACTCTTTTGCCTCCACCCTTCACCCCCAACAAAATCCATGAATCCAAATTTCCATCAAAGCAGTAGAAAGTTGCAGCTCAGTCTCGGAGATTCTGAGGCTTTGAAATAGGGAGTGAGTGTTCAGAATGCTGTAATGCACAACCACATCAAAAAGCTGTGGTGATATGAACAGATCCTTTCTGTCTAGGTCTCTAGGTAAGTATGTACACCAGGGTTTATCTAGGATGGCATTGGGCAATAGCCTGTTTTGACCTGTTCATTCATCTCCTAAGAAATTCCTCAGAAAATACATTGGCTTCTGAGTAAAGGGGGAGTTTGTGTAATTTGAACCTTAAAGAGGAATGAAGTTATTGCTCCCACACAAATTCATTGCTGTGGTATGGAGGTGAGTTGCGTTTTAGACAATCATTAACACACAAGAAAAATAATTGTTGGAATGAAGGAAACAGTTTTGTTGGGTTTTGGTTTTGTTTTTTTCAGAAGTCACAAGTTCATGTGGAGTAAAAGGTGTCTGTATGTCTTGGTAAAAGGTTATTGCTTTTGGAACTAAATGTCAATACAATTTTACATGCATCCAGGACCCGTGATTAGTGTTTCAGATCACTTAGAGGTAGAAATAGCAAGTTATTTCTCAAAGCTGAAGTCCATCTATAGGAATCTAAACTGACTTGGTGGTGCAAGACGTTAATTGGGACACACTGGGCAATTTAGCAGAATCACAGGGGTGATTACTTGTGTTGCAATGAGAAACAGGCTTTGTGAGTGGATCAAACGTATAATTTTAGCTCTGATTCTTGAGATATAATACTCAGGTGCATTCCTTCAAGCCTCTTCTCAGATCTTCTTATCAACATATGTTGGTGGCAAATTGTAGATCAGCACACGTAAATTAGGCCTAGAAAATTCCTGCAACCCTCACAGGCTCTGGCATAGCAAAACTGAAGCTAGTAGTTTCCAGTTAACCTACCTGAATTATGGAAGAGTCAGTGTTGCCTGCTAAGTGTCAGACTGAGACATCTTAGCAAGCAGCCCATAATGTATTGTGGTCTTTAGGTACCGGCTTGCCAAGAAGTTCTTTGAGGTTTTATCTGCGGTGTTTCTGTGTCATCTCACTGCCAGATATCCCTCTTCTCATCAGTAACCTGGGACTTCTTTCTTACCAGTAGTTGCAAGGGTCAATGTTTCACTCGTGTTATCTTTGACGTTATCAGCTGACATACAGGGCGTGATTTAGGCTCTTTACTGTGACTAGTACTACCCTTCCAACTCAGAACTGGCATAGGAGAGATTTAATAAACCATCATAAGTGACCTCTTCCTTCAGTTTTTCACATTCCCTGTGACAGGCTCAATTCAAACTAGATGAATAAGCTATAACGTGATTTGGCATTTTGCTGGAAGAGCTGAATATGTAGGGTTTTTTTATTGTAGTTTGGATTTCTCACTGTTTAAAAATATGCAATATAAAGGCAGGGAGGTTAGATTATATTTTGCAAATACTTATAAATGGGAACATTGATCTTGAGAATGTCCTTCTAGTACAGTCCCAAACAATCATCTAAATCAAGAAAACAAAGTCTCAAACAAACCTTGATGCAGCCCAATGAATCTCAGTTTGCTCATGGCTCTTCCCAAAACGGTGAGTTGTTTTGTCTGTCTCTGTCCTAAAATTCAAAGGTGCAGATGCTGTGTTTTCAGGGTGTCAACAGAAAAATGTGTGGCTCCACAGTATTCAATTACAATGATGTGGACTGTGGCATGTCAACAACATATTTCTTGTATTTTGGTAAGCAATATGCAGTAATGTTTGCATTCAGATTTTGATTAAGATCTGATGAGGTCCAGTTTGTGCCACGTATAATGGAACTGGATTATCCAGTTAAAATTGTAGAAACCCTCTGAAGTTTCTGAGCCTGAGTGTGAGCCTCCTTACCAAGCAGGTTTTAATCCATCACAGCCTTTATCTACTGCTTTACCTGCAAGTCCCAATCATCATATATGGGAACTTAGGCTGGTTCTGTGGTATATTTGCCTCACTTGAAGATAATTGCAAAATGGCAGCAGGACGTGCTGTTTAAGGAGATGATGCAAGCCCTGGTGTTTGTGTTGGTCCATGCCTTTCATATTTCTCCAATATCCACAATCACTGTCATAAAAATTATACAGAGTACAGCTTTGCTGAGTCCTTTCAGAAATGATTTATATATTGTTTGTGAATTTGTTTAGTTCCTTTTTTTAACTTGCCAATACTTATTGACACACTCTCCTGTGGCAGCAAGTCCCAGGAGACTTTTATGTATGTAATTGTTTTCTTTTTACTTTTTAAAGCTGGTTTAGAGCCAGTTTTCTTGGGTGTCCTCCAGTTCCTGCAATGTAGGATCTGGTGAACAGCAGTTCAGCACTCAGCATGGCCACCAACTTTGATATTATGTCATTATATGGATATTGTGTTGTATGATACCCTCCAGCTTTGTCCTTTGCAAGCTGAAGTGTCACAGCCTTTTGCAATCTCTTGTTAGGCAACTGCACTGTCCCCATATTTATTTGAGTTACCCTTCTCTGTACTTTAATTTCACTATGTCCCTCTTGAGATGCAGAGATAAGGCCTCGCAAAATTTCCAATATCTAGGCAGTCAACTTCTTCAGTGGTGACAAAGCATTCCTTTCTGTCTTGTTCTCATTACCCTTCCTGATGATGCCCAACACTCGTTGGTGTTTTCTTTTTGTCTACTGTGCACTGAGCCAGAAATTTCCAAGAATGGCCAATGATGACTCTAAGATCTCTTTTCTGTGTTGTAACATCATGTAGGCACGGGTAGGTTATTTTTCCCTTTCATAGGTGTATTTCCTTGCTTACCTTGACACTGAAGCTCACCTGCCACCTTTCTGCCTGCTGGGCTCTGTTCAGCTCCTCCTGAAATTCTTTGTCATTAGCAAACAAATAAGGAGGTCAGCATCATGCAAAACCATGACTATTCCAATGTTCATCCCCATATCTGAGAAAGATGTTGGCTAGAAACAATCCCAACACTGACTCCTTGGAGACCTTCTCTCTCCTGACTCTTCTTTTTCTTCAAAACTGAACTCTAAGGCCTGACCTTTGCTTCCCATCTCTTCATCAATTTGTAGTCCAGAGCCTTTTTTTCTAATTACGCGTGAGCTCTGCTTCTTTCGTAACCTTTGACACAGCCCGTCGCATTTGGAAATCTGGGCTGGTTGCATTCCCCAGATCGCCCCTGCTGCGGGGAAGAGGGAGGGACGTGCCACTTGCCGCGGGGTGCCTGGCAGCAGCGGTCAGCACTGCTATCTGCAAGGAGCGTGGAGGCTCTCTCCTGGAGGAGGTCTGTGCAGCCCCTTCAAGCACCAGAACAGAAGCGCTGTAGTTGTTTTTTTTTTTTCTGCAGAGCTGAAATGTGGTCAGTGCAGCCAGCTGGTGTTCGAAACAGCACCAGCGGAACAGCCCACTGTAAGAAGCCCACAGCAGTAAACTTGCCTTGAGTTGATTGATCAGAGTTTGTAAACAGGAGGGGCTCTCCTGATGAAGGGTGTAGATAAAGGAATTGCAAAATGTCAGTACTGGATGTTGAGAAACTTGCTACGTATGTCTGTGCATCTACCCCCCCACCTGCGCTTGAGAAACAAGTGGCCTGTAAAGGACCCCAGCCCTGATGGCTGGGTACCGCACCCAGGTTTGTCACAGAGGTCAAGCATAAATAACTTTGGCCAGTAGATAGGGGAGCTGAGATCCAAAGCCAAGATGTATAAGAGGTCCCAGGCCACATCTGGCCTGCCAACCGTAAGATTAACCGGCTTCATAATGTACCTTTAGGAAACTAAAATGATTTTTTTTTAAATAATTGACCTAAATGCACTTGCAATAAATCTACAAATCTACCTGCTTCTTAAGCTTGGCCTTCTAGGCTGCAGTAGGGGCTGCACCGTTAATTTCAGAGCTAGCTGTAAACTAATGAGGTCAATTATCCAGTCGGTCTCACGTGACGGCAGGGACCACCCTGACACAGTAGCCGGCTTTGTTATTTTCCCTGGTACCTGTATAACAGCAGAGTTGGAAAGTCTGGCTTGGGTATATTTACATTGCACGCAGTCTGCAGTATGGTGCTGTGTATATTGTGTATTCAGAAAGCAGATTGTAGTGGTGATTTGAGTGATAAATCATACAAAAAGCTAATTATGCAAATACATTAGAAAATACGTAGTGTTTAAAGAAAAACGTATGGTTTATATTGTGATTTGGGAGATGTATGTGTTGTCCCTACGTATGCATTCTAATGCCAGGCCTTACAATGTGCTGATGTATGAGATTCTCTTTAAACTGTGTTACTCAACAAACAGCAGGTGATTAGGCATGACGTGATATGTAAAGGAGAATTAAGGTTGGCTTGCACTTGGTGTAATGCTGAGAATCAAAGACTTGGCTGTAACTAGAAGAACATACAGACACCAGACTGAGCTTTTCATTGTCAAAACTTAAAATCAGTATCACTCCACATGAAAAGCTTGGGCTTTTTTAAAGGAGAGTTGAAATCCCTTATTGTGAAATCCCTTTATAAATGCCGCTTTAGAGAGCATCCTGGGGAGTCTGACTCCCAGTGGTGGTAAGATGATAGAACTTGATAGTAGGGAATAAGAGCATTGGGCAGGTAGATATAAACACATCCTGTGGGAAGAAGGCAGCAAGGATTTTTTTAAAGGGAAACCCTACCCGACTGGCCTCCTGGGTCCTATGGGGTTGTCACTAAGTATGTGGATAAGGAGGGCCTAGAAGAGAAGGATGTATGTGGATTTTCAAACAGCATTTGGCAGGGGTCCACACCAGAGGGTACTAAAGAAACTTAAGTTGCTGGGGGACTGGAGGAAAGTGTTGTGTTTGGTTTTTTCTAATATTTTTTTTTAAATGGACAGAAAGCTGGTGAGAGGATGAGATACTCTGAGACGCACTCCAATCAAATATCAGATGCTTTGAAAATGGAGTAGTCTCGTCTGAGTCCATAATGGAAAAAAAAGCATGTTTTAGCTTCCCTGTGAGACAAAATACTTAATGAACATCATGTGGAACAGGATTATGGGTGAGCAACCACCGTGTTCAACATCATCGATAATGAGTCTGGTGCCTGTTCCTTCCAGGGCTTAAAAAGGCATATACAGTCATCAGGAAATTGATGGCCCATGGACATGTAGTAGCCAAGTGCATAAAAAAAATGGTTTTAGGCCGTTGGCCCATCACAAGTGATGCTGATCAGGCCACCCAGCTCAGCCCATATGTGAAACAGAGGGAAAAAGACACTTAGAACTGAGCTACCAGTTAAGAAAAAACATACAAGGAGGAGAACACCACAATTTCCTTTCTTTTATTCCTTCTTCATCTATATCCTCAAAAAAACCTTCTTGACCATTACTCAGACTCTCATTCCTGCAAATAACATTAATAAAAATATTTCTGAGGTAGGAAAAGGTGTGTGAAACTTCAGCCTGAGGAAATGTGCAAGCGGAAATTACTTTTTGCGTTGGAAATGTTTGTTCAGTCTTAATGGTATTCAGTAGTCCCATGAAACAAACCAGGGAGAAAGAGCAAAGCCGAGCGAATCCAGTGTAAGGTCTGCCTATAGGTTTGGGTTTTTTTCCTTTAGTCAGAGTTGAATTTGATCCATTTTCTTTTATTTGCTCTAGAATAACAATGATCCTCTGCTCCCCCAGCAGTAAACATTGCAGCCTGCGAACATCAGGCTTCAGCAAGCAAACTTTCAAAAATCCCTTTGCAGGGTAAATGTCAGACTGTTGTTCAATTAATTATTTTTAAAAGGGAATTCATATGTAGTGGTGACCTTTAGCTGTCCTGCACGCACACTGCTTTTCATGATCTCATTTGGTGTTTCATGCGGTGGCCTAATACGGGGGACTGGTGTTGTGAATAGTAGCAGAAGAGCTGCCTGCAACGCTGGGGCGGGGAGAGGGGCTTCCTTCACCCCACTAGTTTAGGGGGCAGGAAAGGGAGGTCAGTGAGAGCCCCAGAATTCAGAGTGAGTGATCACCAAGGAGCCACCTTGGCCTTGGTTCGAGACACTTGAACTCAGGGAGGGGTGGTGAAATGGCTGATCCCACCTGGCGTCTTGACCCCCTTCCCACTGCTGGCATCCTCTCTCACCAGCAAATGAAACACAGCTGGGATCGTACACTGAAAAAGAGACAAAAAACTGACATGGTTTGGAGTCCTGTAAATGAGACTGTGCAGTCTTGACCTCTCCATCTGGCATATTTTGTTGTCCCAGCTGGTGTCGCTTCAACATTCAAATGAGAAAATAACAATTCCTGTTCACAGGTGGGCTGAGAACAGCTTTGTTGATACGAGGCATGCGTCTGCATCCCAAGGGAGCAAGCAGCCAGCTGAGGAGTGCTGCGGTTTTGTGAGGCTTCTCACAAAGATGCGGATTTCTGCATCCTGAGAAAATGCATCCAGCAGCATCAAGACCGTTCACCTAAAAAAAAAATCTGATGGACTGAAACTAACGTAAAACAGCAGTGATGGGGTTTGAAGTAATTGCAGAGATGTTGAAGACTCTTGCTTGTTCTGCAAGAAAAAAAAATAATCATCCTCACTAGGCACCAAAGCTGCTTTCCTGAACTCAGCAACTTAAAGAAAATCATACCTCACTGGAAGAAGCCAAATAACGATGGTTTGGGTTTTGGTTTGTTGATTTTTTTTGTTTTGGCTTTTTTTTTTTTTAAAACTCCTGAAGGTATTTCAATAGGTGTATTGTAGTTTCTAAGCACCACACAGCTGCTTGCTCACTGACACCCCCTCCCCCCCAGGTGGGATGGGAGAGAGAACAGGAAGAATAAAAGTGAGAAAATTTACGGGTTGAGATAAAGTTTAACAGGTAAAGCAAAAGTCATGCACACAAGCAAAGCAAAACAAGGAGTTCATTCACTGCTTCCCCTGGGCAGGCAGGTGTTCAGCCATCTCCAGGAAAGCAGGGCTCCATCATGCCTAATGGTCACTTGGGAAGACAAATGCCATTACTCTGAATTCCACTCCCCTCCCTCCCACCTTCCTTCTTCTTCCCCTAGCTTTATATGTTGAGCATGATGTCAAATGGTGTGTAATATCTCTCTGGTCAGTTGGGGTTCAGCTGCCCCAGCTGTTTCTCCTCCCAACTTCTTGTGTCCCCGCTCCCAGCCTACTCGCTGGTGGGGTGGTGTGAGGAGCAGAAAAAGCCCTGACTCTGTGTAAGCTCTGCTCAGAAATAGTGAAACATCCCTGTGTTATCAACGCTGCTTCCAACACAAATCCGAAACATAGCCCCATTCTAGCTACTATGAAGAAAATTCACTCTACCCCAGCCAAAACCAGCACAAGGTGATAACATTAAGAACATTTTGATATCCTCTCAGAGACGCATGGAAGACCACCAAACTGCAAGAGAAAGTGAGGGAATCAAGGCAGGAAACTGAAGCAGGAGAGTCAGGAATGTCCTGCTACATATGCAGGGAAACAGTGGAGCTCCATGCTACTGCTAGGGGCTGGCAGAGACTCAGCAGCTTTGTATTATTTAAGTCCATTTGAGTCTTGTCCAACTCAAACCCTTACTTGGTTGTTTGAACTTCCCAGCTGCTACAAGGTTCGTGTTTTGGGTTTTTTTTGGATTTTTGTCTAGGCACCATACTGCAGAAAACAGTGTTTAATGTTATGAAAACCCTTACCTTCTGTTTTTTGGAGGATTATTATGTTTTCTAAGAAAAGCTTAAATGTGAGGTTTGATATCAACCAATTTCTATTTATCTTCCCCACTTTCCATAATTCCTATGCTCTATATTGTTTACATTATAGACACAAATCTTAATACTTACTGTGCAAGCAAAAAATAGTTAGAGGAAGCACATCCAGATGCTTATATGCCCTTTGATCTTCATTTAGCCCTGGTGCTCAGCTGTTCCTTGCTTACGGCATGTATATTCAGATATTGCTAATCCACTTTAAAAAAACCTACCTAAATAGTGTAAATATTCAAAACTTAATTACCCTATTTCTTGCTACTTGCATTGAACAGAAAAAGGAAACCCAAACACACATGTTTTAGTTGAAAAATCAGATTCTTTCTACCTTCCCTACCTAAACTAGTAAAAAAAGCAAAACTCACAGCAAAAGAAAGTTTGGCAAAAAGTCTTCCAGTTGTCAATCAGCTGCATATTATGTGTATACATGTGTATATCCCAGATACAGTAACTCTTTGTGATTTTGAAGGGCTCCTTCAATGTCCACTTGTAACTTAGTCCCTTTTAAGATTGAGGTAACGTGATTCAGGTTCAGGCTTGATGATATGCTAAAAAGGCAGTGTTTTCATTTATAGTAGGCTTTTGCCCAAATTCGTGTGTGACGGCTCAGGACTTGAGCCTGCCCTCCTTTGGAGTAAAAGGAGACTTGTATGTATTAACAGCATGACCATAATTTTGGCTCCCAAGTAAGATTCTTTTCCCTATGTTAACTGCTGGTTTTCTTGCAGGTGACTGTAATGGAGGGCAGGTGAGGGGTGCAGGGATGCGAAGGACCTTAAAGCAGATATACGTGAGGAAACTTCAAGCTTTCATGCACAGTCATTTCCCACTACCGCGCCTAATAACAGCATCCAATCTTCTGCTGCTTTTGTGGTTGTTCAACATCATCAAGGGGTCAAAGTAAGTGTTTTACCAGCTATTAAGGATGATGGTGAAGAAGGTTTGCAACCAGCACTTCCTCTGAGTATTAGTTAATTGAAAGCAGGGAAGGTCGTTGCAGTATGAGATACTTAATATGCAAAGCATTAGTGCCTGGGTCCATTTCCTGTCATTAGCCTTCCTGGAAGCACTTTCCATGACTAATGTGGCCCTTTTACACAGAGTGGGGTCATGCAGTTTGTACCCCCGGGGTAGAAGCACCTGGTTTCTGAAGCGATGCAGCAGCAGCTGCTGCCAGCACGACAAAGTGGGGATGAGGTGGCAAGGCTGAAGGGATGTGAGGCCCATCTCCCCAATGGTCTGGCAGGATGGGAAAAAAAAAAACCCTCGTAAGCAGTAGCAAGAAGTCAAATGGCCTGTGGAAAATGCTCGGATTACATCCGCCTTTGCAGAAATAGGGCCCGTTTCCTAGGAGTTGATACCAACAGGAAACCAAAACATGTCTCAGCCTCAAAGGTAAGATCTGGCTCCTGCCTTGTCCCTGCAGGTGCCTTCCTCTGGGTATCTGGCTGCTGAAGCATGCTAGCAAGAAAAAACAAGCTTCTATTGTCTGTTTAACCTAGAGATTAGTACAATATTTTGGTTTTCTGTGTTCTCAGTGTGACGTTCAAAGCCTATGTTGCCCTCAGGAGAGTATGCAGACCCTGAGTTAGCATCCCAAAGTACCTTTTCCTAGTGTTTTGGTACTGCAGAACTTCAAACACATAGTGTGGTGTAATCCTTAGTTTATGATTTCTCCTGAATTGGACTGCTTCTCTGTCTCCCTTCAGAAACATTGTTAAGGTAATTCATTTAAATGCAAAGAGACAATTCTCCCTTTTTTGTTTGTTCAAGCTGACAGGAAAGCATGGCTTTACCATTGAAACATGGACTTGAGAGGCAAAGGTCTTGTGTCTGGGTTACTTCTCTTGGGTGCTACTGGTGTGGTGCTGGAGTGCTGCTGGTTGTTCATCTAAGTGTTTCAGTCAGTGCCAGTAAAAGCACTTTTCTTTGGGTCAAAACACATTAAAATTAAAATTCAGCTTCGTTATGCATAAGCACAACCCTAGTGACCAAATAAAGATTAAATATTGATGTCGATATGGAAAAAAAAGAAACTCTGGACAGAATAAAGCCAATCATAGAGCAAAAACTGAATGGCTACAGTGCCTTTCTTGCCCTGTGATGCTTTTCTTAAAACCACCCTTAGCAAAGAGTCTCTGAAAATACCAGCTCAGTCTGGAAGCAGGGTGTGATACTGGTCTAGGTTAACCATGTGGACTTGGAGAAGAAAGACAAGAAGCCAGACATGACATCATGATAAACTGAATGTAATAAGGGTTTCCAGTGGTATTAATATTAAATGATAATGTCCGAGCGCAGCTGGTAATTAGACAGGACAGCTGCCAAGGCCAGTCATTAGTAATTTTGATCTATTCACTTGAAAACCACAAAAAAAGTACTGCAGATGTTTCTCTGTCACTTTTGTTTTGGCTGTAATGGACACGATAACTCTTCTCTTCCTTTGCAGGTAAAAAGTTCACCCCCCCCTGCATAACAGACTTGGATTGTTTGAGTTGCCACAGGATGTTCTTTTTTCTTACTTGTTGTGTTTGGCCTAGGACTGTAAATCACAAATACCAGGCTGTGTAATTCTGACTTTTATTACGCTAATGTATTTTAAGAGCAGGAAATCTATAGGCTCTTGGCTCAGGGCAGCAGAAGCAAAGCATGATGGGGACTCTGTGGTCAGGAACATTCTCAGAAATATGTCTCATGCTGTAAAGGTGACCTCAGGATAATCTCTGCTCAGTTTTTGGGCTGGGGAAAGAAGGACACCTCAACCTCTCAGCCGAGGTGTGAGCTGGGGTATGGGTTCTGAGTGGAGGAGTTAGTTCCCCGAGCACAGGGAGGGAGGGAAGGGTGAAAAAACTGGTGTTAACCTCAGTGCTGAAACCAGCTCGCAGATGCAGGGTCCTGTTTGGGCAGGATCATGGCAATGCTCATCCTTGCCTAGCAGCAGCGGTGTAGCCAAGATGGCAGGTGAGGGCTCCTACCTTCCCAAACTGGTGCCTTTCCTACTGGGCCCAGACGGCAGCATAAGCTCTACCCACAGTCTCTTCAGGAAAAAACTAAATCACCCAAGTGTAAGGTAGCCTGGCTTAGCTCACTTAACCCCAGTGAACTCCTCACCAGTGGAGCAAATATCTGCATCCAGAAGCAGTTCATGTGGCCACACAAAGAAGGGGGACAAAGCATGGGCCTTCAAGCTGTCTCAGGCTGCACGGGTGGGCTGGGGAACAGGCTTGAATCTGGAGGTAGGAAATTACAAGGTAGCTGAAAATTGTCCCTGTCCTGTGTGCTCTGCACTGTGTGCGCTGCAGTAGGACTCCAGTTTCTGCTCTTGTTAATATGTGTGTTACCACTTTTTGGATGTGAGCGAGGCTCACAGGGACTTGACTGCAGCTGGTATTCAAAGGTCTGCAGAGGTGAGACCACGAGGAACAACACCCTGGGAGGCTTTTTCCAGTTTCCATTTTTAACAAAAGAAGGTAATATCTATCTCTGCTCTCTCAGTCTCTTTCTAGGTGTTAAGCTATCTTATAAAACCTTAGGGTACTACAGGAAGCTCTTCTCCAGCCCCACTGAGTGTTGATGGTGTCATGGCATGCAAAATTGGTCTTCACGTGCAGTGGAAAATCCTTCAGACCTGTGGCTGGCTACCACAAAAATGTGTGTTTGGTGGGTATAATTGCTAACAAACTCATTAACGATCATGAGCTTCTCTATCAGCATGTCATTTTGCATAGCTCATGTCTTCAGGCTCTTTTAATTTGAGGGGGGGAGGGAGGAGGGAGAAACCAGATTGATAAGCACTTGGTCTGCAGCATCCATTTAGGATGGTCTCTAGGCTAAAAAACTCTGCATTGCTCTGCCTGGGGGAAAAAAACCAAACTTTCTTGTGTGAATAGTCTAACCTGAGAGAGGACTGCCAGTGGTGTTCAATGGGCTGTGTTATATCTATAAAGTTGCCAGTGAGTACAAATATTTGCAGGAGAGGTGTTCAACGAGCATCCATCTTTTCAAAGGCATAAAAAATGGATTGCTCCTTTTTTTATTGCTTCTGAATGTCCTAACCCAAATTCATTGCTCCCCTTTAACTGTGAAAGTGTGCTGGAGAGTCTTAAACATAATAGAGTCATGTCATTGCTCTTGATTCTTCTCGTCTGTAAGTACCTTCCCTGATCAGAAGTGCTTCAGGTAAATAGTGCTGAACTTCTGTATCAATTCTATCATGAGGATATGTATGAGCCTTACTTTTATCTATCGTATGCTGGGAGAATTATGCTAAACCAGCTCATAATAGAAATGTTGCAAAATGGCAGTTGAGATAAGAGAGACTTGCTTCGGTAAAAGTGTTAAGTGGAGAGGGAGGGATGCAAGAGCGAGGGAGATTTGAACTACATCACCAGGTTCAGCCTCTAAAGTGGAAGCTAATGCAGTGAAATGAGCCATAACAAAGCCACGCCAGGAATTATTCTGCTGTTCACAAGAATTTTAGAAGAACTGTAATTGGGAAATGATGTGAATATCAAACAAAATGTCACTTGACTGGAAGCCTTGCAAAGAGGGGGAAATAAAAGAAAATGATTTAAAAAGTGCATTACGTGTCATCCTCTTAGACACGCTCTAAAAGAGTTCCACGCTCCCTGCTTAGACCCTTTGGCACGCTTTTGTGTAGCATTGTGTGTTTTTGTGTGGGGTGGTTCTCCTTGAAAGAAATTAAAATGATGGGAAATCTGGCTTGTTACATTAAGTAACATCACATGCTTTTCTGTGGGGTGGAAAAAAAAAAAAAGGAGGAAGAAATACTCTGCTGAGTTCCAAGAAAATAACTACTGAGGAAATGAGTGCAGCAGCTCGGGTCCCGTCCCTGGAAAGTAACAGCCATGCCAGCGTGGGGAAACATGCTCTGTATCCTGGCAGGGCTTGTAGGTAGGGCAGGGCTTGAATTTCTTCTGCGTGCTGTCTTCTTGTGACCTGCAGACTTGATTATCCACATGACTGATCTCTCCAGCTGTCTGTAATTATTTTGTAGTTCAAATGTTGGGGTTTTTTCTAAAATTTGGAATGTATTTGAAAACATCAGGACTGTTGACCAACATTTCTGCTCTTGTTTACTAATGTCCATTTCTTTTCTTTCAAATTCTCTGTCTGCTTTCTTCTCTGGAAACAAGTCATCCTGAAAGCACCTCGTCACTCTCTTCACAGCCAGAAAGCAGCACCAGATCAGGTCCTCTGGGCCCCTTGATGTTCTCCTCAGTGCTCGCAGGAGTATTGCCCTTTGGAGGACCCACAGATTCCCCATCTCTTTAATTTAGTGTAAACCTACATCTAGAAAGACTGAGAAACCACCTCCTGCAGGTAAGAATGGGGCCCATATCTGTTTGGGTAAGGTAGGAAGAGTACTGGGACCAGATTTGCTTTGAGATTTACCCGAGTGAAAAATCCTCCTTTCTCATGAAGGGAGATGATGACACCTTTCTGTTATGAAAAGGTCTCTGATTTCAGTTAGAACTTCTCAGTAGCCTGAATGTGCTCCTTCTCATCTCAGATCTGCTACAGTCAGGATCTTAAAAAACAGGGTAATAAGGGTTTTGCTTGGTTTAGTTGCTGGGGCTACATTGGGGAAAAGGTGTCTCAGGACACTGCAGTAGAACAGGAAGTTGTCAGAAATATATATTTTCTGTATCTATAGTATAACATATATAATACTATAAATTATATGTATACTATATAATACTATATGCTAAGTAAATATCTGTGTGTTACTAATTTATATCACATTTTAGTGACAATCTAAATAGTTAAGCACTTGTCATGACTTTTAGGTGATTTTATAGGCAATTCTTCAGGCAAACATTTTTATAGACTTGATGAAACACATATGCCAATTTTTATCCATAAACTGTAGTGATTTTGATAAAAAATTCCCATCTTGTTTCTTCAAATAATGCTTCGTATTCAGTAAGCATAAGAAAAATCCTCCACCACATCTAAGCAATAAAACACTAAGTCTTCTTGTGTTCTTCCCATCTACTCTCTTGCTGCAGATTCCAGTCACTGAGGTCCTATAGGAAGGTTTTAAGACTTCTGGCTGGTATCTCCTAGTGTGGGTTTCACCTTTACTAAAATTTTTTGTTTGTTTTAAATTTTGTTTGGTGCTGTTTCTAGTCAGTGACCCATCATCTCTAAAGGCACACCCCACATCAGGCTGTGTCGGGGCACAGTTACTATAAAATGCAAGCGTAGGACCTCGTGTGGGTGAAGCTCCCTTCTCAGCTGCTGGTGTTAGCTGATGGAGCAGCCCCCTGTATTGCTCTGGCCTTGAAGCAGGTGTGGTGGAGCACTTTGCTTGGTTGAACCCAGGCTGTAATTCAGCTGCCGTGTCAGAGGGGGACCGTGAGTGAGTCCCTGCACCCCTTGAGCACAGAGGGAGGCTGGAGAGGTTATGGGAGTTGCTTTGTGCCGTCATCGTTGCAGACATTTTACTCCCAAAGAGAGAAGCCCAGTCAAAGGGTGCTGAAGAATAAATTCAGGTGTAAAAGACCCAGAGACAATTTATTCAGGGAAGGTGGTACTGCAAAAAAGTCCCAACAAAACAAACAACAAACGATGGTGAGGTCAACATTAACATCATCTGCTGAGAGCAGAAGGTTTTGGCATCTGCTTGTTTCTCCAAGTCCCTATCTCCCATTCAGAAGAAAACATGAAGCAATGCAGATGATTTGCAGCCTGTTCTCATTCGTGCTGCAAGAGAACGGGTGTTGCTTTTGAGTCTGGGTGGGAGCAGGTCTCGTAACTCCTCCATATCTAAGCGGGTCTCCTATCTCCACCAGCCACACAACTGTTGTTTTTCTCCCCCGGCTTAAGGAGCTCGCAGAGGCAGACCCCAAGTGTATTTGTGCTTTTATCTTTGGTTTCAATTATTAATGGTTCCAATAGTTAACATTCATTTGGATGAGACTTTATTAATCAAGGGCTGCCTGCCCTACTAAAGATCTAATGGTATTTTAAAGCTGCTCTTCCTAGGGCAGAGCTTTGTCTGTGAACAGTTAACCAAAGTTTTCCCTGGGCTGTCTACCCTGTCGCTAATCACTGCTACTTTCCCTCGCAGGGATGACTGGTTTTTGGCTGATCTGAGATGCAAGGGGCAAAATCAAACTAAAATATCTGCTCCATCTCTAAGTTAAATAATGGTGCTGCTGCTAATCTGAATTCGGTAGCATTCCCTGAAATAATTTCCTGGGAAAGTGTTTGGCAGACTTTACTTTCCAACTCATACAAATATGAGCTGTTCTTGCTGCGCCGGAGTGACTGAATGGAGGAGTTCGCATGCTGTGGTGTGCTTTTGATTTCCTTTTTACTTTATCCCTGCATATTTTTCCCCGAAAAACGTTATAGAACATTACAAATTCACTTGAAAAGCACTGTGGGGTATTTTTTCCCTGTTACGCTATACAAAGTTATACCATCAAATATTACCCTTTAGTGGGCCACCTTCCTAGCTGGCTGTGTGGCAATACAATTGAGGGCTTGGCAAATGATAGCAAGTAACCTTTCACGTCACCGTAACATTCAGTAGAGCTTGTGCTAGGATGAAGTAGTTTTCAGCTAGGTTTAACTGCAATGCAGAGTGAAAAAAAAAAAAAAAAAGATGCATGACCAAACTTTTCCTGATGGCTTTCTTGTAGTATCGTATCTGCTGGGGGCAGACACTGGTCAGTGCTAAGTGCTACGGTAATGGCTCCCTCTAGCAATATATTATATGTTATTACAAACCAAAGAGCAAAGTTCATACTCATGCATTGAAGCTTCGCCCAGCCCTGGTAATTAATTCAGCTACTTCATGTTCTTGTTGAAACGCCCAGCATGGTGGTTGCTTTTCTCATCCTGCAGCAGATGATGACACCCAAAACCAGCACCAGCACAGCCAGAGGGTGTCAGACCAGGACAAGCAGGTTTGGGGTGCTGGGGGGGGAGAAAAAGGTGTTATTGCCCCTCTGCAACCCTGTGGGAGAGCTTTCAGGCCTGTATTTAGCTTAACCCCAGAGGTTATGAGACTCCGTGGGCTGGCGAGGGTGTTTCAAGGATTTCTCCTAGGTTTCCTGGCTAGGGATATGTGCACGTGTCTGGCCAACTTGGCACGAGTGAGTTGCACAGATTCATCCCTCACCTCCATGGACAAGTGCCCAGATGCAGCACACACCTGCCTGGTGCGCCGAGGTTCCCCGCAGGCCTGTGGGAGCCGGGCAAAGACCATGGGAGCCCCAACTAGTGCAGCCCGGTGGCAAGCAGGGATACGGCAGCCTCCTTAGCATCACATTTTGCTTTCTCCAAGGATGCCCCTCTGGCCCGTCTCTGGGGCAGAGGTGCCAGCTGCCTAGCCAGGGGCGGTGGGTTTCACCTGCAGAGGAGGGTGAGAAGCCCATTTTGGGGGAGCAGAGAGGCGGTCTGGGCTTGAGGCGGTGATGGGAAGCAGCAAGGTGCGGATGGTGGGTGCAGCAGGCGGTTATTTGACATCTGGACAGCTTCACTCAGCAGGCATTTTGGAGAAGGAAACCTGCAAACAGGGAGGAGGGGAGAACTTTTTGCAGTTGGCGCCCCATCTTCTGCAGTGGGGCCCTGAGAAGGAAAGAAATGGGCTTCTAGTTGCATTATGGTGTCTCCTCCTGCCCTTTGCTCTTTCTAGTAAGCCCAAAACCTGCTCTTTCCAGTACGGCTGTGGTCAGACGCTGCTCTGTGTTACATCGGGCACCTTCCTGCAGGAGAGAAAGACATGCCTATGAAGACCCACAGAAAGACACAGAAAAAAGTTGGAAGTGTCCCAGGACAAACAGATGAAGTGAACTTGCCAACACAGGAGAAATATTATAAGAGGATTGACTGTATTTATCCAAGGTATGAAAAGAGCCACTATTCCCAAACAAAAAGGTAACCTGAGGAAGCTGCGGCCGACAAGGAGGAGCAAATCGGGTGGACTCTCCCTCTATTTATGTTGCACCAAAATGTGCCAGGGGCTCTGCAAGTAAATAAAAGGTAGGGCCTTGATGGGAATAGCTAACAGTTTAAGGCTAGAGCAAACAGTGTGTGTTTGCAGGTGGCAGTCTGCAGGTTAGGGAAAGGCGAGAGGAGATTAAAGAGGAGATAATCTGCGCTCCCCAGAGGGAAGGCACACAAATGAGCCAGATCAGATAGTTCAGCTATGGCAATAAATCTGTCTGCTGGCTATCTGGGTTAACATGTACATTTTTTGGATGGGTGCTGCCTGCACTGCTGGAGCAATCTGACCCTTGAGCACCTCTGCATACAGGGTGCTCGAGAGGTGAGGCAGCTCTGGGTGCTCCTCTGAACTTCGTGATGAGAAAACGCTGTAGACCCTGCCCCTGCAGGAGCCTGGAGCAGTGCAGAAAACGTTAAGGTCTCAGCCCTGAGTCTCATCTAGAAATGCTTCCCATCACCTTAGTTTTGGAAGAATGTTTGCACTAAACCGAAGTTCATGTTAACACCATTTCACCTTGTCTATCAAGGAATCCAAAGCAATGGTGCTGAAGCTGCAAAATAAATTCAGCCACAAACATGTCAGCAACTCTTCAGCCAGGCTCATTGCCTTGTTTTTATCCCTATTTCCACCCACTAGCTTTTTTCCCCTGTGCTTTTTAATGATTTTTGATTGCAACATTTGGTTCTGTAGCTGAGACCGGTTTTCTCGTGATTTTAGCTAGGATCTCAAGTGATCCATGAAGATGGGTCATCCAGGCGGATCACAAGCAGGACAATGATGTCTCTGTTCAGCTGACCTGATGTAATGGTATGAGCACTAACCTGTAATGCACACCCAATATCCTGCAGCAGAAAGATTTTTATGCTGGTGCAGTTAAATCAATAAACTTGGTAAGTTAGACTAGTACAGATATTTTTAATCACAGTTCCCGCAGGTCCAGTGTCTAATCAGAACTACAAACTATTCAGAGGAGTTTTCTTTGCAAATAGGGTTATGTGTAATCAATAGCTTGGTATGTGTGTGTGCACAAATACTCATTTAGTAATGCTGGCCCGTGAACACATTCATTAACCTGACCGCCTGGTGTCACCCCAGCCTCCCTCCCCTCTTCACAAACAGGAAAAAGGAATGCATTCATTGATTACACTGCTTTAATTTATTTGCCTGACTCTAATCTCTGTGCAAGATAAGACTGCTGAGAACTGTGAAATTGCATGCTTTGGAGAACTGAAAAGGCCATTTCCTCTCTATTTCCTACGTTATATGATAATGCAAGATACACAGTAGCATTCTCCTTCTCCCCACAAAGCATCAGTTGATGGATATAGCTTTTAGTGGCACTGTTTTGTGCTAGTATGTCCCATCTTTTATGCACAGAAAAATTAAATAAATATTTAATACTGGTGGAA
>JAOXJK010000012.1:90764557-90776054 GCA_025774025.1 Xenus cinereus | reverse complement strand
GATCTACTGGTGGAACACAATTGAACTTTGAGTAAACAAACAGAATGAATTACCTACATTACCTATTCTCTTTGGAAAAGGCTGACCCTGATCGGACAAAAACATACTGGCCCTGTTTGGCGTATGTCGTTTTGACGTTGAAGGTTTATTTAATTACGATGTTTTTAATTCTATCTCCTGTGAGTTATTGCTTTATCCCCCACACACACCCACCCCTTAGTCTAATATTGCCTCTCTCTGACAGATTGCTTGAAGTGCCCGTTGTTTACTTGTGAGAATAGTAAAACCTTTGCAGCAAAATTGTCCTTCAGCTGGTGTTGGAGGTGGTCTCTGTTATCAAATACTACAGGAAGTGCTGGTTAAGCAGGTGCTGCCTTTCACTTGAAGCAGCTTTTATTTGCTTTTATTTCAGCGGAGGGGCAGGGAGACGGAGTGCTGTTGGTGCTGCAGGAGCGGAGCTGTAGCCCAGTGCTGATCTAGTAATTTGCTGGGCTTCCGTGCTGCAGTGTGGTTTGGTGGCCTCTCCAGGGACGATGGCACTCCAGGCCAACCCACGGCTGAAGCTATAGAGGATAAACAGGGAAGGAGATGAGGTGCAAGAGGGGAAGAGAGATGTCAGCAAAGAGAAAGAGAGGAAGATGCGGGAATGTGCTGGGGGAGGGAGGAACAAGCAGAAGTGAAGGCAGCAGGTAGGGAAGGACGATTAATGCTCCATGACCTCCGACACTCCCAACAGTATGGATTACCCTGGCGTGCTGACCTTGGCATCCGTGTGGCTCCAGGCACCTGGAGGTGAATGTGTGGAGGCAGAGCTGTGCTGTGCCCTTTCCTGAGGTGCAATTTGATGGGTGCTACATTGTGCCAGCTGGAGAGCTTCCTCTTCCCACCTTGCCTACACTGCCCAACGGCTCCAAAGCAGCCATGAGGGCACCAATGTGCGTTGCTTTATGCCTGCTAAAACCTTTTTGTGACTTGGCCATGGATGGGCAAGTTGTCACCTTTCTTGAAGCTGGAGTCTTCCTAAGGCAGGGCTGAAGGTGGGCCCCAAGGGGTCCTACTCTGGGCCTACCTGCTTTTCTGTCTGCTTTTTGTAGATGCCTCCCATCATTACCCTTGTTTTTTGCCCACGAGGATCTGAACCATAGGTGGTGGGCAAGAGAAATTATTGCCATATTCCTCTGAGATAATTTATTCCCAACTCGGGTCAGTCATTAATGCAATTTGTAAACCGGCTGATGTGTTTCCTCTGTGGAAACAACGGTGGGGCTGGCTGTTATAAAGAGGTGGAACAGCGCTGCACAGCCCACTGGTGGGAGCTGGGAGCCTTTCATCAGGGATGTCCATCTGGAGAACCAATGGGAGGTCCTGCGTAACACTGCACCGCAGGAAAAAGACTTTCTGAACTGAATTGGAGAGGAAAGAGAGTGAAATGCCCATGGGACCTTTTGCCTTATCCCACTGGGTCATGAACTGCACAGGGCTTGGACAAGTTGTGGGATTTGGTTCCTGACTGACTTCAGTGCTTGGATCAGGGCACCTACACACAGAGAGGTGCCAAGCTACTATGATTTGTGGGGTTTATTTTTCAAATGTCTGTGTCCTGAGTATTTCTCATCAACCCTAAAGTCTCATCAAGGGCCCTGAAATTATTGTGGGTTTTTCATTGTTTGGTTTGGTGGGGGTTTTTTGTTTGGTTTTGGGGTTGGTTTTTTTTTGTTTGGGTTTTTTGCGGGTTTTTTTTGTTTTTTTTTTTTTAAGGGGGGACAAGAAGGAAACAAAGCAGAAATAATGTTTCCTTGCCAGCACTTGCTGTGTTCAGCCTGGGTGCATGATTTTGAATGTAGTGATGCCTATGGTATGTGACATGCTCTCGTGTCCTCAGAACGGCTGTGTGCATTGGGGAAACACAGCTTCCTCCTGAACGCTGGCAGAAAGGAAGGAGGAAAGAGAGGGGGAGTGCTGCAAACACCATTTACATATCTGGGGGATGAGCTCATCCTCTTCTGTGCAGATGGGAATTGAGAAGGTTCATTAAAAAAAATAATTCATTTAGTCGTTTCTGGAAGGTAGAGAAAGCACTGCTCTCTCCTGGTAATGGGCTTAGAGAAAGAGGAGGAGAAGGCTGCATTGCTAATATTCTGTAGGAGTGTAAACATCTCCCTGCTTTGTAAATGACATTTCTTTTTTTAAAGCAAAACCTGCAAAAATCCCATATTGCTGAGTTTATAGCCTCCTGGCCCAGGTGTGTGACTTCTGGTCAGCAATTTCCCCTGCTAGTTAAATGATAGATACCACCTGCATTTGGGAACCAGCACTACCCACCGTCACCTAACCATCACTTACCTAAGGAAGGAAAATGTTTAGTCTATGGAGTAGCCCCTCTAATTACAGCAACTCTGTGTTGGACAGATGGCCAACTCTCTGCATCACATCAGGGAAGTTCTGCTTATTTGTCTGTGCACCAAGACTTATTACAGCACTTCCAGACACAGTTATTTTAAGTTAACTTAGACTGCTCTGCAGCTGCGTCAGAATAAGACACATTTTCGCAGCAACAGCACCTTCTACTCGCTTGCCCTGTCTGGAAAAACCTTCCTGCTGCTTCTCAACCAGACTTTGCTCGATGTTTTACTCCCATCTAGTGCTTTTTATTAAAACTGCTGGTGCTCTGCTTCTGATACAGGACTAGGCTTGGCTGAGCAAACAGCACGTTGTCTCTAACCCAGGGGTTCATCAATTTTTTTTCCATCTGACTATGAAAACCACCAGCTCTTTGTCCTTCCCTCCTCCTAGGGAGGGTAGAGGTGCAGGAAGGAGGGAAATTCCTGCAGACTTTTGCTCCTGTCTCTCACGGACAAGACACTTCTTTCATGATGCTTTTCTTGTCAGAGGAAACTTAAGAGTTATGCTTGTTTGAAGTGGGTTTCTTAAATCATTCTTGCTGCTCTTGATGGGAATGGGAAGGCTGCTATATGAAATACAGCATTTTTATTGATGTTCAGTGATGCCTGCTAAGTGTATTTAAACCCTAATAAAAACTAGTGACAAAAAAATCATTTGTGAGGGAAGCAGGTGAAACTAGCCGTGTTCCTGGCCTCATATAATTTGCAAAATCTCCACCGAGTTCTTTCAAGAGTGATTAAAACTGGTGAGCCTTCAGGTCCAAGCAGCCCATATGGGGGTTTAGGGTCTCAGCTGTTTTGAGAGCACGTGGTTATCGGCGTTTGAAACTCCAGATGAAATACAGTGACTTTCCCCCAGCTGCCCTGGAGAGGCTCTGAGATGGCTGAGCCCTAGGACAGGTGGTGTAATGGGAGGAAGCATTCAGAGGCTGAGGTGGACGTGCAGAACTGCTTGACCTGGACAGATGCCCCATATACCTGCATGGATCCAGGCAGTGGGGAAGCCCCCAGCTGAGTGGGGTTGGCCATGAGCTCCACCAGTGCCCATGGCTGCTGCGTCCTGGGGTATCTGGTTTGTTTGCACATGCCTCTAGGACAGCGCTTATATAAAACACACTCCCCTGGGGAGGACATGTTGGCCAAAGCTGGGTCTTCCTCCTTAGGACAGTGTGCTGGGCCCAGGTTTTCCTTTGCGGTAGCACGCTGTGCCAACAGTGGTAGCACCCCGATGCCTCCTTGAGGAGGTGGGGAAGGGAGGTGAGCATCCCTGGGCCGTGAGGCACTAACACAGTCCCTGTTGTGCGTCAGCTCTCCTTTCCTTCCCTCCCGCCCTACATTGATGGGGAAGGGAGATGCTCAGTGTGGAAGCCTGGCTTGGCTGCCTCTCGCCCTTTGGATGCCAGTCTCCTGCTCTCTCTGATCACGTAGGAGGACTTTACCCCTAACTGGGCAAGTTAAAAGCACCAATCTGGTGACCTGTGGCAGTGCTTCACACCTTCATCAGTTTGCAGAGCCCACGCGTTTAGCGCAGGAGGTACAGGCTCCTGTTTAAACCTACTGCCTTTCCTTAGGTACCTTTCACATCCCCCCTCCGAAGTCACCTCTGGAGGCTTACACACCTGCAGCAGCCAGGCTGGCAATGGGTGCCCACAGCATGCTTCCTTGCTGATGAGCTCTCTCTGCAAGAGTGGCCTCTCGCCAATCACTGTGGATTTCAATGCATGGGCACCATTGCTCTGGGGGTGGTGAATGGTATCACTGAGGAAGACTGTGGTTTAGTGGGACCAGCCGCCATGCATTTAGAAGGAAACTTGGTGTCCTAAATTTGTCAATGACTTAGGAGCCATAGACACTTCTGGAAGTTTGATCCCATGACTTTCCTTTCCTGTTGTGTCGCTGCCAGGCTGCATGTTTATTTTTGCCATTGACTTTATGCCTCTTTATTCCTTCTAATCAAAATTCTGACTCAGACTTCTCTTTAAACTAATTTATACGATGAATGTTTTAGGAGCGTGATGAGGAAGTGTAGGAAATCTTATGCTTGTGATTGACTATTTACAGGCATAATACAGCCTTCAAGCCAGCTCTGGGTGTTTGGCAGCCCATACCCAACTGAGGAAATAAGAGCTCAGGTAAGATGACTGACTCTCATTAAAATTCAATGAAAGTCATTAGTTTGCTTTTACCTCGTGAATTTTCTAGGGGTGGCATATGACCCAGTATTATAGTGTAAATATGAAATTCTCGTGCATGGGTTTTGGAGGTGTGCAAAGTGAGCAAATGGGCTGTTTGGTCCTTATTGTAATTGTAGTTTGCTTTTTTGATACAACTGTTAGGACATTAATTAAAAGGACATTAGAGGACATGATCACGTTGTGGGAAAACTGGCAATTAAGCCAGACTCCTAAGATTGAGGTGTTGTGTTCTGAAGGAAAGGAGCCTTCTGTGGGTTAGCGTTGATTCGGTGGTGATCCTGCACAAATCCCATCTTGGCTGTACTGATGAAATATTGACGTCTCTATGGCCTGGATCCCTCTCTACTCTGTCCTTTGCCACCATTTCTTTTCATCTCCAGCAGGACTTTGTGAAGTAGACTGAACGTGGGATAGAATGATGTTTCCATGTTTCTCTGACATCTCTCCTTATGGACAGTGATAAATCTACTGCTCGCCCTGTTGCTGAGATTTCAGCCATGCTGAACATAAATGGTTCCTCATTTTACACTCATCACTGAACCTCACTGAGACACTTTGCTTTTCCTCCCAAGTTTCTGCAGGCTGTCTCTCTCTGTCTCCTGTGCTGCTCACACCACCACTTGTTCCAGCTTGGATTGATCCAACCTCTCTGTTTCTTATGTTTCTTACTTAGCTGCCTTTTGGAAATGGGCACAAACTCAAACATAAGAAGTTCCATCTAAACATGAGGAGGAACTCCTTCACTTTGAAGGTGGCAGAGCACTGGAACAGGCTGCCCAGCGAGGTGGTGGAGTCTCCGTCTCTGGAGACATTCAAAACTCACCTGGACATGCTTCTGTGCAACCTGCTCTAGGTGGACCTGCTTTGGCAGGGGGGTTGGACTACATGATCTCCAGAGGGCCCTTCTAACCCCATATCAGTCTGTGATCCTGTGATTTATTGCCCCAAACACTGCTTTTTGTTCTTTGCTTTGGCCACTTCTTTGGCATCATCGAAGACCATTGCTGCTAGCAAAAATTCAAGCTTCCTTCTACCTCTGCATGCTACGACTTTACTGTCCCTGGCTTTCTTCTTCTTTACTGTCCCTAGCTTTCTTCTGCTGCTGCTTCATGAGTAAAGTCCCTTTCCTTAAATGTTCTGTATTTTCCTTCTCTGCATCATTTCTGAATTCCCATTTCCTTTGTCTTCCAGTGGGGTGCACCCTGCTCTGTTTTTTCTCCCCTTTTCTCCCAGTATCTAGACAAAGCTGTTTTCCTCTCTCCACAGTATGATGTGGCTTGTTTTCTTTTGCTTTTACCCTTCTTTCCCTCTCTTCATGGTCAGTTTAACCACATCCATGAAACCTCAGCTGTATTCCATCTAGAAGCAGAGACCATATTGCTTAAAAGCTGTAAAGCTTTGTGTTTGTTCGTAGTAGCAAAGATAATTTTTCCAAGAAGGTGGTGAAATGGCAGTCAGAGTTTTTCCAACAGCAGAAAATGCACAAAGGCCAGCAAAATGTTAAGCAACATTTATAGGCAGATAAATATCAAATACAATGCACCAATTAATATTCTAGTGGCATGGACTTTGATAAACTGGCATGCTATTCTGCAGGTTTTATTTTTAACAGATGGGAAAGAAAAACAACATTTGGTCTAGAGCCTCTGTCTTTCTGAATGAGGTTTTGCTCATTTGGGGGGCTGCAGCTATTCTAAACATGGCAACCTGATTTAATTAGCTGACTAGGATCCTGCTTTATCAGTGATTTTTTTGTTGTTTTGTTTTGACTTGTTTCGTTGGGGTATTTTTTTTTTTGATGCCTAAATGCACTCTAGCAAAACTGACAGTACTCAGAGCTCCCAGACTGCTCTGGCCAAGTTTCCGTCCGAAATGTGCAAACAGAATAGCTGATGAAATAATAGACATGTTCATGCTGGAAACCTTTCTCTTTCCTTTTTCAGGGCAAATTGAATATCTATTGATTCATTGTTTCTACCAGATGGGGAGCACAGCAGTAGTTCCTCTGTGTTTTCGAAAGCAGTAGCTTTCACAGAGTTTGCTTTGGTTGACAAGTTATTTTCCCTCTGATTTGAATCTGTCTTTAATGTGTGCTTTTGGGGTATTGATTGCAGCGGCAGACAAGCTCTGATTATGGTTCTTGCGTGACTGCCAAGGTCCTGCAATGCACGGGGAGACTGTTTTAGCCTCTTCCCCTTGAAAGCCCAAGACTTCTTAGGGATGGGATAAAAAGCATGAGGTCCATTAAGCAAATAAGCAAATCCTGATGCCTAGGAGAGATGCAAAGGCAGTCAGACTAGACAGTGATGCTATGTCCTTTGTGCATATTTAAATGTGGCACCGTAAAAGGGCTCGTGCCAAATCATAGAATCATAGAATGGTTAGATTGGAAGGGACCTTAAAGATCATCAAGGTCCAACACCCTGTCAAGGGCAGGGGCATCGTCCGCTAGACCAGGTTGCTCAAAGCCCCATCCAACCTGGCCTTGAAACACCTCCAGGGATGGGGCATCCACAACTACTCTGGGCAACCTCTTCCAGTGCCTCACCACTCTCATAGTAAAGAATTTCTTCCTCATATCTAATCTAAATCCACCCTCTTTCAGTTTAAAACTGTTACCCCTCATCCTATCACTGTATCACTGATAAAGTCCATCCAAAATATTTGAGGACTGCCTCACTGTAAAAGGTCTGTTGTCTCAAATAAGAGTCCCAATTACAGCACAAATCCAGCATTATGGATTTTTACTTTCAAGCATGTTATGCTGAGCTAAGCTTATAGGAGAGAAGACAAGGGAATTAACCTAGGTTTATTAATTTCATATGATATTAATAGTTGCAATATCAGCATCTCCCCAACTAAGCCATGTGGATACATAGAGCGTTGAATTGAAGGAATGGTTTTGGGAACACATCTGGCCAGTTCTCCCAGGCCTTATGTGATACACGTCCCTGACCGATTGTCTGTTCTGTTGGCTCGTTTCAATCTCATTTGAAAGGGACACAAAAAGTGCCCAAAAAGCAAAGTCCTTGTTGATGGTCTAGGGGGAGCCAATGAGAAAAAGAGAAGAAGGTGTCGGATCTTACTGAATCTCTTTGCCAGAAATTGGCAGTGCCTTAGTGTGTGTGTTTGCTGGCCCAACTGCTTACAGGTGTTTTCAAATTGGCTGCCACAGGTATTTCCCTTTCTTGTTGCTATCAGAGGCAAATGAGAGTAGGCACTAGGACTTATTGCACATAGGATGAGAAGAAACTTTGAGACATGCCACAAATCCATGGGAAAGAGCCATTAGTTCCGCTGCTCACAGAACAGTTCAGGTGTTCGGTTGCTTTTTTTTCCTTTTTACAAAAAATCTGAACTGTTCTGTTTGTTTGTTTGTTTTTCTGATTAATTTAAACAGGGTTAAAAGTTGTTAGAAAATTCAAGCAAAGCAGGAGAATTTTTTTTACCATTTTTCCCCTCTGCATATTCCAGGTAGCTGCTGCATCCTGTCAAGTGTTCATGGCAGGGAAAGCAAGCCAACAGGTTGCTAGTTGAGGAAGAGGTCTTCTGCGGGGATCGAGCCACGTATGTGAAGAGCAGTGAGAGTTACAACGGTGCTGAATCTGGGGAGAAGGTCACAGCAGCACCAGGACCCTGTGATGGATCATCCAGTAATTAAAGTTGCAGCCGTGCTGGCCATCATTGCAGGTTTTTAATGCACTTGAAAATGATCGTTGCATATGTACGTAAGTGTATGCCATCTTTCCTGAGCATGGGGGATATTTATTGCCTGGACTCGTGCTTGACAGCAACTGTGTCCCAAATCCACTGCCAATTTCTGTGTATGGATGATTTCCTTCCAGTTACATACCATGTAATACGCTCACTGTCAACTGGCAAAGGTAACCCCTTAGCTGCGGTACAAGGTCCTTTCTGTGCAGAGCAGCCTCATGCAGGCCAAGGGGGCCATGCACATGCAGATACGTTTCTGCCACACTCCTGGTTTTATGTGTTTTTAAAAACCTGAGGATCTCCTACCTGTGCACAAAACAGGATGGGAAGCATGTTTTGAGCTCAAATACTAATTCTCAGGAGCTGGGCAGAGCAATATCATGTCACTGTAACTTGGTCTTTTGTATGCACAGTAATGTAGACTTTAATTAAAATACCATGTTCTGCTATTTTTTTCTGTATATGGCAGCCTCAGTTGGTGCCCAAGAGAACAGCAAAAGAAACGCATGAAATGGGACAGGACTGTGTAGTGAAGGCATTTCCTGGCTGGAGGACTCTTGGCTTTGCTTGCTGGAGAAGTCTGGAAATGCATAATGAATGAGGCAGGATACTGCAGAAAGTCATAAAACAGCCTCAGATGGGAGGCTTGACGCCTTTGTGGAGAAGCAGGTTCTGTTTCTTGCCCAGCCACAAACTTGATTTCTATCCCTTAAACTGAAAAGTTGACCACAAAGTGCATGCTTCTCATTTTCTGCATGTCCAAGGAAAGGCAGATACAGGGGTTTTTGTTTGGGTTTTGTTTTTTTTTTTTTTAAGAGAGGAGCTAACTTCAGAGGCAGTTGCTGGGAGCTTTGTCTGGAAGATGAGCTACAAGAAAGCTCTGGACAGTGAGTGTCTCAGCCTCGTTATTCAAATTTTGCAGATGCTTTTGATAGGCCTATACTTAGATTTCCCCATCTCTTAGTCCTCTGTTTGTAAAATGAGGAAAGTAATTCCTAGGTATCCTAACCAAACTGCAAGGAATCCTTAGTTTATGTGGAGTATAAGACGCTGCAGTGAGAACCGCTGGGAGGAAAACATCAGTTTTGTTTGAGGCAGGATTTGATGTGGAGCAAATAAGGATAAGAGATGCATATTATAGTAGCAGTGTAAAAGTAAATAGAAATATTTAGCCACTCACCGAGGAAGACAGGGGCTTTGTATAAAAATATAGTCTACAATCATGTAATTAAAGACTGCATTTTAACTTGAAGCTGGAGTAAGGAAGCTATGTGGGTGGTTTTAGCTCTGATATTTCTTAGTCACTGAGTTTCTGCTTTAATAGGTGGCTTTTCAGATGTAGTTTTGTAAGTAATGGCACGGTAATAACTTCCATAACGTAAGCTTAACATCACATTAAAAGCACCCATCTTACTTTAAAACAGACACAGCTTGCGAGACAAAATCATGCCCTTCTCTCCCTGACACTCTATTTCCTCTCTATCCCCATTTGTCTTGTTGTCACCTCTGTGCTCTCTGGAAGAACACACACGGGCCAGTGTCACGGGTTTGTCCCAAGTTTGTCCAACAGCAGTGACCTGGCACTTGAGGCCCCCCCACCCCCTGCCTTTGGACCTGCAGAGCCCCCGGAGCAGGCAGTGGTATGAAGGACAGCTGGCAGTTTCAGAGCTGATGCTTTGTTTGCCAGCCTTGCTCTCTCCCCAGCCTTTGAAGCCTTCGAGATGCCCAGAGATTTCACAGGAGCGTGTTTGATGAGCATGAAACCTATGGAGTCAGCACTCACTGAGCAGAGGCATTGATTATTTTTTTTTTTTGGCTTTGCCTCAACTGCTTCTGGATTCTCCCATTTAATCCCACTTGAATTGGGGTTTTTGTTTATTTTGTGTTGTTTTCTCTGTATGCATTGCCTTTGTCCAGCTGTGGTTTGTTACAATGATACATGATTTCTCTTTCTTTCTCTAACAGGGAGTAAGGGATGATGAGAAACCAGTGCTGGCCACCCACTACCATCCCACTACTGTACTTTTTGAGGCCACAGAGTTGCGTGCATCTGCAGGAGGGAGTGCTGCTGAATACAAGAAACCTGAAGCCAGGATATATTTTACAGCATGGCAATTACAATGCAGGATTGTAAGAAATGTTTGCGTTTTAAAATGTTTTATCTTATGTTTAAAGGATACTGTTTCTGGCAGGGAAAGAATATATAAGGGCATTAAACGACTTTTTCTTGCAGGCAATTAAACAATGAAGCCAATCTGAGGCATTTAAATAATTGTAACAGATGTTTATTGCCTAGTGCAGTTTACTGCATCCTATTATTCCCTTTATATACAGGAGAGAAGAACACATGGCAAACTGTACCGTAAAAGAAATTCTTTACTGCCTTGTGAGCAATGTGGCTGCTTCTCTGACTTCTTAATTGAATCACCTTGGGAACAAGTCAGTAATAAATAGTATTTGGAGAGCAGACAACTGACTAACTGCCGGAAGGAGCAGCAGCAACTGGTGTGCAAAGATGTGGGGCTGGCGGTAAATACCTTTGAGCAAACAAACTGCAGTGGGATTGCTCGAAGGGTGATGCTTGGTTCAGTCTCATTAAGGATTTTGGTGCTTCCTGAGCATGTGGGTTTCTGGAGACTCTTCTTTCCTGAAATCCATTTTGTGTGCTCCATTGAGAGAGGAAAGACCACCTGGGTCCTTGGGTAGGCTTTGGACAGGACATTTGTAATCCCAGTTTACCACAGGTTTGCTATGTGACTTTATTTCTCACACTTCATCTCAGTGAGACAGGGTGACAGTTCTTTCCAGTCTGCTCAAGGTGTCACATACAATGTGAGGGTGGATGTCCTGGGTCAGGCCGAAGGTGCAAGAAGTCTCATCTCCTGTGATGACCTCTGGCAATGGCCTCAGGTAGATGACTAGGTAACAGTGAAGGACAAGCATATGTAGTATTTCCCCATAACACTCTGCAACCATTTTTGATGTAGGGCCAGATGTTTTCTGTGTCTTTAATAATGTATTTATTAGACCATTTATTTAATTCTGTGTATTTAATAATGATTATTGGTTTTTGTTCATTCTCCCCTCGAATTCATGCAGAATTTTAGTGTTCAGAACAGCCTGAACTGGCCGGTGTAAGTCTCTAGAGCAGCAAATGTTCTAGAGAAACTTATGAGCTCTTCAACA
>JAOXJK010000012.1:90753971-90764547 GCA_025774025.1 Xenus cinereus | reverse complement strand
CGACCTGCTGTTTTGTTTAAATACTAGGGGGGGGAAAGAAGTCTGCTTTCTCTAAACAAATAAAAAACGCCAACAACTCCCCTCCCAATCCAAACCACCAAATAAAGCCCTGTAGACTTTTAAACTCTTGTCCAGTATCTCTCCAGTTGTCTTATCCTTGGATTTGACTAAAATTTGAGGTTTTTTCAGTGAGCATTTCTTTTCAACTTTTTGGTTCAGGTCAGAATGGCAGTGAATTTGCTTTGTGAATTTGGGTCAGATTTGACAAAATTTGAGAATCTTTCAAAATTCTAAAGATGTTTACATTTTTATCCAGAACAGTTTCAATGTTTTTAGCTTACATAGCATTTGGACACCAAGTTTTGATGATGTAAATCATGAGAGAAACAAAACGTTTGCCCAGCACTGGTTATGTGGTGCCAAGGCGTGCCCACAGGCAGGCTTGTATTGTAATCACGGCATCTGTTACTCTGAACTCGAAACTTCTTTTTCCTCATTTCTCTTCTGCTCCTTGCACCATAGCTTTCTAAAGCTCAAGCTGCCAGTGAAGGGCTGTGCAGGGTGGTTTTGGTGCGTTGGGTTTGTGGGGCTGTCTTTCTCGGCCACTTTCCCTCCCCGTGAAGACCAAAGTCTAGGATGTTATTCTTGCTCCCTCTTGTTACACTCAAATCATTTTTGTGGATGAAAGAAAACACACCCTGTAGTTAAAGTCAAGATTTTATTGTTAGTGTAATTGAAATCTGAACAGTCTAATGCAAGAATTATTATTAGTGTTAATCTTATTACAAAAAAAGAAGGAATACTTCTATATTGAGAAAATTTCAGTAATAACAATACTACAGTTTGTTATTTACCTACCTTCTTATTTTCTACATCTTTTTCTTGGTGTTACACTTACTCTTTGACTGTCGTCTGAGCCCAAGGTTGGTAGCTCCAGTTTGGCCACAGTGAAGAGGATGTCAGGGCCACTCATTGGCATCTGGAGACCTTCACTGGGAGGAACATGGTATCAATGTTTTCTTCTTCCTCTCTCTTCTTTTATTCCTTCTTCCTCTCTCTCCGCATTTGATTTGTCATTCTAACATACTTTTAGACCTTGCTCTTTTTGTGTTTTCTGCTGCTCCCCATTACACCAAAATTTACTATTTATGCTGCCCTTCATGAATGTTAGATACTGTGTCTTTGTTCTCTTCCTTACCCCTAGAACCAGTTTTCTCCAGGTCCAGGACTGCATTTCTTTAACTGGACCCTGGTGAGTTGTTTATAGCCATGGGGTCTCTAGGGCCAGCCTGTGCCCCTTGCATTATCACCCTATTCCTGCACTCCTTTCATCACCTCCTCTGTCCTCTCTAGTGCATCATTACATTAGAGTTGTAAATATGCCATTCTTTACAGAAAAAGTGCTTCTTATTGTGATCTATATAAAATTAGTCTTGTACAGACGCAAAGATAAACAAAAATAAAATGAGCAACCATAGCCACCCAGTCATCAGAAAAAACTGCCATTACAGCTGAACCAAGCTTTGACGATGTTTCTAAATTGCTCTGGTCTGGTGGTACCTGCCCTTTTCCAGTGCAGCGTTTCATCCTCAGGTAAATTGTTATTGCATGCATGACCTTCACAAGGGTCTGCCCACAGCTGGGTGGAAGCTGGGTAGGGCAGGGAGGAGGGCAAGCAGGGGAGAATCAGTCAACCCCAGCAGCGGGATGTGGATCAGTGCCTCTGCCTCCCAGTGCAATCAGGAGCTTTTATGAAAAGTCCTGTCAGTTTGTCAGAAACCCTCTAGCAGGTTTTGATCTTCCACTTGTCCTGGCAATGTGAGCAGGTGATAGCTGGACTGGGAGTGCTTAAAATTTCTCTCTTCCCTATCCTGATTATTCAAAGAAACCTTCATTGGAAAGGCTACATCCCTTCCCAGACATTTTAGGAAAGATCATATGTTTTTCTTAAAGCTAAAGAAACCCCAGCGTAATTTCTCAGCTCCAGTTTGGAGTCACTCCTAGGTGTGCCACTGGGCTTCCTTCAGGAACAGAAACCACCCCACACAAATTGGGGTGACAGAAACATACCAGAGTGAGTAAGGACAGCATTTGACTGAATAATCTAGAGAAGAGATAAGCAAGAGATAAGATAACCTGCCTCCTTACGTCTGGAGCATCCCCACAGGCAGCATGACACCGCAGACAGAGTCGAGTGATGTGTGCAGGTATCCTCTCTGCTGAAATCAGGGCAAACTTTTTTGCAGTGGCAGGATCTGGAGTCTTGCTCAGAGCAATTGGGCCAGCCTTGTGTCACCTCAGCTGACTGAGCTCAGCGGTGGCACCCTGGGGACCAGAGAGTGAAAGAGTCATCTTGACCATTAGCTTTCTCATCATCTTTCCCATAACTTTCTAAAACCAGCTTTCTATCATTTCTTTCTCAAGCAAGAGTCTTAGCAACAGCCTTTTTGTATGTTAGAAAGCAATAACCAAATCAGCCTGCCTTCTCGCTGAAGCAGAACAAATCCATGGCTCTGTTCCCAGCAGTAAACAAAGGTAAACAGATGTGGGATTGTGGTCATCTCCTTCCCAGCAGGAGGGATTATCAGAAAACCTCCATAAATAATGAAAATGTAAATGGGGTATAAAATTAATTTTTAGACAAAAGTGGAAGCCCTTTGCATGCTACTCTTCCAGTTTAGGCAGAGAGCAATCTCTGTCTCATCTTATAAAATTAAGAGTGATTTTCATCTCAGTGAAACTTTGAACTTTCCACAAATCCCCTCCCATGTTTGTTTGTTTTTCCATTGTTGTGCTTGCTGGCTACTTTAAAAATATGAGATTTTCTTTCCTAGCCATTCCCATTTTCTGTACTTAACCCTTTTCCCCTTCCTTCTCCACACCCCCACCCCCCTTCTTAGACCTCTTCTTACTCTGCAAGATCTCTCAGCTGCACCCATCACCTTACCCAGCTCCTATCCCAAACTTTTGGGCATCAACTCATGTGCTTGGTTATGTGTTTTCACAAGCAGTGTCGGAGTAGTAGGCAGGAGGGAAGTTGAAAATAATATAAATTCAAGGCAAATAAAGCTTCATTCTCGGTTCATGCCTCATCACTGGGCATAGGAAACAGTGTACCTTCCTATTCCTTATCTACATCATCATTATCGTTGCCATTTGCAGATCATTTTAGAGACTGAGTCTGTTCTTAGGAAAAAAAGCAAAGCAGGACAATCCACCCTCCTGCTATACTTCCAGTCCTGACACAAAGTCAATTATGGTGGATTTCATATTAAAATAACATCTACCTTAAAAAAGGAGTGGCTGGGCAAGAGTGGCACTGGACACAGCCAGCTGAGAGGAGGCAAAGTCTCAAAGAGCCTCTCTGTAAACTGTGGGTCCCCTCTGGGGATTAGATAACCAGGGACTGGGTTTCCCTCATCTGAACAAATACTCTGCTTCATGCTTATTTGGAATGGGGAGGCTGCCTGAGCATCTGTCCCTGTGCCTTAGTGAATGTAAAATGGGGGTGCTCCTGCCACAGAGAGAGTACGTGTTAATGTAGTAGGGGACCCTTCCCTTCCCTTCCCTTCCCTTCCCTTCCCTTCCCTTCCCTTCCCTTCCCTTCCCTTCCCTTCCCTTTTTTTTCTTTTTCCAAAAATGGGGCCAGGGAGCTCCTGGCATCCGAAGATCCAAGGCTGACCTCCAGGAGGAACCTCTGCTGGAAGCCAAGGAGCGGGCAAGTAGCTAATGTGCTGTGAAAAGCAAACCCTTGTAATGCATTTAGGCTGCATTCAGTGATGCCATAACACGGGGTCCTAGTCTTTGAGGAGGGACAAAGTGTAACTGCACAGAAAGGCTTTGGTAGATGGGTCTGGAGCCAAGGCTGCCACTGAATTTATTGAAACCTGCTGGATTTTGGCATTTATCGGGGGATGATGAAAGAGCAACCAGAAGGTGGCCCCATCATACAAATCCTTTTTAAAATATGCCTTATAGCGAGGCTTCCTCTTTCACATCAATGATGTGGGCTTCCACCTGCGCAGAAGGGCTAGAGGTGCTGAGAGCTGCTTGCAGGTGTCGCTTCCGTGGGGCACGGGAAGCTGCCGGAGTGCGCGGCTGCTCTTTGCCGTGGGGCTGGCAACCGCCACGGGAATTCACAGAGACAATTTCCAGCTGCCCGGAGGCGCATCCTTCTTGTCAGACGGCATGAAACTGCACCCGCGCAGAGCTCTGCCGTGCCCGCAAGCATCGCTCCTGGCCATCGGCCTACCCCGAGAGCATTCCCCGTCACCCCGGCAGTTAGAGCATGTCATAATCCGCGAGATGAAGAGCATTAGTGCCACGTTCCTATTAGAGCATTATGGATTATAGCAATCCTATCGCTTGGGAAATAGTTCAAAATTTCTTCTGTTTCAAATTGGAGAGGGAAGTAGAAAATTGTCACTATTTCTGTGGAATGAAAATTAAAGAAAAAAACAGTTGGGAAAATTCATGCATTCCGACCATCTCAGATTGCTTCTCTTCTTTTTTTTTTTCTTGTTTTTTGGGTCAGGTCAAAATATTAAATAGCATAATGTTTTATAAAATGGGTATGTACAATTTTAAAATATCACAGCAGGCGGAATGTAACCCAATAATATAATGAAGCCAAAATGATATATTTAAATACTGTCTAAACAAGCTGAGGTAGTTGGAGCCTCCCCCTCCATTTCCACTCTCTTCAACTTTCTTGAAGTTAACACATTTCTGGGAAAATATCTTCACCAAAATATATTTTTCTGTCTGTTTTGTTGAGAAATCTTGTTTGCTTTGCTTAAGCATCCATAGTACACTGTATTCTACATTGCATCTTTACAAAAGCTGGTGAGGATGCTGTTTCTGCAGGAGACATTTCCTCTCCTGAGTGAATTGTGAGGCTTTTACTCAGGGTAGGGTGGGGAGAAAGTAAAAACCAGTTTGATCCAGAATTACATGTTTTGTTGTACCCCTGTTGAACTGAAAGCCGTTGATTTTAGATTGGAAGGAAAGGATTGCTCTACTCAAATAATTTAATTTTATTTCTATGCTGAGCATCCCTTGGCAAAAGTAAGGCAAATGCAGCAAATGCTAAGTTTAGATACATCTCACAGGCTGTTGTGGATTATGGTTGCCTCTTAGCCCATATTATCCAACGTGAAGTCACCTCCTCCGGTGCTTGGAGCACTTGGAGAACCCAGTTTAACCTCATCTTTTGTGGGAGGTCACCTGCACCCTCATGTCCCTGGAGACTCCCCTAGCAAGCACCATGAATCAGGCAGTATCTCGGGATGGAGAAATGCCACCTCTCCTGTTAATGATTTCCAGTATCTATAAAGCCGTTTAATGTTTATTGGAACGAAGTCTGGAACATAAGGGTTTCTCCTCCGAGCCGAGTGCCCTCACCAGATGACAACTGATCTGGCTCATTGAATGTTTTAGTCTTTGTGGAAATTATATCAATTCCAGCAGGAGAAAATGAGGAAAATTTACCCCTGAGTGTCCAGAAGCATGCTGGTAATGTCGCTCTCCTGAAAAGCTGCGAATCCTGGTTCAGGTCCCCTCCTCTGGTCTGGGAGACCTGAAGCAAGGCTTAGTGTCATCCAGGCATCTTTGATTTCACTTATAAGTGCTTCTAGGGGCCGGTATGAGAGGGGAGCAAAGGGGTCCTCAATGTTGTTAAGGGAGAAATTACAAAATGCAATTGTAACATTAGCAAGTGTTTGATCTGCACGCAGTCCATAGTGGTTTCTTCTGCCCTTAGAGACACAGTGCAACTCTCACCATGGTCTACTGGTCCTAGCCTCTTTCCCTCTACGTTTTTGCATTGGCTAATGCCTGGATAAGCCAATCTCTGCAGTCACTTTAAGTGACAAGATGAAGAGGAAGATAGAATAAGATTCGGTGCCAGAGAGAAAACCAGGGAGATGCTGATTTAAGGTCCCAGCCTCTCTCGTTTCAGGTCACGGGAGAGAAAGCGGAGAGGAGAGCTGCAGCTCGGGGACACAGAGCCACGGTGCTGGTGCCAGAGGAGAGCTGCTCACTGAAACGAGACTGATGGCTAATGACTGGCGTAAAGGGCTGAAGTTATCAGTCAGCGGTGCTCAGTACACACCAATAAAATTCCAGGGAGGTTGCTTGCCTTGTCCTGTGCCATTTCTTTAACGTGTGTCTTGTGAGATTGGGGAGGTAGAGGAATAAATGATTTGTTTGTATTAATAAAAGCTTATTATAGTACTGTGGATTTACATGCTGCTTTGCAAACTTAGCGGTGCTCCTTACTCAAAAGAGTTTATACCTCTAAGCCTTTCATAGAAATTCCCCTGAATAAACTCAATTAATTATTTGGAGGGGAACAGTGGTGAGATGGGAATCACCTAACCCTGACCTTAGAAGTGAATTTATGACTGCATGAGGTGAATTTGAAGCATTGTGATGACTTATTTGCTTGAGTGCCTGACTAAAAAGCTGACTTTTTTGTTTGCTTGCTTTCTTTTGTCATGATTTGTGTTTTGTGCCAGAACCATGCAAAACGGTGCTGTTTCCTGGAGCTGACCCCTGCTGTGTCTGACCAGTAGGTAAGGTTATTCATTTCTTTTCAACGCATAGAAATGACATTTTTTTGTGTGTGTGTCTGCATCCTTGTCATTGGTATTGCATCTGAGAGAAACATCTGCTGCTTGCTCAGTTTCTCTCTTAGACCTGTACCTCCTTCATGTCCTGATTCAGACTAAGAACAATCCGAGGAAGAAAAATCATCTCCAACACCTCCGTGTGCCCAGCCTCTGGCTGGGGCTTCTGCCTGTGGCTTCTGGTCATGGAGAGAAAGCCAGGGAAGTGAGTCATGGCTTTACCCCATGGCAGTCCTGGCTCCACATCCCTGGAGATGCAGAGGCTGCCAGATGGGAAGTGTAGCAAGCAGGAGCGCATCCAGCTTTTAGCCTTCATCCCCTGTCTTCCCATCTCATGTTCTGGTGTGTGGTTTCTCCTGCCAGCTGCAAGGAAGGGA
This sequence comes from Xenus cinereus, assembly GCA_025774025.1. Classification (NCBI taxonomy): domain Eukaryota; kingdom Metazoa; phylum Chordata; class Aves; order Charadriiformes; family Scolopacidae; genus Xenus; species Xenus cinereus. The sequence goes on along the minus strand of JAOXJK010000012.1, from coordinate 90,757,541 downwards.
TGGCCATCCTCCCCCTCCCTGCTAACCAGCAGTCCTGGAGTTAGGTAAGTTCTGGCTAAGCACCACGACACACCATTTCTGGGGCCAAGCAGGAGGGAACCTGGCAGATATATTCTTGCAGAACTGAATTTTGTCATCCTCAAGGACCCAGAAAAATGAAGACCTGGCACTGACTGAGCTTAAGGCAGTGATTTTTCAGACTTCGTCAGGCTGCTTCCCTAGGCTACATCCTGCTTGGATTATGTCAAAGGACGGGTCTGTATGTACTCTTTAGAGAATATTGAATACTAAGGTCCTCAGCAGCATCGAGCTAGTGAGATTCCTGGGTCTGACTGCAGAGCTGTCTGCTATAAGGAACCTAGACTTGCCTTCCCTGCCTGTAAAGACTTTTCCCCTCCCTTAGAGAGGAGGCAACTTGTGTCCAGTTAGGTGAAAGGCATATTGGCTTGGCCCATCTTTGTAACAAGCTGCTCCCAAATCTGAGTCACGTTCAGATCCAGAGGCTAACTCTGTAGCTGGAGCCCACCTGTAGCATTAATGGAAGTGTTTCATTTAAAGCAGCATGGAGCTGGCTCGCAATGCTGTGAGAAACATTTCGTGCTGTTAGCAGGCGCTGGTCCTGCTGGGAAGGGGGTAAATGAATTCTGCTGGCTCTGGGAGGGCAGGGAGCTCATTACTTTCCTGGAGTAGGGAAGAAATAAGGGAGGGCAAGGTGGCAGCCAGAGAAACGGAGAGAAGAGTCTTGTATGTGGACTCCTAGCTGCTCTTAACAGTGTGGATGCAGGGAATGGAGGGGTCGGGGTACGTGCTGAACCTTGCACGCACAGGCAAGCAGAGCACCCACCACCCATGGCTGGTTTGGGCTACATGTCCAGAGCTGAGGCCGGAAAGATATCTCAAGGTCAGTGTGTGCTCAGCACAAATAGTTGCCCAGGTGTGGGTGAGCACCGTGGGACCCCTGGGCTGGGCTTCTGCCTGCTCACCTGGTGCACTGCTTTACCAGGCTTGCCTAGTCGTGATGCTGCTGTGAGCTGCAACGTGATGCCGTGAGCAGTGGCAGCAAAAGCTCCATTTTTGTCTTCTCCTGGTGTGGCCCTTGACTTGAGTTTGAATCAAAAGTGCTGTACAGATCTGAACTTTTATTTATTTATTTATTTTAAATTCTGTCACCGTAAAAGATTTTATGTCGCTGTGATTTGTGTAAATTGGGAGGTACAGCTTCCTGGCGTTCTTTCTTTTCTGTCTTAATGGCTTTTAGATCTGTGCTACAGCCAAAAAGAAAGAAAAGGAGAGACAGGTGTTAATTTGGGGAAGCGGAGGTCATCAGAAAAACTGACTGTGTGTCTACCAGGTGCCTTTTCTGTGTTCAGGGATTTTCTGCAACCAACAGAGTGGCTAAAGCAAGTTTGCCCATAGCTGCTGCTTTTTTGCTTATGAAAGGCAGGGGCCGACTCCAGAGCTGTGCAGTGGGAGCTCCAAAATGCTGAGCAATTCCCCACGGTGGGCTGTCTCGCCAGGTATGTGCTACTCATCGAATTTTCCCTCCTGAGCTCAGCGAGCATCAGTTCCAAACCCTGCAGGGGTCCACCCTAACGCTGCCTCATGTGCAAGGGGTGATAATGCACCAAATAGCCCTGGGCAGTGGCAAAATTTGCTCGGATGGTTGGGTCTATCACACACCTTGTTCATAACCTCTTTGTGTTTGATTTCTTTAACATGTGAGAGCAAAGAGGGACTGTGCTTTCAAAATGACTTGAGAGGCTCCCCATAGTCTAATGCTGGACTTTCTGTTTCTCTCATTGGCAAAGAGGTTACCCTTGCTATGCAGTCAAAAATTGATCCAGAGGGAAGCATTTACCCCTCTTTGACTGTTCAGTATTTGGTCCCTAGATGATATGATTGATATACAGTGTGCTGTATATTTTATTAGGTGAAAAAGTACCCACTGAGGCATAGTATCATTTCCAAGGGTGACCTTGTGACAGCGGGCGGCAGCAGTGCACATAAAAATGATAAAAGCCTGGCTAAAATCCCTGGCTGCATAGGTTGAAGAGATGGCTCAGAAACTGTTGATAGATGGTTTAGATTAACAGATATGCGTAGGCTTAGAGGTTGACTTTTTTTAAATGAGGCAAATCAGGGAAAGAAATGAATGCAGATGAGCACACTGAGAATCAAGAGAAAGGCAAACGTGAGAGAGGGGGAAGAGAGGAGAAAGGTTTGGTTTTTTTAAAAGAAAGCACTCTTCATGATGAAGTATGGCCAGACCAAGGTGTTGGTGTGTTGGATTGTGCTGCAGAAGGAAATGGGGAATGTAGACTGTGCTAAATAAACTGCACATGGGTTTCTCTGCCACAGTTAAGTCCTCTTTCTCTGTCTTTACTGCACTTGGTTATTTGTGGTGTGTATTTGTAGTGAGTTTTCTGGCAGTGTAGATAAATTATCACATTGATTTTTCTTTCTCACTTTTTTGGGGAGCAACGGGGAGGGTTTCTTTATATTATATAGGAAGCAGAGTGGCTGTTAACAACCTGCTGGGTTTAGTCTCCCACTGTAGGGGAGATGCCTGAACCAGAACTTGAAAACCAAACACCTTCAACTGCAGTGGAGCTGGGGGTCTACATCTGAATTTGCTATTTAGGACCATTTCTAGTATACCCAGTACAGGAACAAAAAGTTGAATACTGACTCCCCAAGACTGTATATATCACAGCTCGAGACAAGGAATATTGCCAATTGATAAAATCAGTGATTGATGTGATCATGGTCAATGTAACAGATCCGATTGTTTTTGGAGCTGTCATTGCACTAGGAGTACAGAAGTAATGCTTTCTCTTCAGCCCCGTTTGGGTTTTCATGCCCTGCTCTGGCAAGACAGAGATATTAAAAGCAAACAGCTGAGAAAAGGGCTTGAAGCAGTCAAGGGAAGAGAGAATAGATTAATATTTCTGCCCAGAAGCTGGAGATGAAAAGGGAGAGTTGTGCCTGTGACAAACATTACCTTGAGTCACTCACCACTGACAAATGGGTTTGCTGACCAGAGTGAATCATTTCTCACCCGGGAAGTGTGACTCAGATGGGAAAGTGGTAACCAGGAGTTTGTTACCTGAATTTCCCCGCGTTACCTTTCAAGGCAGTGGGATCTGCTAGCAAGTTGGGAAACACAGGAACTTAACCTTTAGTTCCCCAGCCTGTAAAATGTCCCTTAGGGGGTGCAGGGAGTAGTGGAAGAAAAGTGATCCTCACTGAAAGTGATTATTTATTGTTAGCATTTGCCAGCCTTCCACATCTAACCAAAACTCACCTCGAGTACTGTGTCCAGTTTTGGGCCCCTTATCACAAAAAAGACATTGAGGTGCTGGAGCAGGTCCAGAAAAGGGCAACGAAGCTGGTGAGGGGTCTGGAGAGTGAGTCTTATGAGGAGCGGCTGAGGGAGCTGGGGTTGTTCAGTCTAGAGAAGAGGAGGCTGAGGGGAGACCTTATTGCGTTCTATAACTACCTGAAGGGGGGGTGTAGAGAGGCGGGGGTTGGTCTCGTCTCCCAAGTCACAGGAGATAGGACAAGGGGAAA
>JAOXJK010000012.1:90733691-90753871 GCA_025774025.1 Xenus cinereus | reverse complement strand
GCTTCAGCAGGGGAGTTGGACTAGATGATCTCTATGGTCCCTTCCAACTCTAAAAATTCAGTGAAATTCAGTGAAACACGGACAGGCAGGAGAGGGGAAGGGGCAGCCTGGAGAGGTGAAGCCCCTGGTGGAAGCCAATGCAGTGAGTCAGCATCAGCAGCTGAATTCACCACAGAGCAGTGCTGCTTGAGTGCAAGCTTTACCATCCACTGGGGCTTGCCCCACAGCCAGGATTGCCCACTGACTAGATGAAACTGGAACTGATTGAAATGAAGGAAAAGTACTTTTTGCTATGGAGTTCCTAGAATCATAGAATCATTATGGTTGAAAGAGACTTATGAGATCATCAAGTCCAACCATTAACATAGCACTGCAAAGTTACTACTAAACTGTGTCCTTTAGCACTACATCTACACATCTTTCAAATACCTCCAGGGATGGGAACTCAACCACTTCCCTGAGAAGCCTGTTTCAGGGCTTGACAACCCTTTCAGTGAAGGATTTTTTTCTAATATCCAATCTAAACCTCCCCTGGTGCAGCTTGAGTCCACTTCCTCTCACCTTGTTACTTGGGAAAAGAGACCAACTCCCCACCTCTTTACAACCTCCTTTCAGATAGTTGTAGAGAGCGATAAGGTCTCCCCTGAGCCTCCTTTTCTCCAAGTTAAAAAATTCAAATCAATATATTACAAAATATATGTTTTGACATAAAATATGTGCTACTGCCATGTATGTGATAGCATTCACCTTGATGCTTCTGGGTCACAGAATGCCGTGGGGTTGTATATTGGAGGATAATGGCATGAGTTAGCTTGAAATGAGCTTTCTTCAAGTGTGGGTGCTACCAGTCTTGGTAACACAAAGCTCTGGGGACAGCTATCCCAGGTCTCTGTGCTGAGATGGGAACACTTTGCTGCAGTATGGGCACACTCCATATGTCTTCAAAGGCTTGTGGAGCATTTTAAGCCATTCCAGCTCCCAGGCAGGTAAAAATGACATTCCAGCAAGGATTATCAGTTAAACTCTAAGTGGCTTCTTGCTCATCACTTTGTTATTTTCAGAGATCAGGTCAAGAGGAATGATCAGGTGTGACGAGGGAATAATCCGTTTGCTTCTGCTAAAATATGCCTAACAGAGCAAAAGGAAAATGGGCTATTCTAAAGATAGGGAAATAACCTAGCAAAAGAAAGATGGTTTCATAAATACTATTGCTGAGGGAGCAGAAACTGTATTATTAAAAGAATTATTCTTTTGACCTCTAAATAATTCTGAGTCTATAAAAGGCAGATTTTTGTCAATAAATGAGTGTCATTAAGACAGATCCATATAGAAAAAAGACCATAAATCAAAAGAAGGAGGGCTGCAGCATCAGAGCACGGCTACAAATTGCTGTTCTGCTCATTTCTGCATTGTTAGCAACCTGCTGATAAATATGAAATGTGCACAAAGTGTCTGTAGCTATTTCATCAGCAAATGGCCCGGCTTTTGAAAATAGCTGGAGCAGGTGGCCTTAGCTGAAGACAGACCTTGAAGAAAAGGCATTTTAGGTTCTGTTCCCATCTTCAATGAGGGCCCCCACAGAGCACTGACTTATTTTCATTAGACTTATTTTCATTGCACCTTGGTTCCAGGAGCACCCCAGTGACTGCTTGTTAGGGTCAAGTGCCCCAGCCTGTGAGGCATGGTGGTGGTGACATGCTTAAATTGTTGCACCTGATTAACTCCAGGATTTCCAGGAACAATCTGGCAGTTCAGGGGCAGAACTAGAATTTTGGGGGTGATAGACCACTTAGTGGAAAAAAAGGAAAGAGGTTAAACCTCTTAGCACACAACACTGCTTCAAGGCTCTCTTGAGTTTTTTCCAGAGTTTAAAAAACAAGGGGGAGGTGGGAAGTTACCCCAGTTAACTCTCTCAGACTGCTGCTCTTACCTATCTTATACATAGTATTGTTTAGGTTGGAAAAGACCTGTAAGATCAAGTCCAACTGTTAACGTAGCACTGCCAAATCCACCACTAACCCATGTCCCTAATCACCACGTCTACACATCTTTTAAACATATTCAGGGATGGTGACCCAACCACTTTCCTGAGCATCCTGTTCCAATGCTTGATAACCCTTTCAGAAGGTCTATTGAATGATATATCATAACATGCCCTCTCAGTGAGGAAAAGAAAAATAATTTTGCTAGGGGAAAGTGGGGTCTACAGAGCCATCAGCAGAGAAAGGAAGAAAATTGAAGGATGTCACAAAAGAAAGGGGAGGCAGGGCAGTGGTATGCAGAGCTCATGGAATGTGGAGCGTGGAGGAAAAACTAGAAAACCTCTGGTACATGGTCAAATTCAAGTGCCCAACCCAGGCTTAGGGGACACACTGGGATGGTGTGATTATTGTAGGCATTTTCCACAGCTGACAGAGGGAGACATGTCATGCAATGTGTCTGGTTGTCTCTGGCACCCAAACCCATGTGACACACTGCAGTTGATTTAGCTGAGGCAGTTGCTAGTGCTGCATGATGCCCCGGACCTCTTGGCTGGAGCATCCTGAGCTCTGCTCTGTCCCAGTTCTCTTGCTAGCCTTGTGTGGAAGGGGTGGCCCGAGCACACTGGCATTGGGCAGGGGGAAAGGCAACCCAGCTAGGATCAGGGTGGTGGAGGAAGACGTAGGGTCGTGTCCATGGGCAGATAGTAAGACAGGAGGTGAGGATCAAGGCAGAAATGGACGTGTGTGATGCAAGGCCTGGGGGTCACAATGACCAGTGGCAGAGGGGCATTGAAGTGACAGGAGGAGGGGAAAGAACGAAATTGTGCCCTAAGAAATACAAATGCACTGTGGCTTGCAAAGAGACTGGCCTACAGAAAAATATTACTTTCCCCCATCCTGCCAGCCTACCAGATAACATTTGTCAAATGATTTGGGACCAGAGCACAACAGAAAGATAAAGATATTATCGTCTTCCATTATTAAATCCTGATGGAGAATTTCTTAAACGCAGTCGTTTCAGAGGAATGTGTTATTTTTTTCCCTTGACATGTGAGATTGTGAAAAAGTAGGACTTTCTCCTCCAAGTTTAGCTTGTGGTTTGTCACTGATTAGAGGAACCAGAACTTCACTGCACTTGGTGGCTCTGAGCCATCTTCATGAAGCTGGTGCAGTAAACACACTCTGACAGTAGGAATTAATGTTATAATCATATCAGGACTGTGAACCATAACTTGTTGATGAAGTTGTGAGAAGTGCACTTACCAGATATAGAATGTATGCGGAGCATTTGATGCATTAAATGTCAGATTCCCACAGCCTACATTCCAGAAATAAAAAAGGATAATTAATTTCCATACATCTTGGCACACTCCATTAGAACAGTGACAGCAGAAGAAAATGCTGTTACAAGTGGTTGCTGAAAAACTCTATTGAATTTGGGGAATAGGAACAGCAATTCAGGGCCAGTCTGAAAGTTTGTCTCGCTCAGAATCTTCTCACCATAATGGCTGGTGGCAGAGGTTTAAGGAAAACTGATGAGAAGAGAGAGAGGACAGGGTGATATTTTCCCTGATCTTGTCCTACCTCCTAGCAGTCCATAGTTCATGGACTTCATATATTTTCATCATGTGTTTAAGAGCCCTTGTTGAACCTATTTTTTATTTGTCTAACCATTTTATTTTTAGCCTAGTTTTATTTTTGGCATCGGCAATGCCTCAGACCAGTGAGTTTCACAGCTAACGTATACATGTGTGAAAGAGCAATTCCATGTGTCTCTCTCTAAACCTGCCACCTGCTAATTTCCCCAATTTCCTCCTACTTCTTTCATTGAGATATATTATGAAATTGAATGACAGTCCCTTGTTCACCTTCTCCGGACTGCTCTTTAATACCCTGAGCTAGTTTGATTCCAAGCTGTAAAGCTCTACTCCATATATCATGTCTCCTCCTCTGGCTCATCGTAGCACGGCCTTTCAATACCTCATGTGGTAAGCAAGAAATAGCTGAACTTCAAACCTATTTCTTTCCAGAACTGCTTGCCATCTCAAGGCTAGCAGCCATTCACACACACACCAGTGCTTCCCTTCCTACAACCTTCACCCTACGATGGTTGTTTTGATCCTACCTGGCACCACATCTACCTTTCAGGACAAGCCATTTTGCGTGCGAACTCCTTAACCATCACTTGAGTTCTTCTTTTGAAGTAGAGGAGGTTTCCCCCCATTTTAGAGACTCCTGGAAGCTCTTTTTTGAGTGGGAGCAAATCCAGAGCAGTATTTGACAAGCGAGGCACTTGTTCTGCTTTTTCATTTCAGCCTTTGGAGAATGAGCTAAATTGGTCAGCACAACTATGCTAACCTGCCTCTGGGGGGACCTCCTCTTTCACAGAGGAGGAGGAATGACAACAAGGTGCACAGATGTCAGTAAGAGACAATGAACATCTAAACACCTAGAAATGTGCCTGGCTCAGGAAATTCCTGAACCACGTACCGTGCAGGGGGAAAGTCTTCTGGCCAGTCCTTATTGTCTTCTCTAGGTGATGGCTTTTCGCCAGTGTTGGAGATAACACGCTAGGCTAAATGGACTTTTGATCTAACCTACTGTGGCTGCCTTTACTCTTAAGACACAAATAGATCAGCTGAATCTTGTTGAGCAGAAGACAGCCCACTTACACCAGGGCAGATGCAGCCCTGTTCTGAGTACAGGAGGGGAGGGAGGGTGACTGCTGAGGCCTTTCCCTCCTCTAGCAAAGCTGTGTTGGCACAGCAAAACACACGTCTATGTACGAGACATTCCCTGCTGAGATGTTCACTGAGATGGTCTTTGGCCTTCAGTGGTCCCCTGCCTTCTCCAAGCACCACTCCAGTCCCTCCTTTTAAGGCTTGAGCAGTTTCTTCTGTTGTGTATGTGGGTCACCTAAAGGAGAGGGGAACTGGCTGGACCTCAGGGTGGTGCTGCAGGACTCACTGGTGATCTGCTCCTGAAGGGTCTTGTCCCCATTTTCCTTACCTTCTTATTGGTAAAGATATATACACCTGTTTGGGCTGGAAAAACCAAAGAACTCATACTAAATTGCATGAGATCTCTTTTCTCTGATGTAGTCAGTTTAAAAAACCTTCTATTATTAAAGAAAACAGCAATACCCAAAATATGCTTAACCATTCTTCTGGAACTCTTTTGAAGGCAGATTTTATCTATGAAGTTCAGGAACATAGAAAGACTCCTTGGCTCTTATAATAAAAACCTCTGACACCTTTCTAAGTGTTTCTTTCACTGTAGCCCTTGCAATTTCAAGAAGTTTGACAAATAGCCTCTGAGTCAGGTCCATTCAAGTGATGCTAGAGCATGGCATTCATGCACCTTTTACAGACAGAATTGAAATATAAAGCCATAGTCTACTCTCACTATTCCAAGTCTGGGTTTGTGGCACTGACTGAATAGTAGCAGGAAACATTTTACTGCACGGAGATAGTTAAATAAATGTCTCATTTGAATTGAGTGGCAATAAAGAGTTCTGTGACGAAGATGCCTTACATACATCAGCATTTAAATAACATTATGAGGCTAAAGTGTTAAAGAAATGAGCGAGGGGAAAAATCTATGCTTACACACTGAATACAGCATGCATTGAAAGAAAAAAAAAAAGCTAGAAAGTGTGATTACCATTTTAGGGTCAGCCTTCTCTGTTTGTTCTGCAAGGGCTAATTACTAGTGACAAAATGAGCTGTTGCTGTTATCAGAATTATTGTAAACTGTGGAATGGTGGTGGGAGTGAGGAGCAGAGAAGCAGGAAGGGAAGAATGGATGGTTACACTGGAGTTAGACTCTCTTTATAGGCATTAGCATTTCAGTGAGTAATCAAACCTCTGAACTGGGTCCTGATCTTTGAAGGCTTTTGAACCTGTGTATGGTTTTCTGTGGGTGAGCAATCTACCTGAAGTGGTGTTATGATGTAAATTACCTCTACAGATCGCGCTCCTCTCTGTGCATTATGGCTTGAGAAGATTTAACCTTTCAGGGACATTCCACAGCATAAAACATGCCACATCATGCTGCGTGCACCTTGTCAGGGGCTTTCCTTGATGACTACTGGTGGAGGTCTTTGTCCTGTCATCAAAAAACATTGCCTGTCTTTTTGTCACACCTCCATGGTACAGATTCGAAAGCCATCAACAGAATAAAATGGGAACTTTGCTAGATTCTGTCCGGTTACACACTTGGCTTAGAAATGTTAAATTAATCTGCTTAAATGTTCCCATTTAATGTGTATGTTATGTAGGAATCTTGTTCTCTTTCAGAAGTTGCGGTAAGTTCTTGACCTTCAGACTGTTTTGGAAAGCTACATGAATTTACCCTTCTAGACTTGTGTGTTTAGCTTTGAGGTTTTTTAAGCTACAGGTAGCTTATTCCTAAACTATAGACACAACTGGGGCACCAGAGAAAACGTTAAATGGTTTGAGAAACTGTATTATTATGAACTCCTTCTCAGACTCATTGTCAAAGCTGTTTCTTGCCTTCTCAGACAGTAAGCACAGCTGTGTCATTCTTTTCTGCTTCAGGACAGATGAACTGGTGTTGGAAATGACATTTTCTTTGTATTCCCTTACATCCATTTTTGTTTGTGTACATGGTACCATTGGACTTGCTAAGATCTCTTAGTGCAAAAACCAATACACAGAGTGGGGTATCCTGGTGTAACTTGACTGGTGTCAATAGAGTTGTGCTGGAAATGAATTTAATCCATGATACTTCTTTCCAAAAGCTATGGAGCAAGAGCTTACTGCAGACATGAGCTTAGCAGATGGAGCAAATACATCGATTGGGATCAGCTGTTGCTGCACATTGCTCATGCTCTGGTAGGAAGGGACGGTGCTCACACCTGGCAATGTGTGGCTCTGCACTGTGCAGAATTGGTCACACAGTGCTCACAGTGTAGGTCTCCATAGCATTTGCCTGAAACCAGGATTATTTGCCATTTGCATGCTCCTAGAAGGTGCCTTGCAGCTGTTCCTGTGCAGGGGGCAGGTGCCAGGAGGAAGCCATAGAAGCTGATTTCTTCTTAAATGAACTATTGTGCACGCTTACCTTGGTAGCAGCTCACGTCAATACCAGATTTAAGTAGTAGATTAGAGGGTAAAGGGCACATAAAGAATCTCTCCCTCTCTCAAATGCCTTCTCAGTAGATGATTGATGAAGTATGAGAGACTGATTGGAAAGCCTGTAAAACTCTCTTTGCTGCCAGTAGTGTTTTCATGCCTTTCATACTGAAAGATGAGGCACACTCATGACCTGCGGTCTTTAAGTTTTCAGAAACATTTGGCAGAAAGATGAACTCCCGTAAGGAGCAGCTGTTGGACAAACTTAACCATCAGGAAAGAAGCATTGAGTGGACTGCCTCAGGATTTTTCTTTTTTTAATTATTTTTTCCTCCTCCGAATATGCTTGTGCAATGGCTTTCGACATTTAAAGTGTCCAAAGTTAAATTTTGGCTGATGTTTATGTAGCAACCATATGGGACACTGGCACAAGGCCTCTTATTCCTCCAGGCAGTTGAGTATCTCAGAACCTCATTTGTGTCCTCAGGCTACTGAGGGCAACTGTGAGTTTATAGGTGGATGGTATCATACTACTCCATGTTTATATGCAGACATAAATTTCTGAACACTTCAGTTTTTGGTCTGAAAGCACTAATATGTCTCACCTGACATTAAAACATGTCTAATGTTTTTTGTCACAAGTATCTGCAGAAAAATACTGATCATCTACACTCTGAAAAACTATCTTCAAGGTATTTCAGGCAAAGAAGAGCTGTGTATGAAATCACGAGACTCCATGAAAAACGGGTACCTTGGCTGGATTCTGCACGGAAGGAAACATTGACTTATTTCTGGAAGGTTTGAGCAATGACAGCAAATGCTGGCTCTCCCCACTGAGCAAGCCCCTTCCCACTGATCAGGACCTTGATTCCTCTAGCTACAACTGAGCTCTGTATCAGAAGTACTCCAGGACTTCTTTTTGTGAGAGCCATTGCAAATGACATAGCACTAGACTGCTGCTGGACCCTACTTGAACAGGGGTAGGGGTTGACTGGCAGAAGACTTTGGCTCTTTTAATCCCCCTCGCTGTATACATGTTTGCATTTATATTTGCTTTTGTACACAGGGTTTGTTCATCCATTCAGCAAACACAAATCATTCCTCTGTTGTAGGTTCCCCTTCACCAAGCTGTTCTCCCTGTTTTCTGGAAAAGTGGAGGGGTAGCTGAGCTCCTGAAAATCCAGGTATCCCATTAACGCTGGTTCCTACTCTGGAGTACTCAACCTATCAGTGTCAATATTCTTCATGTTTTGCTTCATATGTATGATCTATGCAATCAACTGCACAGCTTCACTTCATTTACAAGGAATTTTACTAATTAACTCATTTATAGTCTAACTAGTCCCAAGCCTAAAGTGAAGACATTTCACCATTAGAATATTTTTAAAACACTTTTTCAATTATTAGGGATATTTAACTTTATTTGAACAGCTGTAGAACTGACATGCCTAGGGTTCAAATGTGTACATTTGGCATCAATTTGTCCTTCCTTTAATTGCAACTTAGTGTAAATCTAGACTTCATAAAGCCACAGAAGCAAGAAGATGTCAAAGACTATTACACTGTGGTGTGTTAGAATGGTGCATGAAACATTCGGTAAAGACTCATCTCAATTATAGGAGTGTAATAGACAGCTTGTGTTTTTTAAAATGACTGGGAGGGGAGTTGGAGATGTCAATTAATACCCTATTCCCTATCTTCGTATAGCATGGGCCAAATAACTCGTTCCGCTGGTGGAAAAATACATGTGCCTGTTTGCTCTGGTTCAAACAGCCTAAAGAACAAAGCCATGTATTGACTTAAAAAGTAAATGAAACTGAGAGCAAAGGATAAACAGAGAAACAAGTGAACTTGTGTCTGTATTTATATGTGTCCCATGTCCGCTTTGTGTTACTCTTACCCTAAAATAAATAGCACTGTGCTTTGCAAAAGTGAGCAGAGCTGCCTAGCTGTGTCATTATTTTTTCTGGAAATACTATGCTACAGTACTCAGCTTAAATCAGACCAGCTAGGTGTTACCACTTTTAGAACTTGGTGAAGGTGAGGTGGATTGAAAAGGGTTAGAGCTGAAGGCCATGGTAGTGTTAAAAATGTAATTAACTTATAGATGTGCCAGACGTTTCAGAGATTTTTTTTTTTTATTTCACTGATTTGACAAAGCTGTGTATTTGGCCTTCAGAACATGCTTATTTCTCAACAAAGCTTGGAAATTTTGGAGTTACAGAAGAGCACATCTTTTTTTCCTAATTAAATATGATATTTTGTATAACATTTTTGTAAAAGCTTGAAAATTTCCCAGCCTATTCCACAGCTGGCTGAAGGCAGTGTAATGTTTATGTAAAGCGTTAACATCTTCCTTTTGTCCATGTAATGTGGAAATTTAATTGAAAAATTTCACGTCTGAATACCTCTAGTTCTTACCTTCATAATCAACTTGCAGGTCTCCACATTAACTTGCTGGACTGAAGTGACTTTTTTGAGTGTTTAAATGTAGACCTACTTGAATTTATTTTTTTAACGCTTTTCCCAGCAATGTCTTATTTCAAAACAAGACGGAAATTTCTCAGGACAGAAGCTTTCCCATTTTTTATTAACTTCTCATCAAAACTTGCAAGTTTCAACAAAAACATTCTTACTGTACCCCCCATATCAAAAGTTCCCTTTGAATTTTTGTATGGAACGGTAAGTTTTTTATTTGCAAGTCAGCTTTACTTCAAAGGCTATAGAAAACCCCTCGAAAGCCATGGTTGTGTGTGTTGGTCAGCGCCTCAAGTTTTGCAGGAGAACAGGGATTTTCCCCACTGGGGGGTAAGATTTTCTTTCTTTAGACCTATGAAGCACTTTAGCTATTCATGTTATTTTTCCCTAAAATGTGTGCATGTATGTGTGTGTGAGACAAAAAGACCAATTGAGTGCCAGAGACTGAATCAGGCTATGTTAGTTTCAGTCTTGCAGTGTGAAGTCAGAAAATTGCACCCCTAAAGGGCAGAAGGATGTGAAAGGAGGAGGAGGACAGCTGTGCCAGAGGGAAGTGAGCAGCCATTTCCCACCTGCACCAGGTGCCCCGTGGTGCCCTCCACCAGGAAGGAGCTCCGCCACCCCTTCCTTCAGCTGGTTGCCTTATCTCCCATGTCAGGACAAGGTGTCCTCAGAGTGCTGTGAAACCAGAGAGTCAAAGGAAAACAGTAAGTGAAGAACATTTAATACTACTACTAAATTACTTTCACTACTGTATTGTTAACTTGGCAACAAAATGAGTTTGGAATAGATCCTGGAGATTTTAATTGCTCGAGGCAGTCACCTTGGTTATTAAGTCACCGGGGAGGATTCACCTAGGGGAAACGTACAGCAATATGGTGATTGCAGCCCGTCAATGGTAGGTGTGAAATAATTCTTGTGTATAAAACATTTGCTACTTTCCTTCAGGTGCTACTACCAAAGTCATCATCATAAACTCAGCCGACACAGCCTGATCTTTCTGGTCTTTTACTGCTTGTTATAGAGAGGTATATAAGAGGGCCAACAAACTCACAATACGAGATAGCATATGCCCTTAAGGATTCGCACTAGAAATAGGAGGAAGGGAAATTAACAACAGATTAATGAACTGTCAGGGAACCTGTCAATGAGGGAAACAAGACCCAGGTGTCTACATTCACTAGATGATCCAATTTCTGAAAGTATGAGCAACTTTGCAAATACCTGTGTGAGTAAGATGGGGTCTGGTCTGCTGTGTTACAGAGCTTGTACAGCACATTTAGAGAAAAATATCTCTGAGGGACCTGACAAGAAGACATTTCAAGGATTGCCTTAAACAGCGGACAACGCCAGATGTATAGTTCAAGAGGTATGACATAAGCCATAAAAACAGATGGATAAATATGTTTAGAGAGAGACATCCTAAGCTTTATCATTTTTTAAGTGTCTGCCACTTGGCAAGCCGTTGATCTCAATTTTAGTTTTCTTTTGTGAAAAGCGTGGAAACTCATCTCGGTTTTCACTGCCTGTAAACTGGAGTTGTTCTATGAAAGCCAGAGGGTCTTAAGCAATTTACAACAGCTGAGGATCTGTGTTTTAAAAGCAGACAAGCTCACAGTACCTCACAGGGGAAGAATAAAACCTATCAGCAATCTCCACCTCTTCCTACAAGAAGAGGTGGAGAATACACTATGTGGTTGTTGAATACACCAGAGCGCTGGCAACCCTGACCCAAACCTATTTTGGCTAGTCTGGAGGTGAGGCAGCTGAGGTTTCCCAGGTTTTTGCCTTTTCCAGTGCCCCAGGAGTTTTACAAGAAACAACTCAGTGAATTTGACTATCCCAAGGCGATAGCACAACCAGCTGAGCCCTGCCCTGTGCAGTCTCTCTGAGCCAGTGTACCAGAGACACCTCACCTGGAAGTCAGTCTTGCAACAATGGCAATTTATTGTTAGAAAATTAAGTGCATGTTCCAGACAGCAGTCCTGGTATCCTCAGGAGTTAACTTCTGATTTAATGTGAATATTTGCAGCTAGAGAACCCTTGCTTAGAAAAGTCCCCTCTCTATAGGCATCTTGATATACACAGACAACTTTTTGTTGCTTTTTTAGAGCAAGCTTCTCATAAAATGCAATATGCATGAGAAAGGGAGAGAGATGAAAGCAGGATTGTAAAGAAGGAGGAGGTCCTCAAAGTCCCTGTGGTGACGTAGGGGGGATTTTACAAGGTCATGCTGAACCTACTTAAAAATGCGCTGATGTAGAGAGGATGATGGGAACTCTTGGAACCAACTGGGAATTGAGTCACTTGTCCCTGCCTGCTGCTGCCTCCGCCTGTGACTAATATTTGCAGCTCACCTTTTTCTTCTTTAAGCAGCTGATGCGACTGATGCTGACTCAACTCCAAGGGATGAAAATGTAAGCCAGATTGAAGCCAGAGGTGATCTTGTTTCCATGCATGGGGTTTTATTTTCCATTGTTTGATTAGGATCACAGCCACATCAAAAGCATTGGAGAAAAAAGCAGGCATGGTGTTTGCCCTTCATGAAAGGCCTTTAGGAATTCTAGCTCTACCTACGGCAGGGGGGAGGTGGTAAAGTTTACAACTAGACCAGCCAATTCATTTCTCTCCCCCTCGTCTCCCCCCCTCCCCATTCCCACACTTGTCTGAGCTTTTTTGTAAGGAAAGATAGGGGAAGGTGACTGCGACGGATGAAAGTGGTGTTAGTTATGTCAGCTGCTGTTGGAAATGGAGCTGAGGAATCCGCCTACTAAGAAATACAGCCAGAAAATAATCTGTCCCAAAGAGTTACTGCAGTCTCTGCATAGGGCACCTGAAGAAGATTTTGAAGGGCGTCTTTTTTCTTATTACAGTAATATTTTTCAGGTTCACAAGGTGAGCACTGTATATGGGATGCAGCTGGCTACAGTGATTAATGGCTCTTTCTGCTAAGAGTTCCTCTGCAGATCCTTTGGCATTTCATGTATTCAGCAAAGCTTATTTACACTTAACTGCAGTCTCTCTTGGTGGCTCAACATCCATTTGGACCCTTATAAAGTATATCTGCATGCTAGTTAATCTCTGCTGCTGTCAAGGGGCCTGCCTATGCAGCATGCTGCTTATTCCCTTGCCCTAGGCTTAAGATGATATCCTCTTACTAACACAGGCTAGCTACATCAGCCGAAAAAATCTGCTGTTGAAAATAGAACATTGAAAGCCAGTTCTTCTGAAGCACTTGTTTGTTTTCATCTTAAACAGGAAGTGGCATTTGCCTGTTTGATACACTGCTCTTTAGGTTCCTTAAAGAGATGTTTTTTCCTCCTACAGATATCTAGCATGCTTTGCATGCAGCAGTGAGGTTTCATGGTTTAATATAGCGGTATCCTAAATGAGATCCATTGAACAGCAACACCAGTTTGTAAAGGGGAGACACACAAGCAAGTATAAGAATCTGCTTCGGAGGCAGAGCCTGTTGCTGAGCAAGAGATGGGGAAAGTTTTTGCAGTGTGGAGTATCTCTGTCAGTGGCTGTTACAAGGGAGAGGCTTTAAAGGCACAAAGGATGTCCTTTATCTGTTTTCTCTCTCAAATGCTCCTCCTGTGGTGCTTTCTGTCCCTGTTCCTCTGACTGCAGTTCAAGGTGGGAGCACTGGGGAGGAGAAGGGCTGCTCAGGAGATCAGCGTTGGGATGCCTTTTAGAGAAGACACAGTTGTTGAAACTCCTGGCACAGAAGGTGTCTTGTGGTTGATAAAGTGGGCTTATTCTCTCAGGTGGCAGGTGGTGGAGATGCCAGCTTGGACATCAGTAGTAGCACCTCCTGGTTGCTACAAAGAGTCTCTGTAGCAACGTGGTTATCAAGAGGTAACTGAAGTGCTCAGTCATCTGTTGTATTCACACACCACTGTCCATTCCCCCCACCCCCAAGTCTTAGGTTTTTGCTTGTTTGGTGGCACAAACAGGGTGACAGAAAAACAGAGCCATAAATTTCCTTCCCTTCCTGTGTGCGACTCTGCCTCCCCATTGCGTGGGCATTATTTCCATCGTCTTCCCTTTCTGATTGTCCCTGCTGCCTGCTCTGCAGCTGCTGAAGTATGTGCCAAGTGCTGCTGTTTGCCATTTTTACTAGTATTATTTCAAGGCATGCTTACATTTTTCCATACTGACTTCTCTGCTAATTTGGGATTCCCCACAACAGCACTGCCTGCCCCCTCACTGTGTTTTGCTTCTGTGTTGCTCTCCTCCTTTTCAAAACTCCCTCTGGATTGCTCTAGGAAAATTTCTCTGTCTCTCTATGTTTCTAGCCCTCTCTCTGACCTGCCACAATGCTTGACTTTGGCTGATGAGAGGTCTGTCTTCTTTTAAACCCATGCCATCCTGTATTCTGTGCATTCAAACCCTAGGTGAAGCACGTTTCCCCACTTCTGCTTCCTAATTCACTTCTACTCCCCTTGGATATTACTATTAGGATGACTACTATATTGCATCTGTTCCAATATCTTGATGTAGTTAGCAATCCTGGTGAAAGTAGTGTTCATGTGTGTATACAATGGTCATATTTAACTATACAAAGCAACTTCAAATAGTTTCTTCAAAAGCAAATGAAGAGATAATGAATTTGGTGCAAAATTGCCTTTGGTGCTTTTGACCCTCTGTATACTCTTGAGGATATTGTCTTGCAGTTCAGCCCAGTCTTCATTTGGAGCTGATTGCTAAGCTGACCCTGCCTGAAAAGTCTGAACTTGTGCTTTTGTTGCCTTTGCTTCAGAAACTAGCATGAATTAACTGTAAACCATAATGTGTCCCAATGTTTAGTGGACTTACCTTTTTTTTTTCCCCCATTTACTTGGATCTTCCCAGCCTGGCACTATGGATAACTTGAGTGAAAGCAAGTAAGACACAGGCAGTGAACATGGTGGCTATTTGAAGATGGAAGACGATATATTCCAGGAGGATTAGTACCTGCTAGACACAGGCTTGAGGTGCTATGGTACAGCTCTGGACTCTTGCAGGCTTTAAGGATGGCTAAGATGAGAGTTTGGTGTCAGATAACTAGGATGAAGAAAATACTTAACACTCAGAATGACATCCAAGTTTGTCCCAAATGCAGATACTTTTGATCTAGGGTTGAATTCATAGTATTTGTTGTGGTTTGTGTGATACCTTGGAGATCTCTCCTGGAAATGAGCTTTGCCACCATGTTTGCACTAGCATGTGTCTCTGTTCTGCACAAACAGGGCAAATGTGCTCCTGTGATGGATATTTGTGTGGCAGAGGAGCCAGGGGAAGGTAAGGCAAAGCTGTCTGATCCGAGGAAACTTATGGCAGAATGGGGAAGTCCCCGTCTCCTTCAAATCCCACCTTACAGGCCACAGTGCCTTTGTGTGAGTTACTGGGGATGGTGACATTGCCAGAGAGATGAAGTAGGGAGGAATGTTTCCTCCCACTTCTTTCACTTCTGTACAGAGAAGACTGAGAGCAAACCAGAGAAAAACGAGATGTATTTGCAAACACTTGGTGGACTTTGAAACCAGAGTGTGCCTTTTCTATGTGCATGCACCTTTTCAGAGGTCATTGTTTTGCAAAGAGGAAGTATTGCTCATGAAAACCAGGATGGCAATTTCAGCCCAATGGCTGGAATTCACATAACTGTCAAACTAAACGAATCTGGAGCACAAGCAAAGGTGATTTCAGAAGGTTAAAACTGGAAAAAAACACCACTACGTGCTTCAAGCTTTAAATTGTGAATCATGAATGTCAAACACTTGAAGGTATCAACATAGCATGCTATTTGTCACAAAACAAACAACTTAACTCACTGAATGCATTTATAGAGGTCTTGTTCTTCTCCCACGCTTGGCTTCCAGGCAGATTCAGAACTCCTGTGAAAGGGAGGGCTCCTTTGCTACAGGACCAAGAGACATGAAATGGCTAACGATGAATGCAGGTATTACTCCAGAGGTGCTCTGTAATGAAACCACAAGCATTCTCCACAGTCCTCTCTTGAGCATGCATTTACTCCCACAGTGCACCTGAGAGCCAGATACAGAAAGGCGTGTGTTGTGGTTTAACCCCAGCCGGCAGCTAGGGCCTCGCGTCCGCTCACTTACTCCCCCCAGCTGGGTGGGTGGAGAAAATCAGGAGAGTAAAAGCGAGGAAGAACTTGTGGATTGAGATAAAGACAGTTTAATAGGTAGAGCAAAAGCTGCGCGCTCAAGGAAAGCAAAACAAGGAGTTCATTCACCACTTCCCATCGGCTGGCAAGTGATCAGCCATCTCCAGGAAGGCAGGGCTCCAACATGTGTAAAAGTTTGTTGGTAAGACAAATGCCATCACTCCAAATGTCCCACCCTTCCTTCTTCTTCCCTCAGCTGTCTATATTGAACATGACTTTATATGGTATGGAATATCCCTTTGGTCAGTTGGGGTCAGCTGTCCCCGCTGTGTGTCCTCCCAGCTTCTTGTGCTCTCCCAGTCTGCTCAGTGGTGGGCCAGTATAAGGAGCAGAAAAGGCCTTGATTGCTTAGCAACAACCAAAAACACCAGTGTGCTATCACACTATTCCCATGCCAAATCCAAAACAGCGCTACACCAGCTGCTAGCAAAAAAGTTAACTCCATCCCAGCTGAAACCATGATGGCATATTAAGGTGAAAAGGAGCCCTGTTGTGCTGTCACACAGCAGAGCAGCTTCACGTGTGCTGTCTGCTGAGACACAGAATGAGAGGAGCAGAAACAGGTCCCAGCATACCTGTGCCTGCACATGCTCCCCAAAATCTTGTACCATAAGTTTCCCAGGGCTACCATGCACTAGGCATGGCTTGCATTGGCAGCTATGTGTATGTTTTCTGATGTAGCTATTCTGTGATAGGGTTAAGCCTTCTCCAGCTGGCTCTCTCCAGCTTACTGCAAAGCAAGGCGTTGTCACATCCAGAACCCCAGTGAATAATGTTAAAAATAACAGGGTTTACAAGCACTGGGCTGGGTTAGCTCCTAGGTGGTGAAGATTGCTCTGCAGGATCCTGCTGGAGCCTCCCAAGAGTTTCTGATTATGGGGCAGGGAGAATCTGTGCAGTGGCTGGAGAGTGGTAGCAGCCAGGAAATCTGAGGACGTTGGGTCTCCCCATAAGGAGCTCTCTCAGTCCTCCTGCTGCAGTGGTTGTGCTGGTTGTCAGTCTTAGAGGAGACACACAGCCTTCCCCCATCTGCCCCACTGCTGCTGGAGGAGGCCCTTAGACCCCTGTTCAGGTCCCCTTCTCCACAGCATCCCTGTTACGATTTGAAAGTCAGCTCCAAAGACAAGGTTGTGTGATTAGTGTGTCTTTTAAGCTTAAACGTTGTATCTTAATCAGTCTGATTTACTATCTGATTCAGCACATTAGCTGCAGACTGTGCAGCTTCCCAAGCTCCGTGGTGTAATGAATATGCATACATTCAACAGTTGCAATTAGCAGGCAGCCACTGCTGGGGAAAACAAACAACCCAGGGTCTAATTCTACCCTTTCCATAGTGGGACATTAGCTTAAATGCAAGCCCCTTAATTTGCCCTGCAAAACAGTGGTTAATGTGCCCTAATGTCTCAAAAACCTATTTAAGTGGCGAGGTTTGGGTCAATTCTAATTTTACCTGAACCAGTTTGCCTATTCCTCTGTGACCCAGGCAGAGAAATTGAAAGTACAGAGCACGTACAGTACAGTACAGTACCTACGTCAGTATTTGTTTCGGGACCGGCCATTTGGGTAAGCTGTCTCCTCTTGCTGAAAGAAATAGAATTAATTATCAAACTTCAAGAAGGAAAAAGGGTTAAGCTTTCCCTTTGGGATTCCCAGCAGATAGGTTCAGCATTATGCAATTGTCATGAGAATTTATGAGGCAGAACCTACTGGAAGAGCTAGGAAAAATATGCACAATTAAAATTACGCTGCTGTTTTTGTCCTTCAGCTTAACCCTTTGGTGGACCATAAACTGAAATGTTTGTGTTCTGTTTGGGTTTTTTTTCCCAGAGGCTTTTCAGATTGCCTTGCACAAAATAGAAGCTACAGTTGGTATATTCAAACCCTGAGTTTAAATTTTTGCTCACAGCAGACACAGCGATTTGCAAAGAAACACTTTCACATAGTTATTTCATAAAAAGCATTTATATTTAATATAAATCTGTCAAGTATTAAAAAACATATGTGAAGTAATTTAAAATGCTTACGGAGTCGTAGAACATTGTGCTTTATTGCATTCAGAAGCAGAAAACAAGGGCCTGACCTGCAGCAATAGAAGTCTGAGCTCAAAGCTGAAAGATTTAAAGGGATCCTGTTGCTGTGTACATACAGGAAAGGAGCCTGAGCTGCACCACTGCATGGGTCTGCTTCCCCTCTTCATCTGTTCCACCCACACCAGTCACATCCTCTGAAGCTGTGAATGGATTTGTGTTGTTGAGATTTTGAGAGGTTGCTGAACTCTTGGCTAACATAACATGCCTGTCCCTGCATCAAAATGTTTCTGTTTTGTCTTGAATTCAGCCTAAACCAAACCACCAACATCCATTGTGGGAGCAGGTGATGGCAGCTCACCAAGCAGAAGTGCTGACCAGTTATGGAGCAGGCAGTCATCTGATCAAACCCTCTTTCCTAGACACACCTTCAGTAGCATCCTTTGTTGCCAGCTCCTTGCTATGTACCTGCCTGCTTCTGTGGGATCTTTCCAAAGTCTATATTGGGGCCTTGTCTCCATAATGTATATAGCAGATGTGCATTTTATGCATGTAAAGTCCATAACACTCAGAGAAGTAAACTGGTGCTTGGTTTTCCCTGAACAGAAGCTCCAAACTGTTGGCCAAGTAAAAAGTTGCTTGCAGAGCATGGGATCGTCTTCTTTTCCTTTGCTTTGGAGAGGTACAAGCTGTCCAAGGAAAAGGGAGAATGGAGGCTCTTCACAATATGCTAATTCATCTAAAGATGGACAGAGAGAAGAATGGAAGTATGAATGCTCACCTTTCCTAGATGTCTTGTCCCATTTGCCTCCAAACTTTCCAACAAAATTACACATTCCCATCAAATCCGACCCATGAAAATTCAAGGAGGCTGGTTTGGCTTTTGCAAAGCTAAATAGTGACAGGGAGACAAGATCAGGCTTATAATGACAGGATATTTTCTATTTAACTATGGGGAGATTAGCTTCCCTGTATAATGTGTGCTGACTCTGCAGAGACTTCTAATTCATGCTGCTTTCATTTATTTATTTATTTTCATAAAAAGGCAATTCCTACATCTGTTTAAAAATCAGGAAAAATCAGAAAAAAGTGCTGTAGTCATATTCTACTTCAACTTTGTGTTATTTTCCTGATGCACGGATGGAGTGGGTGGGAATCTACCTATTTGCCATTTGGAAATAAGAACGGGACAGGCATTTTAGAGCCAATCCTGACATCTGCTGTACTGCATCAGTGCTATTTCTGTGGAGGTACACAAGGGCTCGCTCTCTGTTGGGATCCTCCTTTAGTGATGTGTGGACCTGGCTGTATCGCAGGTCACTTCACCTCGTCATGAGCTAGTGGAAGACTTTCTGAAGTCGTGTCCAACCTCAGAAAAGAGCAGGTGGAAAACTGGCCAGTGGAAAAAACAGGGTTAAACCAGGCTAGAAAGCTAGGTTGGAAGGAGAAGGAGTAGAGCATTGAAATGGTGGATGTGCACATGGAGACTGCACTCTCAGATTCTGACCCGGTGCTCCGCTAATTACAATACCTCTGTCTGTATTCACACCCAATGGTTTGCATTAGATCTACTTGTGCCAGGCTGTTGGTAAGAAAGCAGAAGGATGAATTTCTTCTTCCTGGTTCAAGGTGTTGGCTTACTTTTAGCTTAAAGAAATGTGGTTTGTGGAAAGAAATAATTTGAAAGGAATATATTGAATTAATTCCTGAAGGGCAGGGGGATATTGGGAAAAGGGATGGCTAATGAATACAGTTCAAGGAGGAGAATTACTTGGCAGATGGCAGACTGCTGGTCAATTTGTGCTCTCAAGTAGCTGCTGAGGTGTCAACTGGAGGGGAGAGAGAGGAAGGAAAGGAAGAGAACTTAGCTTCATGATTGTGCATAAAAATAACATTAAAGCTCTTCTATAACCCTCTCCTATCCATCTCCTCCCAAATGAAAGTCTAAGCGGTTTGCAAAATCTTTTCAAATGAGCCTACCCTGGTTCAGACACTGGGAAGTGCAGTGTGACAGGCTCTTAACAGCAGTAGGCACCATATGTAACTGTTGCTGTTATTTGTGTATGTGCTGTGCATACATACGGTCAGTAATGAAACGTGTATGGTAAATGAATGAAAAGCAGTCCATGAACTTACTTCTTTTTTGTTTTCTCTGTTAGAGGCAGGTGGATTTATGCATATCATGTACACATACATCATGAGTGTGAGAAATAATCAACTGGAGCATTTGAAGGCTGTTTGTGGATTGCCTGCCCAATTCCCTGAGGTGCACCTTACAAAATTTATTCTTCCTTTAGGAAGAACAATTTTTTGTTGCTTTAAAAAAGAGAAAACCCAGCACCTAAAAATTGCAATCGTTTCTAAACAAGCACAATTGCAAATACTATGGGGGCAGAACCTTGAAATAAATTGTTTTCAATTCTGA